>VXAL01018447.1:102226-185760 GCA_013399475.1 Chauna torquata
GAGAGAAGAAAAAAGGGAGAGACAGAGGTGGCCAGGAAGTGGGGTTGCTGTCTCTCTAACAAATGGGTTCGGGTTACTGCTCCGGTTTGCCTGTGAGATCCTGATTAGGGCTGAGGTTTTTTGATTGTGGAGCATAGTATGACCAAAAGAAAACGTAGATATTGTTTTGGGAAAACTCCTTTCATCTACAAGGTCATGAGAATCAAAGCATCTGGTGCTACCTTTGTAACCTCTAGGGCTTTTGATCTCTTTATCTTCTTTTAAAATAACTTGGTTAGTTGAGTTTTTATGAAATGGAAGTGCAGATACATTGTTTTAAGATACATGGACCTGTTGTTAAATTTCATTTCTAAGTACTAGTTAAAAGCAAGAATATGTCTTACCATGTTTTTATTTGGTTTTTAAGTCTCAGTTGGGTTGATTCAGCCTAGCATATTTTAATCCTTGAGTCAGGGTCTTCCCAGCCAGTGCTGCAGCTGCTGGGCCAGAGAGGAAGACTGAATGCTGGTCTCAGAAACCCTCAAGGACCCTGTGTACTTTGACTCCCATGGGAGTGGGAAAAAGTTACCACGATTGTCCTTATGGACTAATCCAGACTGTTTATTTTAGGATTCCTAGAAGAAGGAGGTGAGAGGTGATTTGGTTTTACTTTTCTGGTTCTTCTAATCCATTACATTCTAGGCAATGGTTTGTTTGAGGCATGAGAATTTATGAGTTCTGCAAATATTTGGAGATGCAGTTTGCATGATAAAGTTTTTGTTTTTTGTTTTTTTTCTGGTCAGAATACCACAGTATGCTATGTTTGGGTTTCTTCAGAGATTCAAATTACTCTTATAATTCCCCTTTGATTGGAGTCTTGCTATTGGTTTCAGTATAAACACAACTGCACCCTTGCCTGGTTAAAAGGACATGGAGGAAGAGAACTCCTGTGCTTAACAGGATGGTCCTGTACTGTAAACAAGGGCTTTTCATGCTTAACTATCCTTCCTAGCAACAGGAAGAAGGAAATGAGGCTATGCAAAAGGACCCTGACACATTTCAGACAATGCCAGATCCACCCTAGCATTCATACAGTATAGCCAGAAGACTCGGGGAAATAAAAATAACTTCAGATGTTTCCCCTTCCTTCCTGTGCATGTTATAGAAATACAGTAATCAAATGACCTGCAGTTCACAGAAAACTTGCTCATTTGATCTCCACTAACTTAAGCTATGATGCCCGCATATAATTTATAAATCTTCATTGGCTATCATATTGTTTGGCATAGTGTGATCCTCGGTGTTTCATGAATTACAGAACACTATATCCTCTCTAGCTATGTAGTGAGTGCAGAAGTCCAGTAATTCTGATAATTTCAGCAGTTCCTGGCATGTTTCTTGCTTGTTCCTGTGCCATAACTAACTCTGACTGGTGCAAGATATCAAGATTGTCTGGCTTACGCTTGGATTTCCAAACCAAAGAATAGAGATAGTTGTGAATGTTGCCTTTGCAGTGGAGACTAACTGAATTAGTGGAGTAAGTAGTACTATGTAGTACAGGGGTACAAATACAACCCTTAACTTGTTCTAGTTTCCTGCAATGAGTAGCTTCTTCTCTGCATTTAAAAAAAAAAAAAAAAAATCCTGTGTGTCTGAAATGCTAAATTTTTCCATTTTTTCCTTTTTATTTTCTCTTCTGTTTTCCCCCACCCCACACCCTTCTCCTGTTTTAAGGAAAAATACGTGGTCTGTGTTATACCAGTGATGAGCAAGTCCATGAAACAGGCATAGGGCTGGAGCTGTGATTGGAGCTTTCTGATTCTTTTCACTGGACACTTATTCTGCTATGCTTGCTGATACTGAGTAATACCCTATCGTACCCAGCACACCTTTGAAATCAGTAGGTAAAATCAGTAGGCTGTATGCCATTTGACATAACCGGTAGCAGTAAAGTCATTCTTGACTTAACCAGTTAGCTGTAATTCTCTGAATTTCATTATCTGACAGGTACTGGTAACACCACGCACCTTTCTGAAGTACTTCAGTGTCTTTAGAAGAGCATGCTGAGCACTGTTGGTTATGAGGAGTAATATTCTTTCAAATATCGTCAGGTATTTGTTTTCATTGAGAAGCACTGTGCTAGACAAGACAGGATCAGGAAAAATGTTATCCAGTTTCTCTTTTAATAAAGACACAATATAATGGCCACTTATTGCTGGTGGGGATTTTTTTTTTTTTTAAGTCCAAAGTGGTGCAGAATTCCTTAGACTTGGTTTTAGTATATTTATTTTACATATATATAAAACTCTCCATTCACATGCTCTTCGCAGTCTGTGCAAAGAACACTTCCTGAGGAGATGCATGAGGGACGTTTGCCAAAGCCAGCGGTAGACACAGTTTGACCTTCCCAAACCTATTCTTGTTCTTTACCGAAGACTTGGAATTAAGAAAAATGTAGTCCCTGCATTCTTGCTTTTTGGGGAAGTTCCTTCTGTGACACTGTGGACCCACAGGTCTGGATGTTCTTGTGGCCACCCTTCCCTCTGCCCTCTATATGCATTTCTCATAACAGATTTTCTGTGCATCTTAAAATGCAAGAAACTTTCCAGCATAAAGCTTCATGATCTGTGTTCAGTTGCCTTTTTCTGTCTTTGCATACTCTCTGCTTTTTTCTGCAGTGCTGCAATGGCTCTGCTGTATCTAGACCATTCTTTTATCCCTGAGGTTCAAATTGCAAGGTGTGATCAGGTACTGAGAAGAGCATTTTCAAGTATGCTGTATCACAAACAGAACATTGTAACTGTCTGTAATACCTGGAAGTAGAAAGTACATAGTGATAATTGTTTTGGGAAAATCCAGGTTTGCTCGTTTAA
Source organism: Chauna torquata (assembly GCA_013399475.1). Lineage (NCBI taxonomy): Eukaryota > Metazoa > Chordata > Aves > Anseriformes > Anhimidae > Chauna > Chauna torquata. Next base: position 105,079 of record VXAL01018447.1, read on the forward strand.
TTTTGATTTGAGGAAATAAGCATTCAGCTGGGACTCTACAAGCTTTGAGAGCTGATCTGTTTCACTACCACCGGAGTTTCTGACCTGTTGTATCTAGTGTTGTATCATCCCCACAGGGTGCAGCTTGGGGACTGGTCATCAGTGAGGTAAGCACTAAATGCTTCTGGTGCAAAGGTAGTCCTTCTCCAATATGGTTCTTCTTACGTGCGCTGATGGTTTTGAGGTTGAGTCTTAACAAGCTGGAAGTAACTGTATAAAACCTATTTTCTTCTCCAAGCCATTGGGGCGGCTCAGATCAGCCCTTATACCATTATTACTTCCTAAATCTGAACAGGTGACCCAGACTTTGGGTATGTTTAGAGGAGATGTCTGTCATGCTGGGCCTACTCACTTTTGTTTCCTTCCAGAGCTCAGTGAGCCCTTGATTTGAGCTTGGCAGACAGTATGCAGGCTTACTGGCTTGCAGGCAGGGTGCAATGCGGAAGTGCTAATGCTGGGTTTGGGAGTTGCAATGGTTAATGTCTGCCCTCAGTCCCTGCTCAAAGGTCGTTTAACTGAGTCCTAGTCGAGTGTCCCTGAGAGAAGAGAAGGTTAAAGTCGTCTTCTGTTTCCCATTCTTTGGAGGAGGATTCGTTTCTCACTGAGGAATCTGTCAACATGACCTCCTTCAGAGGATTTGACTTAATGTTTTCTCTGCCCCAAATAATCCTCCTCCAAGACCACCCTGTGTTAATCAGGCCAGATAAATAACCCACGTGCCCAATTATTTCTTAAGGGTTTTTTTAAGTCACTTGACATCTTGTTCCTCTTCATCTCTGAAGCTTCTTAAGAGTGAATGGGAGATGACCATGTTTAATCTATAAAAATAGTTGTTCTTTGGCGGGAAAGCTGCCATATGAAGCCTTAGTTTTGTTTAAACAGTTTTTAATTTTAGATTACTTTTTCTTTTCTAAATGACTTTCTTGATCTTCCTCTACATGCTCAAAATGCAAAAATCATTTAGAAATAAATTATGATCCTGATTTACAATATACAGTCCTGGTTTACAGTGTACTTGATGGTAAGCTGTGGTGGCAGCGGTTGTGCCCTCTCTGCTGTCCTGCCATGGGGCACTGCCATTCCTCTTGCTCTGATGAAAACCTGGGCTGCTCCTTGTGCTGGGGAAGTGGCTGTCAGCACAGCTGGACTTGGAGAAAGCAGAAGTCTCATTTTAAATATTTTTGTTACTATTAAAAATAATGAGGAAGACTGTGAATCTGATTTCTATTTGCTGAAGACTATGAAAAGGAGATTCAAGTTAATTAGGTTTTGATTCACAAAAGCGTCATTGTGTTTCCTGTGCTAGCCAAGAGGATTGATGTGCAGTAAAAGCTACAACATTATGTAACCCGGTACACTAGGTGGGGAGGAAAATTAAATGCAGCCAACATACACCTATGCAGATATTTTGGAAACCAGTCATACATATATATAAAATACATATATTTTAAGTTAGCTTTCATCATTAAGGGAATAAACAACTTTAAAACCCCGTCAGTGGAGTTAAGCCATTTGCTCTTTCCAAAAGCTCAGCTGAAAAAATGGTGTTCAAGCTTTCTGATTTTTTTCAAAGAAAATATCAATATATGATCTTAAACATCTGTTTCCTTACTTCTTCTTCATCTGTTCCCACACAAATTCCAAACATACTCTGTTTCTTCTCCCAGTGTCCTGTGGTTTACACATAACATCAGCAGCATAGTTACTGTTTTGCTGTAAGGCTCCATAACTTGAAAAAGCCATTCCCATGTTTAACCCAAAGCCAGCAGTAACACAAGGAGAGTGTTTCTTTGGTCATCATCACATAGTTGAGAGATATTTGAGTAACATTCCCCCACCACCACCTCTTCCAAAGGTTTCTGTGACTAGAAAGCAGTATATATATTTGGTGCCATATATGGTTTCTTTCAAGAACTTGCTTTTTTCCTCCCAGAAACTGTTTGGTAAGAAATATTTTCTTTAAATTTTGTGTGCATCCATATTTGTTTGAAATGAATATTGAGGTTAAGCAGAGAGTACAGCATGTGTCATTTGACTGTAGAAGGTAAATTAAAGCACAGATATGTACAGGAGCATGCCAAAATAGGTGGCCACTCTTGCAAAGTGCAAATTGAGCTTTAAAGATAAAAAGAAAAAAGGGACCCCCTTGGGAAGGTGGTTAGTTTACACTTCAAAACCTGCAAGCTCGTCATCAGTTCAAAAGCTGTACCTATTACATATTTTCTGTGACTCACTGGTTCTTCAAGAAACCAATCCTTCACAGGTTGAATGTGTCTGGCTAATATTTTAGAGTAGTAGTGTAAGTAATTATAAAGAATAAGAAAAGATTCCAAAAGTGTTAGAAATTTGCCAGGAACTTTCAGTAGCATTTTCAGAATTCTCTAGCTTTCAGTCCTTGAATATTTTTTGACAAACTTGCCAACCTACAGTGTTTATTTTAAAAGCATTATCCTTATAAAATGCTAGTTTTCATTAATTACTTTCTTTAGCCCGTGTTAAGTGCTAGTTTCCTGAAAGGTGTGGAGCAGTAAGTTAATAATACTGCCTTAGGAATATTTAACTATATAGGTTTGAGGAAAAAACAGACTTATGAAAAGGCATTTAATTATTTTCAAGCTACAGCTGCACATCTTCAAAGTGAAAACAATCTGAGGCCATGAATGCATAACAGGCTAAGTCTTAGGAAGTCATACGGTCCCAATTTTAAAGGGCTGCAGGCATATGACAAAACACACAGAGCTGATTTACCATGTTCGTTTGCAGACAGCTGCCATGGTGCAGTTTGTTCTGGATTTGTCTCAGATTTCACATCCACGTTCATGTATCTATAGACTGAGTGGTTGGAATAGTTTGATCAAGTCTAGTGTTGGGACTACAATTCACATGTCAGGGATGTAATTCAAGCACTTGGAAAAATGATTGCTTGTACTTGGGCAGTGGAATTCTACCCAGAGAAGAACATTTCTCATATCTGAACCACAGCTGGCCTTAAAAAATATGATCCCGAATGGTCTCAGGCTTCTTAATAGCTCAGGGCAGTGTTTCGGAATTGAACATAGTTTTTGTGAAGTACCAGAAATTTCAGAGGGACATGATGTGTAGGGACAGGTAGTTTCTTATCCAGACGGAGAAAGGGGACAAGCTCCTAAGTATACAAGCCCTTTTGCAGCCATTAAACAGGAGCATCAGTCCTGGATGAGGAAAAATCCTGTGTTCTGCCTGTACCTTAAAACTCCATCAACTGCCTGCTTGTTTTCTATGCATTGCAGCAAGGATCGAGCGGTTCATCTCTAGCATTCATGGGGAGAAATCAGATTCTCTGCATTACATAGGAGAGAGTCTCTCCTACAGGCTAAAGCAGTAAGATGATTTTGTATTCAAATTTTACCATTTTTTTTTCTTGTCTGAAAGAAAGGAAAATAGTGAATTTCAACTAGAATGACCTGGTCAAAAAATTAAGACCGAAAAGAAGCCCAAATAAACTGGTTTTTAGGTATGGCATTGGAGTGCGACCTTCAGCAATGAAAGCCCATTTTGGCTGAGATTTGATTTTAACAGCATTGATTTGACCAGCCTCACTGCAGATCTTTACAATCCGCTCTCTGAAGAGAGCCAAAAGGTGAGATGAGTAGAACTGATGTGTGGAGGTGTTAATACGGCCATAAAGGTGTCTGAGTTGAGGCAAGAGGAAACCATCTGCTTGGAAGAACTGTTCATATGAGGTTTAGCACTTAGGTGAAAATGGAGCCAATGCGTGACTGTACAAAGATACATCTGGTTTTCACCTTGTCCTGAAGACCCTGAAAGAGCTGTTGCTTAAGTTGCATGTTGTTCCTCCTTGCTTTTTGCTTCCATGAAATGAGAAAACAAACAAACGAAACATTCCTAACTTTTGAATAGAACTTACAGCTCCTAACTAGACTGCTATGACTTTTATTTCTTTTTCTGAAAGGACATTATTGTAGCATGTATTTTATTTTCTTGGGGAGGAAGGTATCATCCAACAAAAGATGATACGCACTTTAGAGTTTTCTCTTCTGCAACTGCAGTATCAAGGGGTAAGTTGAGTTATTTTTGCTATGAAGCTTTAAATCTGTAAATTTGTAGCATCAAGAACCAAGATTAACCAAAGTTAAACAAAAAGGAAGTTAGAAGTTCCCATTTTCACTCACTAGTTTGGGGAAAAATTGGGTCATCCTAACCCCCCAGGAAGTGGGTAAAAAGGGACTAATGGTTCCCAACCATACACAAAAGGAACTCCTACCCTTGATTTGAACATGGGGGCCAGCTTTGTGAAGCAGACTAACAAATAAAGCTGTTTCCAATAAAAATTTCCTGTTTCCTCTTTAACACATTTGCCTGCTGTTTGCTTACAGCACACCAAGAATAAAGACTTCATTGTACTCCTTCTTTTGTTTTGTTTTACATTCTAAGAGAATTTCTTGTGTATCAGGACATTTAGAAATAATAGCACAATTTCTTTCTTGCCAGCAGTTCTTTGTACAAGAACCTCCTGCTGTTGGAGGAGGGAAGCAACGCAGGACATACGTCTGAAAAGCTGTGCATACATTTCTTTTGTGGAATGTGTACTGAATTGTAGTTTATTGTAATGGTTTTAAATGACGCGGGTATTTGGTTCGGTTGTCGTGGCCAGCATTAGAAAGGAAGTGGCCCTGCAGGGGTGGAGCAGAGAGGAGGGAGTGAGACCAGTCGTTTCCCCAAAGCAAGTTGTATCAGCTCCTGTGAAGCTTCGGAAGATGACTGCCAGGTCTTCATCTAAAATATGCACGTGGTGAGAAATTGCTTTGCACTTTATGGCTGACTAATTAGGGCTGAAATAGGGTTTCCCTAAAATGGGTTGGAAAGCAGTGTAGTTCCTGTGAGGGTTGCATCTCCTGGTGGCTTTCAGCTGGCCCTGGCCAAGCACGTGCTGTCAGAGTGCTGGTGCTGCCGAGCTGAAGAAAAGTTGATATGTGGAAAGTGAGCTTGGCCAACTGGAGTTGGACTAGAGGGGCTGCTTTCTAGGTCATGCCTCGGCTCCCTCTGCTGTGGTGCTCTGCAGTCACTCACACCCCTCTCTGGCATGTGCTTTGTGGGGAAGGAGATGACATGGAGGGAGCTTTGGCTGCAGGGGGACTCCCTGGCCCCTTCTTCAAGACAGCTTTCTAAACCCCTCGCACTTCTGAGGACTTGCAACAGGAGCCAGAGGCTAGAGCTCTGCCTTTCCCAAAATGTTTGAGATGGAAAGGAGGCAAATTAATGCTACTTTTACACCCTGAGTGCTGTCCTGAGCCCAACCCTAGGCATTTACCTAACCTAGCTGAGGGACAGGTGCACTGGCATTTTATTACTCTCTGCAATTCTTGTGGCCAGCCAGGAGGAACTCAGGTATTCCATTGCCTAGATAGATTTCTTGGGGGATTCTCAAGGGTATTTTGAAAGCAAATATGTTCTGAAAAATCCCAAAGACACTTGACACCTGGGTGCCCGTAAAATCTGACTTTCACGTATCTTACATATATATATTTGGAGAAAAGACACACAAAGTTCCTGCAGAGGACCATAAAAAAAAAGTCTGATAAATGTTCATAATTTTCTAGCTTTAGAAATACTTTGCAGGTCATACACCTGCAGTGCTCAGTAAAGGACCTGTGAACAAATATTTAAACACATTAAAGAGCACCCGTAGTAGTAAGGAATCTGACACTTTTTTCAATTGCACTACAAGCATATACCTGCATTTTTAGGCAAATACCCGTTACAGGGAACACTTATTCAGGTTTTTAATCAAGTAAAATTCTCTTTCAATCCAGTTGCTTCTGCAGGAAGTGTGACCTGTAAAACTCTGCATTTTATTCTAAGCACTCTTAAAAAGTAATTGAAGATTTTTTTTTACTTTCATATTTCCATTGCATCTGATATAGTAATATTCTGTCGTCTGTTCTTGCTGTTAGCAGTACAAGTTTTAAATAAATTTTAGTGGGGTTTTTTGTTTATTTATTTATTTATTTTACCTTTATTACCTTTCCCAGGTACTTGCTGGGTATTCCAAAATTAAAATACAACTTTAAGCAAAACTTTACAATTCCTTGCAACTGGAATTGAAGAATGCTTTTTCTTAATGACTAGCTAAGTCAATATGTCTGTACGTGCTTGTTCTCATGTGGTCCCATAACCCAAAGGTGAAGCAAACACAAGTTACACAAATGCCTGCTTGTCCTGACTTCAGTGAGAGTGGATTTTTAGCTGTTTATTTTTCTGGAATGCTGTGCTTTGGCTCACCTTAACCCCTTGATTTGGATACATGTCTTAGCAAAGCAGTCTGGCAAAGCACAAATATTTTAACCCTGTTGTTGCTGTTTGGAAAATCAGGGGGAGACTGCAGTCATTTTTGAGACCCTAAAAGGTGTCTGCTCTTTCATCTGATTTTGATTGTATACCTATATCTCAAAGGGAGTATTTCATAACATGCCAAAATCTTGAGATATTTTGTTTATGTTATGTTTAGCTCTTTGCCTGTATGTGGTAACTTGTTTTCTGAGCAATTGTATTGAACTCTTTGCGTATGGTTTCTGCAGCAGGTAGCAATAGTATCCTTTCCAAGTAGGTGGCAAAATTGTGTACTCAGTTGGACATAATGAAGCTTTTCTTTTCTGGTCCATCAGGAAGAGTAAATGTAATCAAAGCCAGATGAACGTAAAGAGCTTCTGATTGTTCGCTGTCTGTTTGATCAGTTCTAAGCAGGGAGCTAAATTCCCAGTAGCACTTTCTTGAATTTTTAGAACACAATTAACCCAATCAGATTCCTGAACACTTGGCAAATACCTAACTACCCTCTACGTTTTCCTCGTTTGTGAGCTAATGAGATGACATTTTCTTTATTTCTGTGTCTATTAGGTAACAAATGAATTAATGTACAATGTATTCACAGACTAATATCGCCCATGTTCAGAATGTTTCTTTCAGTGTTATATATGTATATGCATGTGAATAATTTCACTTTGCGGCATGCTGTTTTGGGCAGTTAGAGGGAATGTTAGCTGAATTTCCTGTAATATACTAAGGAACTCATAAATGCCTTGAAGACCTCCAGTGAAACTAAGTTCTTGTTGGGTAGTAAATACCTGCTTGAGTGAGCTGCAGTAAAGTGTGTCAGTTGTTCCTGGTCTTGGGTCTGTCAGTACTGTCTACAAGACATTAACGCACACAGTATTATTAGCTCTAGTAGGAATTTCTGTCAAGACAGAATAGTTGGACCAAGAGATTGTAAGATTTGTTGAACAAAACCTCATGTTGATCACTGTGCTGGTTTCTCTAGTGTTAACAAAACCTGTGCAGAATAATCTGTAACTCCTGTAGCTGTCATCTGTGCCTGATGAGATTTTGATAAATCACAGGTGAATGCTAGGATGTTTGCTAATGAGAAGAGAAGCAAGCTGGGATAAGCAAACTTGAGTTTCAGTTCAAAGCTGCTGAATGTATCTTTATGCTTATTTTGTAACAGGAATAACAGAAATGCTAGGGAGGAAGCTTTTGCTTTGCAGATCACTAATTGGATGGTGTTTTGTTTCTGTCCTCTTCCAGAAATCGAGGCCAAGGAAGCTTGTGACTGGCTGCGTGCTGCCGGCTTCCCGCAGTATGCACAGCTCTATGAAGGTAGGCACCGGGGCTGTTGCCATCAGCACCCACACTTGCAAGGAGGTAGTTCATGGCATCGATACAAAACAAATGTGCAGCTTCGTTTTTGGAGAACAAGGTGTAGTAGTCACCATTAAAGGAGGGTTGGGGCACAACTGAAGTGCTAGCACATAAGATGAATTTTAGAGAGTGGATTGCTTTCTGCTACTGTCCACACACATAGACATACCAAAACCAGTGAGACTCTGAAATGCTCTTGGAGTTTTAGATTCGCTTCAGGTTCCTGTTTCAGTCTGAGTGATCTTTTTTTTTTTTTTTGGCAAAGGTTTTCCTCAAGGAGAACTCTCCTCTCTTCATTCTCTCTCTGACCTTGTAGGAACTTGCAGTTTTGGCAGACCATTCTTATGCTCTGATGCAGAATGACATACATAGAGAAGTTTGTTTTAAAAAGTGACATCCTAGAGGTCCTTTTTAATGTGTATTATTGTTCAGAATTTTTTTTTTCCCTCCTGCTTAAAATTACTTGCACAGCGGTGAAACTATTCTGCACTTTCTTATCTGCCTCTTCTTTTTTACAAAGCAAACTCCAGCTGCTGCTTGTAAGAATGAGCATAGAAAGTCCATTATTTACAGTGAATAACCATTGGAAATTACAGCAAATGCTGTGCTGACCTTCTTGAAAAATGATCTAGTTGAGCTTTGATTTGCAGCTGCATTGGCAATATGAGATGATAATAGCACTTTCAAAAGTAGCACTTGGCAAAAATTTCCTTTGCCTATTCAGAAATTAAATTTCTTTTTGTTACTTCTTTTCCTTTTTTTTTTTTTTGTGGTGGTACCGATGGAAGAATGGAGATGCCAATATTTTTTTGGGATGCAGACCTGGGATTATAGTTCCAGTCTTTGTAAAAACCAGGGACAAGACTCCCAGCTGAATATGTGGGCTTGTGGGTTTCATGCTGTGCTGAGCTGTAAGAATCTCCTAAGAAATTACCTGCATTCAAAAAACATGGCCTACCTATGGTTACAATTGTCCTATCTAGAAACTCTAAACTTTTATATAATTTTCTAATTTAGGACCATGCTCTTGCCTAACGTCAAAAGGACCACAGAGGTGAGAGCAAGGCCAGCCATACCCATTGAAAAGACAGCTGTCCTTATATGAAAACAATATGCCATTGTCCTTTTCAGGCCCCTTTGGCAGCAGCAACATCAACAAAAACAGCAGCAGCATAAATTAAGCATAACAAAAAATAGACTTGTGCAGACCATCAACTTCTTCTTGTCAGGCCTCTCACATTCTCCCACATGTTTTCTTGTGGGCACGCTATGGTACGAACTTTCTCAGAGGAAAAACTGAAATCAACGCTGGTGAAGAATACCAGCTGAATGTGCTTACCTCCTTTACTTGCACTTTGGACTTAAAACAGTGAAGGGGAGAACTATGGATCAGTTTGGTACAATATGAGAAGTCATCTCTATGGGGTAGCCCCACACAGTACACATTTAAAATGGAGATTAATCTGTGAGCCTTCATCAGTTGCCCTGCCTTGCTAAAACTGCAGTTTTCTGTGGAAAAGCCAGAATTTCTTGTATTTCACAGAATACCACGTCTCCTTATTCCTGAGGTAAAATCAGGACAAATATTTCATTTGACAGATTATCTATTGGTATACAAAAACAGAATATTATATACCTTTCCATAAATTAACACCAGTCCTATTCTTTTCATCATTTCATCTCACTCTTTCCTTGTATCTGGAGATTAAAATATTTTATAGACAATCACTTGGACCAGGAAAGTTGAATGCAACTGCAGCAGTACATTGGGGGTTTGTCCTTGTATTGCTATGTGCCCTGAACACCCAGTGGCTTGGGTGGGAGTTTTGGTTTTGCAAGGAATGCCAGATCAGGACCTATATGACAGTCAGGAATCCGTGGAGGACAGTAAATAATATATCTGTAGTCACTGCTTCAGAGCTGAAGTAAATTTTCAGCTCTCTGCCAAGATTGTTTCCTCCCCCTTGCTCTCCCAGTTGTTTATCTAAATAATCTTTTAAGGAAAGGAGGCAGTATGGGCTCCGCGCAGCTCGGCCCTCTTTCATTTCAGCCCATATCTCATTAATGTTGTAACTCAGTCAAACATTTAAATTGCTTGATTAACAACCAAGGAGATTCTGTTTTTCATTCCAAAGATTTGGGTTTTACTGACCTTTTTTCTTTAATGTGAGATACTAGTACTTTGATGGAAACTGTATATTTATTTTAAATAAAGCTAGCCTGAATTAGTTTCAACTTCTGATGTTGGATAGGGAGCTCACATTCACCTTGTTTCCTCTCCTGTTGTTTCATCTTTGCTTTGCTCATTTTTTTACCCCATTATGCATATCAGCTTTCAACTATCAAAGCTGCACGTCAAAAGCCTGTACATGGAAAGTAAGCATCTTTGGGATTTGAACTGGTAAGATGTGTGTTTATCTGAGAATTGCCAATCACTTGCATCTTGGTTAGCTCATCTGGAGGCAGCTGGTGGTTTTGAGATAACTCACCACTGGGAATAAGAGGTTTTTTAATTCATCCTCTGTCTCTGTTCCTGCAGACCTCCTCTTTCCAATTGACATCGCTGTAGTCAAGCGAGAGCATGACTTCCTGGACAGAGATGCTATTGAGGCCCTATGCAGGTAGGTGGAAAAAGAATCATGCTGCATCTTCAAACAAAACTCTTCCTGTGTAACAGGAAATATAACCTGGGAAAAGCATAACCTCAACTGAATTATGTATTATTGGCTTAACCATTGTTTTGAGACCTTTTTATTATCCATTATCAGTATACATTTTTAATCAGAATAGTATATTGGGCTAAGTAATGTTTGGGGATCTTATTTAAAACAAAGTTGGGAGGAAAATGGCAGGATTCTTTGTGAGAAGAGTCTTTGTACCTATTTCATAGGTATATCTTTGATTATTATTCTCAACTTGCTTTTATTATTGATTCCCAAATTAGCAAGCCATGTGGAAGCAGAACTGTGCAGGCAACAGCCATCTATCTATACATACAACTGTAGCATCAGTTCCCACACAGGAATTATCTTTGGGGAGCAGTATTTGCAAAGCCATGCTGCTGCGCTCTCTTACTCTCCTGTCTTACACTGGTGAGCAGCTATGTGTACAAACAGTCATGCTGACCTCAGGGCATCGCCCTACGTACACCATGGTCACTGAAGTGAATGTGGAGGGCTGTAAAGGATAATGTGAACGAATCTAAAGAGTTTACAACCACTGCTAAGGCTGGCCTGCCCTCAGCCGCATGCTCCGATTACTTATCTTTGTTGTTTATGGGCTCCTACCACAAACCAATTCAACTTGCTTACCCAGCAAAAAAGCCTTGATAGTCCTTGCTGGGTTAGAAAATTGAATCAGCCCATGGAAAGGTGTAATGAACTCCAGCGTTGGTGCGGAGGATGACCCCAGAGCCACCTGGAGGGGCAGGAGGAGGGGTGGGTAGAAGAAGAGAGAGCAATACTTGCCTGTGTGTGGCAGCATGTTTTTACAGAACTACAGCCTCAGCATTACCAATTTTATCATATGATCAATTACTGTGGCCCCGTCTTACACTTACCCATCCATCAGTTACCTCCTGTAGTGCAAGTTCATAATCTTAAATTGCTAAAAATGCCTTAATTTTTCATATCTCCTGTTACCTAGAAAAGGGTGCAGTTTTCCGCCTCTGTATTTCATTATGGCAGCTTTCCAAATTGTCTCCTAAATGAATGCTTTGGGTACTGCATGCATGATGGCCCCAACTCTGAATGTCAATAATTCTAATGAATTGCAAAACCCTTTTAAGAAAGGCTTTAAGTTTATAATGTTTCTTGCCATCACTGCCATACTTGGAAGGGAAAGAGGGGAACTGGAATTTAAAGCTCCTCAGAAATATTTACGGGATTTTCAAACTAAGAAAACAGATTTGTTGTCCAGTCATTGGGAGGGGAAAAACTTTGCTACTGTTAAATTCACACTCGATGCAGTGTAAGGCACCTTCTCCATCAACATTAAAATGTGATACATCGGTCTGCTTATTTGTATGCTCTGGAGCTTGAGAAGCCATTGAACAGAAAGTACAGCAATGTGAATAAATGCTGGTTCCCAGAAGCATGGTATTCCCTTGCCAGGAAAATAAAATGCACTCAAGCCAGCATATTTTGGCTCTAGTGCTCTCCTGCAAGAATACATTTTAACCTGGGCTTATTCATTTAGATGGGGGGAAAAGGCAGCAGATTGTTTCTCACTGGTAAAAGTAAGAATATGTCCCCCATATCTCTTTGAGACTTGCTGCTAATGCGAACGATAAAAGCAGTTACCACTTTTTCTGAACTTAGAGGACAGTAAAAGATCCCTGTCCTCAGAATGGAATCTTATTTTTTAAGCCTTCTAATAAAGGTAAGCAAGCCAAAATCGATGTGGCTATATATATATTTTGTGAAACTAGGAGGTCTTCCACAAGTCTGCCAATTGTAAAATAACCTGTTCACTTCCATCTTCAAATTGTTTTCTGTGTAGTGTGCATAAGAAGCTACAGGTCTTCCTGTAGCTTGAGACTGAGATTTTAGAGGCTGAACTATATTATTCTGAAGCCTGTGGCTTATATATTGCAGTAATCTGTTACAAAATAACTTTAAAACTGAAGCTAAAATTTCTCCAGAAGCATTCAGAGCCCACCTTAAAATAAAACTGAAAATCATCTTGGACATCTGAATTTGGCCCTTTGTCATGTGTGTTAAACAAAAGCAGTACGTTATCACAACTTTTCCACCTTTTAGATTTTTTTTTTTCCACGTCTCCTTGTTTAATTTTATAAAGCTCGTGTAAAAAACATGGAGAAGCTACGTCATGTGGAATGCTGTGTTTCTTCCTGAAACCTAGGTTTATTTTGACTCATGCCATAGTCGGTATGTAAACAGTAAAGGATTTTACTCAGTAAAGGACTTAGAGTTGTTTCACAGCCATAAGTTTATTCTGTTTCTTGACTGAAAATTAGAGTAGTTTTGAAATTATTTGCGTTTTCAGCATAGAATGAACGCTGTATGCAGTTGATGGTAACAAAATAGTCCTCCGTGCTGAGACTCTGCTTTTCGGTACAACCAGGAGTCTTCTCTCAGCAGTTCTAATCACCTTGTTCTAATTACTGCATGTGAAGAAATAATTTTTAAAGACTGTAGAAATCACAGTGATGGATTTTTTTTTTTTAAGTTTGAAGCATTTTAAATGATAGTTTACATCTGAACAGTACTGTCAATTATTGTTTAATAATCTTATTAACTTAAGCAGGAAAAATAATGTAACTTTAATAACAGTTTAGTAATAAATGTTTTGCAAAATTCATTTCTAAATGGAAAAGATTTCAATAGCCACCTCATTAAGGATTTTCTTGAAAAAATTTGAAGTGATAAGTGGGTTGAGACTTGAATTACAGAGGTAGCATATGGTACTTGATAACAGTAGAAGACAAATGGTTAAGAAATGTCATTTAGTGATCATATCATGAAATGTAGGGTTAAAAATGTAAGAGTCATGATTTTGCTTTAATTTGCTAGGATGCTTCATGTAATGACTTTGTGTGAAGCGCTGCTGGCCTTGGTTTCTTAAAACTCTGTGTAGATTAATGATTGGGAATTTATCTTCAGAGGGTAACTGCCTGCATAATGCGCTCATGAAACTAAGTACTGAAACATGCTTATCCTAAAGGCTGTTGTTGCTAAGTATGAATTACATAGCAAGCTGTGATGAAAATCCTATTTAATCTCCTTACATATAACTAGAAAACTGCCACACTATCTATGCAAGAGGTTTCTTAAATCTTTTGCTGTCAGAATGTCTCATCCAAGAAATTGATTGTAATGGATTAGCATGAGCAGCATTTACTGCTTGTACAGTTTGGTTTGTGGAGAGCTGGCCTCCCTTGCAGGTTATAACATGCAGATGAACCGTGGGAGCCCGCGTACGGACTGTCCAGTGAGGCGAGACACGAAAGTCCTTGTATCATCAATTAGTTACAGGTATAATGGAGTTGGAATTTGCCCTGTAATAAGTAATGAAGAATTTAAATCCATTAAGAAAATATTTTAAACCGAAGTTTAAAGCTAGATCATACATTTACTGAGATGGAAAATTATAGTTTAAAATGCTTTTATCTCATGCACTGTGTTGCTTCCACTTTTCTTCAGTGTGCAGGCTGAGAATTTTCTCCTGTTAATGACAGCAGAATGAATTACCAGTGTTTATAGCTGATGTAGAACTTACTGGTGCTTAGATTAACAAAAACTTTCTATTACAAGGCCATGTTTTAATTTATAAATTACCTGAAGTTAGCCATGCAAGCTGAAATTTTTGGTTGCGTGTCTTATTCAGGTTGCCTTTCTTAAATGAAGTTCAAGCTAGACTAGTTTGGCCATCTCTGAGAAGATGACTGGGATGAACACATTATTTGCTCATTTCCTAGAGAAACTCCAGTGCCTTGTTATTTTGGGTCCAGCCAATGCAGGTTTCCAGTGTGGTTGCAGCCTCGGGCTGATATGGACCAGTCATGGCTTGGGGACTGGGACTGAAAAGCAGGCACTGTCACACTTGTCACCATTAGCAAGAAGGGCTTTGCGGAGCCCAGGTAAGAGTTCTGTGTGCGTTGAGGGTGAGGAGAAAGGACGTGATAGAGATGTGACACAGGAGCACTCCACCGGAGTGAGATACCCCCTAGATGTGAAGACCTACAGAGACAGGGCTGACTCAAAGATAACTACTTGAATGATGGGAAAGTATATTATCTTGTCATCCAGAAAGACAGTGGACGGGGTAGGAGGCATTGTAGAAACTGAGATTGAGATAGCAAGGTGGTGTAAGTGGCTGCAACTGCCATCTACAGAAATGCTGCCCCATCCCCCTGTCTCCCGTAGAGCCCACGTGAAGGTGTCACTGAGACAGGTTTGGGTAGAATAAGACACAGCTAAAGAATGAGACAGATCTGCTGGCTGTCAGTGAAGAAATGATAAGCTGAATTTATACCTGGGAGTGGAATTAATGAGGGAGAAGGTCCAGAGCCAGAAGAGAAACTGAGGTTCGTTAAGAAGCATCAATTTGATGAGATGATCTGTGGAAAATGAGTGTGTGCTTACATGCTCAAAAAGTATTGCAAAGCATACGCAAAGTGAAGGTTAGTGAAAGTTGTAGAGGTAGCTGTCATCCTGGCAAAGCCTGAACCTTGCATGCTTAGCTTTGCAGACTCAGTAACTTGTTTGGAAGGCAGCTCTGTATACTGTACTGTGCTTTCACTGTTGTATAGCTCGAAGAACTGGGCGCTGTTGAACTCGAGTGAAAGCTAAAGCAGGATGTGCGATGTATATAATGAAACTTACAGACTTGAGGCAATCACTGCAGAGCACTTAGATTTTAAAATGGAAACTGTTCTTGTGATGAAATTGTGTCAGATGTATAGCAGAGCCTTTATTTGCCTTGCTGCTGTTGTGTTTAACCTTGCTTATTGGGGGTAACCTTATCTTGCCTTCATATTCATTTTTGTGAAGTGTGTGCTGGGGGATTTTTTTCTTAAAGTCCTTCTGTGGAAACAGAGGTCCTTCCCCTTTTTCACCTATTTCAGGGTTTTAATTTGAGTAGGAGGAAAGTCTGTGGATGTAATCTTTGTGAAATCAGAGATTGTCTTGATTAGCAATTAGACAGGCTGGAGCTAGATAGAGCCTGATACAGGGATTCAGTGATAGCATCTCCCCACCTAAGTCAAAGGTTGCCACACTGTGAAATTTGTAAATTATTACACAGTACAGGACTGAAACTAATTCTGTATCACCTGATATTGAGGTCCAGGAGTTTAGAAAGAGCATGTTTGTAAAACAGGGGGAAAAAAGCAGCTTTCTGCTGCTGTGTGGCCTCTTAGAAACAAAATACTTGTGCAGCACGGACGTGGGACAGTCACTCTTCACCCAGTAAACACAACTGCTGTAAAGGTCACGCACCCACCAGCAGCAACAGGAAGGACTGTGCCTGCTGGCTTTGTAAGTCAGCAAAGATGAAAATGGACAGATCTGGATAACTTTCCTAACCTTCCACTGGCCTACGATTTCACCCATGGCAATTCTTCCTATTTCTCTTCTTTTCTGCTGTGTTGTGGCTGGGTCTAATTATAGATCAAACTGTCCTTTTTTACCTCATGACTGCAGCAAAAGCACCAGTAGGAGCTTTTCCATTTTCTTTGATGGCCTCAGGATCAAGCCCTGTGTAAATACCATCTGCAACCAATCCTGCGCATAAAAGGAAAGAGAGGAAGCTAGTAATCCTTCCTGTGCACACATTTTCTAGATTCAGGTTACAAGTTTCATGAATCTGAAAAGCATCATCTGAAGCAACAGGACAAGTCAGCACTTTTTTTTTAAGTTTTACAAAGCTGCCAATACAGGTGGTTCTTTACATTTTGCTTGGACATATTAGGTAAAAATTACGCCACTTCCTTCAGAATGAAGCAGGCAGTTGAATTTGCATGAAAAGGGCAGTTCTGTTCCTCTACCTTGCCCCTGCACACACTGCCATTCGTGCAGCTCAGGGAGCTGACCTGGTCGAAATTCAACCCAACAAAGAATGGAAAGATGAGTTTTCAGCTCGTCTAGCCCACAGTACAGCCTCACAAGTGGAGGCTTACCACGATGGAGGCAGGAGGAGTGGGGGCAGAAAGGAGGGCAGGGAGGTTTCTTTGGATGTGACACTTCCCACGACCATCAGACCAAACTGATGTTCTGGGGGACACGGGGTAGGAAAGTGAGCTTAGTTTGTTTTAGGGATGCTGGATCATGAGCTCATCCGAGAATAGAGGGATGCTTATATACGTTCATTCAATATTCAAGGTGTGAATGCAGACTGCTCTCACATGTCACAAGGAGGCTGGTTAACTCTTGTTGCTGCAGCAATTTATTTTCATTGTTTAAATTTTAGTCCTTGAAAACAACATTCTTACATATAAAAGAAACTTTCAGCTTAGGAAGGAAAAATCAGGTATGTGGCTTTTTTAAAAATGATAG
Organism: Chauna torquata; assembly: GCA_013399475.1. Lineage (NCBI taxonomy): Eukaryota > Metazoa > Chordata > Aves > Anseriformes > Anhimidae > Chauna > Chauna torquata. The sequence continues at coordinate 121,833 of VXAL01018447.1, forward strand.
TTGTGTTGTCCAAGAACTGTATTGAAACTGATTATATTACAGTTGTCACAGACAAAATGGGCCCCTAATAAGCGGAAAATATTTTCCTGGTTGAGCTTTCAGTTTATGAAGTACAGTTTTAAAGTGGCATGCCGCTTCACACAGACATATGTACACAGTGTCAAACAAGAAGTCTTTTCTCTTATTTTCAGTCTGTTGAGATTGATTGTTTCAGGGTTTGAATGTTTAATATTTAAATAAATGTAATTATTACAATTCATTGGTTAGAATGCACTTCTCCACTTACTCTAAGTTTCTGTTTACTGCTTTTTACTTTGATTCAGGTAATAGTGACAAATAGCCATCCATCCCTCCCTCTGAAGTTAGAATACAGCCAAATGTAATGGGTTAATGGTTAAGTATAATTAGGGCTCTAATTGAAACTCTGCTTGTGGCTATTTGTATGCAAAGCACTTTAGGGATAGCCATCGCAAAAGCTTTTGAACTGAAATAGCCTGTGCCAAAACACTGGCGTTTTCTCTTAATATGGTTTCCTTTGCTTTGCAGGCGCTTAAATACTTTAAACAAATGTGCAGTGATGAAGCTAGAAATCAGTCCCCACAGGAAAAGGGTAAGTGCCTTTGACATCTTCTATTACAGCATTGTGTGTTAAGAAAACTGAAAAAAAAAGTCTAGCAGATTGTTTAGCTGTAGTGTAGGATGACAACTGAGTAGAATTTGCCTATGACTCATAGTCAAAACTCTGCTTACATTTCATCTTGTGTTCTCACTTAGTGAAAACGGCAGGGCTTGGCCATGGATAAAGGTTATTTGTCTAGCTAACTTCCATGGGATGCTGCTCTCAGTCTGAAAGACTCTGGGCTTCTCTGCCTGCCAGTGAGGTTGTTCGTGTTGTAGCTTATTACCTGCTCTCGGGCAGGATTGTAAAGAGTAGGCATGATGGAGGGGATCCTGACCAGCCACAAATGAGCTGGCCTGAATGTTAGAACATAATCCTTGATGTAATCTTCACAGTTTTGGTTCTTTGCCATCATATTGGAATTGTATTCTTTTATTACAATGTAGGCAGAATCAGTTTGTGTTGGCCTACAAAAGAGGCAACCATTTGTAGGATTGGGCACGTTGTTTCCTTGTTTTTTTTAATTTCAGCTCAGAATTAAAGCAAAATATTTACAGAATACATTGACAACCTTTTTAGAAAGTTTGCACATCTCCAGGGAGTTTAGCAGGAGTTAAAAGGGTTTCTTGGTTCTTCATGATGCCTGTGGAGCGTGGTGAGAAAGAAGAAAGCACCTACTGTAACTTCAGTAAGGTAGTACTGACAGAAAGCTGAGCCGCTGGTTTTTGCTAGTAAGGTACCACTTGATAGCTGTCTTAAAACTATGTGGGTGTCCTAGGAGGGATCAGTAGTTGATACCGTCCCCTAGGATATGACGACAGCAGATAAAGATGACTGAACTAAGGCAATACAATGCTGCCCTACCCTTAACAAGAATGCATACAAATGCTCTGAGGTTGTTTACCAGGAATTAATCCCCTCTTTCCCTATCTGTTTGTGGTATGCTGGAACCAGCAACCAAGCTCCAGAAGATAACGCTCTGAGGCAGCATATATAGGAACTCTTTAAAAGTAGGGATAGACCACTGGCTTGCTGTTTATGACCGCCAGAAGATTTCTCCCCCTTGTTTCTGAACCTTGTTAACACTGGAATGATCAGTATTGCTGTTAGAGGTCAGACCAGACGTGACTTCAGGTCCAGACCCCAGATCTCCCAGAGTCTGGATGTTACATTTTGTTTCAGTCCTTCCTGATTTTCATTCACCACTCATGTTATGGCAGATGGACTTGGATCCTATTCTTGTTTGTTGTTGACTTCATTAAAACCAATACTTAGCCTTTAAAGCTTTTTAATACTAGGGAAAAAATTGTGGTGACAGAAACATATGCTTCCTTATGTTTGCATTGGCCTCTTTGGAAATGAAGATTGCTTTACTGTTCCTTTTTTCACCATTAAACTATGTTCACCATCAAACCATCATTATTATCCATTGATGGTTTCAGGTGACATTTTTCCTCTGGAAAACGTTAAGTAAGCAATCAAGTCCTCCTAGATTTTCATCTGAGTCATAGACAGAAAGACTAGTTGTAGTAGCTGGGAAACAAAGAGAATGGCACTTGCTCTATTTCCCATGTGTATTTGGTTATGAAAATAAATAAATAAATAAATATGGTGTTTCACTTATTCTCCTGAGCTGATGAAATGTGCTATGGAGGAAGGGGTATGTGGGGGTGAACACTAGGATAGGATCAGGAGCTAAAGTATGCATAAATAAAATACTTGAAATATGAATAATTTACTTGGTTTTTGAACTATAAATGTTTGCGTTCTTTGCACACAAGTAGTTACTGTTTGGGGCATGCATACGTATTTGTTTGTAAATTAAAGCAATCTGAACAAATTAAGTGAAACTTCAGCACCCATGGAACTGTATGGCAATTAGTCTTCCCTGTTCTGAACACCAAAGGTTATTTTGTGGTTTCATGGTGTCACATTAAAATATCTGTCATTGGTTTTATCCTTCCAACTGTGTGCAACATGAAATTTTCCAGAAACTTAGAAGACCAAAAATGTCAGTCCCAGGATCATTCCCTTTCAGGATTTAGATGAAAAGATTGAGGCATAAGTGATGTACGTTTAATTGTGCCCTCAGGCAATAGCCATACATCAAACATAATCAGAGGAGATGCTATTTACAATTTACTTACGTGCTATACTGTGAGTGAGCTTTTGCTGCTCGCTATCTATGAGTGTTAAAGTTTGCCTGGAGCTAGACTGAAGTAGAAACTTCACAGGACATTCTTAAAATGTTAGCTGCTAGTCTGTGGGAGGAAGAGTGGACCAGGTAGGAGCCTGGAGGCATCAGACTATAGCAGTGCAAGAGTTTCTGTTGCTATCTCATTAGTCAAAGTGAGGAGACGTTTTAAACTTCCAGAATGGGTAAGGAATTAAGCTGCTGCAATTCACAACGTATGAAAAACATCTCTTAATTGCAAAGAGGAGTATAAACACAGAGCCGCTATCAACAGAGTGTAACTTTGGAAAGAGTCCAGAGGGACCCCAACCCCGGACTGACTCCAGTTTAAAATTTTATGCATGCCAGGAATTTCCATTGATCTCAGGGCTATCCACTGTGACCAATTAATTAAAAGTCTATGGATACTAAGGTTTTCAGAAAAGAGCAATTTAAAGCAGATTGCATTGTTTGTTTCTTTTTACAAAGCAAGTATCCTTTGTATTTAAAAACTGTTAAAATGTATTGTCTGCCCTATGTAATCTTTTCCTGTGATGGGCTTTATGGCCTAATCTTTCTCTCCCTGAAGTAAGAGACTGTTTTTGCTTTAAATTCGGTGAGAACAAGGTCATGCTTAAATCAGTTTAGTAAGCATTGTATTTAAATGCAACTGCCTTTGCCGTTTTGGCAGTTTGCAAACAGTACTTTCAGGGTTCTTCTTCTTTGCAGAGTGAAGATTCAGATGAAGATGAACCATGTGCAATAAGCGGCAAATGGACTTTTCAGAGGGACAGCAAGAGGTGGTCAAGGCTTGAAGAGTTCGATGTGTTCCCTCCAAAGCCGGACCTGAATACCTCCTCCCCAGAAGCTCCTCACCTTACAAATGCAGCAAGCAGTGAGAGTGTGCTAACAGACCTCAGCGAACGGCAGGAGGTGGCTTCTATTCTCAGCATCAGCAGCACCAGCAGCCACCAACCAACCCTGCAGAGTGAGGCATCTACCACCAGGACAAATTCAGTCGTGAGCGTTTGTTCATCAAGCAATTTCGTAGCAAATGATGACTCATTCACTAGCCTGCCCTCACCCCGGGAGCTGAACAGCTTCAGCTTCAACACAAAAGCAAATGAGAAGAATACCAAGTCTAAAACAAAGAGCCTGCTCAAGAGAATGGAGAGTCTGAAAATTAAGAGCTCTCACCATGGCAAGAACAAAGCTCCTTCAAAGCTTGGTCTTATTATTAGTGGGCCCATCCTGCAGGAGGGCATGGATGAAGATAAACTGAAACAGCTTAACTGTGTGGAGATTTCTGCCCTCAATGGCAACCACATCAGCCTCCCCATGGTACGAAAAAGGAGCGTCTCCAATTCCACCCAGACCAGCAGCAGCAGTAGTCAGTCTGAGACAAGCAGTGCCGTCAGCACACCCAGTCCTGTCACGCGAACACGCAGCCTCAGTGCGTACAATAAAAGGGTGGGCATGTACCTGGAAGGCTTCGATCCCTTCAACCAGTCAACGTTCAGCGATGTGATGGAGCAGAACTTCAAGAACAGGGGAAGCTTTGCAGAAGACACCGTGTTTTTTATCCCAGAAGATCATAAGCCTGGCACTTTTCCCAAAGCACTCTCCAATGGCAACTTCTCCCCCACAGAAAGCAGTGCTTCTGTGAACTGGAGGACAGGGAGTTTCCATGGACATGGCCATCTCACCCTCCAGAGGGAAAACAGTGGAGACAGCTCCAAAGAGCTGAGCATGGGGAAAAGGCGCAACTCTGCTAGCTCAGTGAGCAGCCGCCTGAGTATTTATGACAACGTGCCAGGCTCGATCCTGTATTCCAGTACGAGCGACCTGGCCGACCTTGAAAATGAAGACATATTCCCAGAACTAGACGACATCCTGTACCATGTGAAAGGGATGCAGAGAATAGTAAACCAGTGGTCAGAGAAGTTCTCGGATGAAGGGGACTCTGACTCAGCACTTGACTCCATCTCCCCATGTCCTTCCTCCCCAAAGCAGATCCACCTTGATGTAGATAATGATCGAACAACACCGAGCGACCTTGACAGCACAGGGAATTCACTTAACGAAGCAGAAGAGCCCTCGGGGATGCAAGACAGAAGGGACTCTGGGGTGGGTGCATCGCTGACACGGTCCAGCAGGTGAGCTCATGAGTGCTGGGACTTGGGGTGGCCCCAGTGAGGTCCCCTCCAGACCAAGTGGCTCTGTAGCAGCTGCACCACACTCAGTTAAGGCCTTCCTGCAGTAGAAGTTCGGGCCACTGAAGCACACACGTGCCATTCCCATCGCTTCCAAAAACAATTATAGCTGAGGAGAGTATTTGTACAACACTTCTAGATAAGTGATTCCCACACTTCATAGCTATATGTTTATACGTTCAGCTTGAGTCGTCATTGAAAAACAGCCTGCTCAGCAAGTCAATGTTCAGAGCAATGTTAAGGCAGTTTGAGGGGGTGGTAATTCTTCAAAATGAAATGGTGTGTGGGAGGGAGAGGGACTTGAAGTAGTATTATTCACTTTTTAAATTGGCTCGGAGAGCCAGTGGAAGTATGGTCTGTTTTGTGTCAGTGTATAGTAAAAGCTTTGACTTTTAGATTGTCTCAAAAAATTGCACTTTTCAGTAGCAGGCTGTTTCTTAATAGCATGCTAGGGCATTAAATCTGCGGGGAAGATGGGGCTTGTTTACTTTCTCTTGATCACTGTAGCACAGTGGGGGCTTGGGGGAGCTCCAGAGGCCTCCCAGTTTGTGTTGGGAGTTTCACCATGGGATGGATGACTGTATTTTATGTTGTGAATAGAGCAAGGAGCTGAACTCTTCCTAGCTTTGTTTCCAGTTTTCCTTTAAAACTGGTGCAAATCACTTAGGGCCTGGTTTCTGCTGTCATTTAGTTGCCTACAGCTGCTTGTATAAACTTAATGGGACTTTTAGAAGAGCTTGGTTCCCATTCAATTTGTCTTGAAATTTGGGGCCTTTTTTCCTTAATGGAATTGTTTGATACTGACTGACTTAATACTGAAAGGGCTTTTAGAAAAAAAGTTGTTGGAGCCCTCAGTGACCAGTCCTTGCTCTGTTCCCTATCATCTCTGCAGGCACAGGCTGAGGTGGCACAGCTTCCAGAGCTCCCACAGGCCCAGCCTCAGCTCAGCGTCTCTGCAGATCAACTGCCAGTCCGTGGCACAGATGAACCTGCTACAGAAGTACTCGCTCCTGAAGTTAACTGCTCTATTGGAGAAGTACACGCCTTCCAACAAGCACGGTTTCAGCTGGTAAGGGCACAGTGCCAGGTGTAGACAAGGCCATCTGTCCGAGCACAACAGTCTCACTAGTCCTCAGTAACTTCTGGAAACAAGGAATGAATCCCTCCGTCCCTCTTTTTCCATATTTGCACTTCTTCCTCCAGCCTGTGCTGTCAGTGATTTGTGGTTTCCTAAGACAGTGCTAACATCACTAACCCTTTACGTAAACATAATCTCATTAGGATTGAGAAGTATGTCCACAGGGGCATGTGAGGGAATAAAAATAATGATGTTCAGGCCAGCTTTCTGTGCAGCAAGATGCCCACTATGTGTAGCAAAAGAAGGACTAGTGATATATTGAGACAGTTAGTGAACAGTGGCACAAACCTCAGTAGATCTTAGGATGCTTGCTTTTCTTTAGTTATTCTAATTTTTTTGCATTGGTTTCTATATGTAATTATGTCATTAAATAAATTTCCTTTAGTTCTAGTGTCTTGTTATCCAACAACTATCTTCCCTCTTTAAAGGACAATAAATCCAGCACTGTAAATCCAGTTAACTTGCCAACAGGGGTTGGGGGTGGAGGAAGGTTGGGAGAATCATGAAATTTTTTGTAGGCATCAATTTCTGCTGTGGCCAGGTGTTTGTAACCAAGTTGAATGTGGGTTTTTGTTGTTGTTGTTGTTGGTTTTGGTTGTTGTTGTTGGTTTGTTGGAAGAATGAAATACAAAGCTCTTTTATTATTGTATCTGCAGTGCAGCCTGTGTAACCTTCAGGATGCAAAGGACACAATAAAATTTTTCTTCTCCCTACCACAGGCCAGCCTCCTCCCTTCCCCAGGAGTCATAGAGAGTATTTAGGTTCAGCATCAAAGTACCTCCTGTTCAAAGGCTGTTATTATGTCAGGCTTTCTAAATACAGAAGTTGTTTGTTCTGAAAGACAGAAATAAGTATTGACCAGTTATCCCTGCATGCTTCAGATTCTCGGTGGAGATCGCAATGTGTTTTTTCACATTCCTTTGGCATGTTTTTTGACAAAGCAAGTATTATTCATACATATATCAATAATTCCCTAAACTTAACTATATGGCAATAGAAATTGGTTCTGTTTTCCTATGTAACAGATTAGTCAGCTGTAAAACTACTGCGCTGTTTGTATAGCTGTGCTGTATATCGAAATGTTAAATAGGTCTCCCTGTTTTCCAGTGCTACTGTGTCCTATTAGCTGTTGTGCCATACATCAGCTTTTTTCCATGTTTAGGAAAATGATCTCAATATTTTCACATTTTAATAGCTTTTTTTTCCTTTATGAAAGCAACACTTGGGGACCTAGGGGTAAATCATTCTTTTGTATTTAGTAACTTTTTCCTTGGAGTCAAAAGCAAATGGAAAGACCTCTCATTGAAACTTGAGTAGGAGGTGGGGATAACAACAGTAACTGCCTGACAAGGAGGGGGGTCCCTCAGAGGGGTTGTTTATAGAACTGAAGTTTTTAGCTGACAAACTCAAATGTATTACATCAGTTTCCTGCTGTTATGCACACTGGTGGGTGGTGGACCCAGTTTGAGGACTTTGCAGAACAAGTAGCTGACATACAAAAGCTCATTGTTCAAATGCCCATCTTTCCTGAAACCTAAAGAAGCAGTGTTATAAGGGGTCACCGACCACAGGATTTATTTTGACTCCTTTGCAATTCAGTCTGACCCCTGCAGTTTTCCCCTGTAGCTTTTGTCCTACTAATATTGATAGAGTAGCACCACATTAATACTTACAGGCAGCATAATGCTCTGAATGTTAAGCCTTTCTCTTAGAGAAACTGTTTTCTGTCCTCTCCCCCTTCCCATCCCTGAATGAATTAGCTTATTTATATTCTCACTACTTTTCATATTATTCAGCGTACTAAAATGTTTCACTTATTTTCACTTATTTTCTGAGTTCCTGGAAATCCGTAAGATAAATGATCAACAGAGGTTTAACTTAATTTTGTCATTCCCTTTGCTTAATTAGGGCAGTACCAAAATTTATGAAAAGGATAAAGGTGCCAGACTATAAAGACCGAAACGTATTTGGAGTACCACTGCAAGTCAATGTTCAGCGTACAGGGCAGCCTCTTCCACAGAGCATTCAACAAGCCATGAGGTACCTACGCAACCACTGTCTGGATCAGGTGTGTTTTGCTCTACTCTCATCCCATATTCACTCAGCACCCAAAGCACAGCCTTCTGTTAGTTTTTTTTGTTGTTGTTCCTGGGTCAGACTGGAAAAGTAGACTCAGAACAAAATGAGCAATTCAAGGAAAGCTTTCCATGAAATTAGAATGCATACACAAGCGGCTAAAGAACATACTTAAATTTCAAATTTGCCAGACTCAATGTAAATGTATTTACTTTTCCATATACAAATACATTTAGGTTGGACTATTTAGGAAATCTGGAGTCAAATCAAGAATTCAGGCTTTGCGTCAAATGAATGAGAGTTCAACAGACAGTGTCAACTATGAAGGCCAGTCTGCTTATGATGTAGCAGACATGTTAAAGCAATTCTTCCGTGACCTACCTGAGCCTCTCATGACCAACAAACTCTCCGAGACCTTCTTACAGATATACCAGTGTAAGTACAGAGATTTCTAAAGCTAGATGAAAAATTGTCATTTGTGCAGCAAGGGTGGGACTTTCTAACAGTGCTTCTCTGGGCACTATGCATGTTGCATGTGTTGGTCTTTGTCTTTCTCTAGCAGCCATTATATTTCAGGCTGCAGCATAAAGAACTGATCTTTGATATTCTGGTTGTATAATAATTCATAGGACAAGTTCTTTTCATTTCACCTTTCTCCAAAGTTCGGGAACAAATAAATCTTCCGTCACTTGCTGTAGAGTTTCCTCTCTTCTTTAAACATACTTAATACTACAGTTTGAAAATAAACTGTGTCTGATGTGGCTAAGTAGAGGAGCTCTACAAACAGTACATGAACAGAGTTTGGGGCTTTTTGAGGGGATTGTAATCCACCAAATAGCTGAGGTTTCTTTTTCTTTTTTTAAGAGCAAGACTGCGAAAAGAATTCTATTTTCTTATCATTTATATTATTCTATCCTTCACCACAACTTTTGAAAACAACCTTTTAAGTTGAAAGCTTTTCTGTTACTAATTTTTAGCTACTTTACTGGTAGGTACCATAAATAGAATGTGCTTAGAATAAATAGTATCAAAACAGAAATTTATCATACACCTGAAAAGAAATAATTCATCTTTCTGGGATAGCAGGTTCAACACCAGCAAGGAATACATTCTCTGTTGTGAGTTATGTAAATCAAGTTCTGTAGAGATGGTTACTTTGTGCTGGATCTTTCCAAACAACAGGTTGCCCTTCAAAAGTTTTTTCAATGTTGTTTCATTAGGAATGCTCAAATGCTTTATAAAAGTATTTTATAAAATGGCCAGAGATGAATTAATTTTTGGTGACTAGAGTCCCAAAGCTTTTTGAGACATTCATGGAGGCCCAAAGTGATGCACTATGGGCACTTTGCTGATCCTGTTTCTCTCCCTAACGCCTCTGTGTATTCTTCCCATGGTAGCACAGCTACAACATACTTACTACAAAAACACTTTCTTCGAGCCATTACTGTATTTTGTACCTTCCCTATGATGATGGTGCAAATACTTTATATCATCCCAGAACTTCCTTCAGACCTCCCTCTGTAGGTGGAGGTGACAGTTTAAAAACATATGTACTGTCATTTCAGAGCATACTTTTTGTATGTTTGTTTGTTTCGATTCCCAAGAAAGTTTATGGAAAAAATGAATCAAACTCTCCACTTCCTTGCATGTTAAACAGCAACTCTTTCTGGTTTAGTCCCAGAAGAAGTATGACACTGTATTGTAGAAGTATTCGTTCCTTTCCTTTCACAGGCAGCAGGTCTGAGGAGTCCCCAGAGGTGGTCGGGAGGTATTTGTGCAAAGCAAAGAGCCTTAAAGCAGCTGTAATTTTGCTTCCCTGCAAAGGACAAAATTTCTCTTTGCTTTAGAGTTATGTGCCAGGCTGCACTCTGGAATCGCCCATACATGGCTTAAATGTGCTTTGAGCTGATTGAGGGGAGAATGTGGACAACAGTGGATTTTTTGCTTAAAATTGCTTCTTAAACTCACTTGCAAAATTGCTGAAGCCCAAAGCAAATACCAGTTAAATATCTGGTTAGCAACGCATGTGTTATGAGACATGGCAGTCAGGGCGGTGTGGTGCTAATGATGATACAAATGCTTTAGGAGTCAGACTCTCATGTTGTCTTCAGGGATGGCTTGTTGGAAATCTCTTTATAAGAAGCAGATCTGGTCTGGGTTATTTCATTATTTGTTCCCTTCGAGTTTGGAGGAGAAGGCCTTATATAAAGACACGTCAAATTTTTCCAATGGATGTTTGTTGTTAGTAACCAAGGAGCTGCTTAATGGTATGGGGCTTCACAGCGTTGACTTTCTTTTTCCACTGCATGACTTTGAATGATCTGCTCAATAAAGCAGATCTGTGTGTTTGGTAAAGCACTTTCTGGCTATTTTATGACATCATTGTTAGAAAGGTTTGCTAGCCAATTTATTTAATTAATTCACCTATTCTAAAATGCATTTGTTTTGCGTTTCTTTGAAAGCCAAAGAATTTCTAAATCGGCTGGACAGTGTTTGCTTGTTCACTGCCTGAGCCCAGGATTCTGTCATTTTAGTGCATCTGTGGGAGCAAGTAGCTGTTGAAATTAAATCTAAAATTAACTCTGGCCTAGGCACAACTTCTTCTTGCTTGCATTTCTTGTGAGGCAGGAAATAACTGAGGGTAGTTAAACCAGTGGGTTAAAAAAAATTCCTTCATGTTTCCTACGAATGGTATGCATCCTGAAGGAAATCACTTCAAACTTGAGTCAAATATTTGAAGCTGGAGTTTGCTTTGGGATGTATTCATGCTGTGTGTGTGGAAAATCAATGGGCTGATGAGAGAATTACTAATATTATGCAGATGTGCCAAAGGATCAGCGTCTCCAGGCTATCAAGGCTGCCATTATGCTTTTACCTGATGAGAACAGGGAGGTCCTCCAGATTCTTCTCTATTTCCTGAGTGATGTCACAGCTGCAGTGAAGGAGAACCAGATGACACCAACAAACCTGGCCGTGTGCTTAGCACCTTCCCTCTTCCACTTAAACACTCTCAAAAGAGAGAATTCCTCCCCAAGGTACGTCTCCGGAGAGCACAGCTCATTGCTGCCGGTCCTGTTGAACCTACCACTTTTGATCACCTTGAACACCTCAGAAGGCACCAGGTGTAGAATGGTTAAGTGACCCTACTTTTTTAACAGATCTGTTAAAATGTTACCAAGTTCACAAAAGGGAAGAAACGGGGGGACTCAAAGAAAAAAATTAGTGATAGTAGCAAGAGAAGTCAGTAACAGCATGCCAAGATTTTATCCCAAGCAGCACTGCTCTAAATCACCAGCAGATTCTGGAATCCTACTATTTTCTTACCAAATGTCTCTCTTGCTCTGTGTTAAATAACTGAATTTGTGTGTGTATGCTCTTCTTCCCTGTGAAGGGTGATGCAAAGAAAACCAAGCCTGGGAAAACCTGATCAGAAAGACCTAAATGAAAATTTGGCTGCAACCCAAGGGCTAGCCCATATGATTGCTGAATGCAAGAAGCTCTTCCAGGTAAAGCACATCTGCAAAACTGATGGGTGCAATATTGGCCAGCATGGCTTAGGTCTGCTGTACAATGGAAAGCTGGGAATGTCTCTCTATTTTAATAAAGATTAGTATATCATAAATAGCTTTTTTAAAAAACCTTGCATCCTGATCTGTGTGTGTGTGTGTGTGTGAGAATTTGAAGTGGTACCAGGAGATCTGTTTTGTTGACACTGGCGCTCAAAAGTCATGAGACAATTGTGGGGTCTGGGGCGTTTTTGTTACATCCAAGCTGCATTTGAAACGTATGTTCAAGCTTTTATTGTGCAGCCATGAGGATCTGTGAGCTTCAGCTCTAATTACAAAGCAAGAAGCTATTTCCAAGAATTTCAGTGCTTGTCTTATACTTAAGTTCCCAAGAGAGAGCAAGACTAGGCCACAATAGCATCCTGAACGTGACACTATCAGACCATTGGTTGAAGGGTCCATAACAACTAAAGCACGCTCCCTCTAGGGCCTGGCATGAAGAAGCAGACAAGTCTGCATCCTGGTTTTCCTCACTGTCATCAAATCTTTTCAGAGCCCACAACTGAAGGCATGCCTGTCTCTCTTCTTGCAGCTGACAACTGGCCCCTCCTTCAGTCATTCAGCAGGATAAACTTTGCTATGGGAATGAGTCTGAGTCGTGTAGCAAAGAAGGGATACCCCACAGAAAAAATAAAAAACAAAGGATACCCTGTAGTTGAGAGACTAATCTGAATCGAATCAAGGTCACAAAGACACAAACTTAACTTTGGCATTTCTTCACATTGAGTGCTTGATCTGACAAATACATCTTTTTAGAATACTGTTCGCATGCTAGCTCAGGTAATTTACAGGTATAATTGCACACATGTACTTACACATAAACCTCTCTAGGCATTTCATTTTCTACCAGACAGTGTGACTACTGCCAACTTTATAGTGAAGGGAGTAGGCAGTGAGCATCTTAGCAGATGGCTGCAGTCTCAAGATGGTGTTTAAAAAGAAAAATGAAAGAATAGCTGCATGTTAAAGAGCTGCACATGTCCCACAGCTTGCAAAACTAGTGTACCTATCTTTCAGTGACTGTGAAGCTGCTAGACTAACTCTAGGATTTGGGGAGAGAGCTGCAAGAGGATGACTTGTCCTTGTCACCCCTCAGATACCTGAAGAAATGAGCCGGGGCCGGAACTCTTACACGGAGCAGGACCTGCGTCCCCTCAGCCTGGAGGAGCTCAGGGGCAGCAGCAGCACCACGGAGCCCTCCGACTACCACTGCTACCTCCAGGACTGTGTGGATGATTTGCTGAAGGAAATGAAGGAGAAATTTAAAGGCTGGGTGAGCTGTTCTACCTCAGAGCAAGCAGATCTGGCCTACAAGAAGGTATGCACCCTGTAACTCTCTCCACCGCTCTGGTTTTTAGCTCATCTTCTCTAATGCGAGCCAGCTTTTGACACTGGATATTACAGAAGGATATTATACCTTTATTTTGTAGATAGATTTAAGAAAAAATAATAATCTTTTGACATAGTTGCACACCATCTAAAACAACATGTCTTTCAGCAGTAGTCAGCAAACATGCATTGCATTGAGTGCTTGCATTTATCCAGCCCAGGAATGTTCACTGTGTTGCATTTACACGCCCTCACTCACTTGTGCAAAGCCTTGACAGGCCAGCTGAAGCCTCCAAGCGCTTTCATTATGCAGGCAGCAGGAGCAAAGTTTCTCCGCTCTCATCTTGCACAGCTCAGAGCTAGCAAAGGGAGAAGTGTTTCAATGAGATATGATATTTTAAAAAAATAAAAAAATTTGGAAAATGAGAGTATTTTTCTGTAGCATCACAGTTTAGTAGTGGCTCATACTGGAGAATGTAACTGTAATGTAAAAATCATTTGGAAGTCAGCATACAGATGCCTTTGACTCTTACAAAAACAACCTCAGTCTGAACTTACGATAACCTTAGTACAATGTATGTGTGTGTTTGTGTGTGTGTCTTTAATTTGCTGTATTAATCCAATAATATAAAATATAAAGGAAATGTTAAACAGGACCCTGTGCTGATTTTCCCCAGGCATGCGAAGGTCCCCCACTCCGGTTATGGAAAACTACCATTGAAATCGCTGCCACACCAGAGGAAGTTTTAAATCGTTTACTTAAGGAGCAGCATCTTTGGGATGAAGATCTTATAGATTCAAAAGTAATTGAACCTTTGGATAGCCAGACAGATATATACCAGTATGTCCAGAACAGCATGGCACCTCATCCAGCCAGGGACTTTGTAGTCTTAAGGTAAGACTTTTATATGCTGTAGTCTTAATATCCCCCACACAGCAACCTTGCCTACAGAATTTCTGTAGAAAGCAAGTTATATAGGTAAAAATCTATTTATGCATGATTTGAAGTCTGTTAGATGTTTGAATTCCTGTTTGTCAAAGATGAGACTTTCTTCTTCTTTTTTCATAGAACATGGAGGACAAACTTCCCCAAAGGAGCTTGTGTGCTTTTAGCAACTTCGGTGGATCATGACCGTGCTCCAATGGCAGGTGTCAGAGTCAATGTGCTCCTGTCTAGGTATCTAATTGAGCCCTGCGGGTCAGGAAAATCTAAACTTACCTACATGTGCAGAATTGATTTAAGGTATGGATTTCTACTTTGTCCTTTTGTGCTAGTAACTTGTCTTTCATAGCGCAAAATTTAGACAGTTCAGCAGGCTGTAACTTAGGCAGTAGTACGTGTTTCTCAAATGCATGCACACAGGACTCTGAGATGTCACAAAAGATTGCCTTCAGTGCATACCTAACAGGAGGGTTATTTGTTACATTAGAAGCCCAACGTATGTGCTCCACAATAGCTATTGGTATATAATCCAACTCCTTCATCTGACAGATGTATTCAGATGCAAGAACATGTTAATTTTAATGTTAAGTTAGTTTTAATGTTAAGCAGACCAGGTTCTCAAAAACTTCCAATAACTTTTTCCTCGCTGCAGCAAATTTGTTTTTGAGCAAGTCTATATATCAGTAAGGCTGACCTGAGCAGTAAGCAGAAATAAGGAGATTTCCCAGTTAGGCATTTAACCAACTAGATATATATTTGTTTCTGACTGAAAAAATGTGTGCAATGTTACGGTTAACTTGCTTCTTCATTACTTTTTCTCCACCCATCAGGGGCCACATGCCAGACTGGTACACCAAGTCATTTGGACACTTGTGTGCATCTGAAGTAGTTAAGATACGAGACTCTTTCACTCATCAGAGTCTTGAGGGCAAAGAAGTAAAGTCCAGGTGACTACTGAAGAGGAACAGCCATGCGCTCCACACCTCAGCAACACAGAGGTTACCCAAAACTGAGGCTTGTCTGCTGCAGACCATCTGCAAGTCATGTCATGAAGGGATGTCAGCATGAGAACTTGACTGTGAGCATTACTATAGGACTGTAGCCATACCATACACTTTAAAGCTGCTTCCTGTCTGCGTAAGGCCTATAGTGTAGGCCTCGACTGGAATACATAGGAGGACTGTGCAAAAAAAATAAGTATTGTACTATTAGATGGTTTGAATTGCTTCTGAGAAGCAAAATTCTTTAAATGCAAAATATATTATGAAATATGGTGAAGGCTCATCATTCCCATGTGAAATACTTAGCTTTATGTACATACCCATGTCATTTTATTTGTAGTGCGTTGAGGGACTGGTGTATCCACTGGAATAGTTGGTACTCTTCAATGTGTTCTCACTGAGATAAGCAGAGAAAGGTTTGCACAGAGATTAAAGTGTGAATGAGTGTGTTGATGGTTGAAAGGATAGCAGAAGTTGTACTTGAAATGTGTCTGGTACACTGATAGGCAACCAGGATGGATTTTAGTATACTGGATATAGTTGAACCTAGAATTTGACTCCCCTGTGGACCATGAGTAGCTATCCTTCCATTTGCCAGTTCTTCATTTTCCTCAGCTCTAATGTTGTTAAAACCCTTATGCAGATGTTGCAATAGGTTTGCTCTGGTTACTGTTCGCTCCTTATCCAGATGATCTTTTGGGAGTGATTAGCTATTCTATAGCAATTTTAAGTAAGTATACTTTCAAGTAACACAGCAGCCTAGAAGTGAAATACCTATGCAATGGTCAAGAGAGCCAGTAAAGTCAATTGTTATATTGCCAAAAAATGTTTGTTGCTTTTACTCCTACCTGTGTTAACTATTTGTGTTTTAATGAGCTTTTGTATATTTTACTGTCTTCTAACGGCTCAAGAGGAAAAAGTTAACACTGGAGTCCTGGTGTCGGGATGAGGCAGGACTCCTGCAGCAGCAAGTGGAGTGAGGTGGGTGGGAAGATTTGTAAGAGTTCAATCCCTTTCTCTCTCTCCTTTGCCTGTTTTCCTAAAAGCTGGATGTTAACGTGAACAGAACCTGAATGTGAGCAATTTGGAGGGTTATATCTGGGGGCAAAGAGGAGGGTGGGATTTTGTCTTGGGTTTTGCTTGTTTTTAAACCCTTTGGGATGTTTTCCCCCTCCATGACAATCAAACTATATGAACTGTGGGAAGTCTTGAGGTCCTCTGGAAAGGTGTCTTTCTGTAGGTTTTACTGTTAAAGGTAAGGATTTGCTTTCGAGGTGCAGTATTAAGTGCTAAATGTATTTTGTGGCTAGGGTATGAATGAGTTGCAAGATGGAATTTTGACTGAGACTTTGTTACCATTGTCAGTATTATTTTAAGCTTTTTGATGAAGATTTTTTTTTATTATGGTAAATAATGTAGTACTTCCAGTAACAATGTTCCTCATGGGTAGGAAAACCTTGTATATTCTTCTACGTCAAACACTTTTGAATTTGTAAAATTGTATGTTGTACATACCGTTCTATTGTAAACATGTATACTTGCCCACAGTGTACTGTCAAACATAGATAAAGCATGATAAAGATTATTTAAAATATACCTGTATTTATACCTCAGATATTCTTTTTGTTTTTTTTGTACCTCAAGTATGTTTTCTATTGTAAATGTGCTTTACATGACTATGATCTAAGTGAGAGAAAGGAAGATGTTTAACTTGCTATAGATGTCTGTACAGAATATACTCAATAAGTGCACTATTAAATGTTTAAAATTGGAGAAGTGTAACTTTTTTTTTCATTCTGCATCCTTCCTCTCTCATGTCTACAACACCCTCAGTGATTTATCCAGTCTTATCTAAACTCCACTGCATCCCGTGGCCCAGGCTCAAAGCCTGCAAAGGGCAGTTCACACTGATGGGAGTCACTTTGAGATGGCATAAGATGCCCTTAAGTGTTTTGAGGAAGCTTGTGGTTCATCAGGACTTCCAGGGTGACAGGTTAAAGGGGAACTATTCCACAATAAGACCCATTTGGGACAGAGTATCAAAACTGACCTACACCATCCTAGCTTCTAGCCTGTGTCTTTCCACAACAGGACTTCTGTATGTGATGAGCTATAGGCGCCAGGATACATCCTCATCTGGTTCATTAACAAGGCTAGTAAAGTAGCGCAAAATCATTTAAAAACTAGCAGTCAGTAACCTAAAGGAACTGATGTTTTTAACGAAAATTCAACGAGAGGAAGGATCTTCAATTTCAGAGAGGACTGTTCTGTAATGAGTGGTCCATGTTCTTTACCTGTCTTTTCATGGTTAGGAAAGGCACTGTGCTTACCACTGATTCTTTAGATATTGCTACCAACTCCCTAGCCCCCCTACCCTCTTCCAAACCACTGTTTTTTGGTTGCTAAAGGCAGTTACCAGAGTAATTTGAAAAGTTTTGGAAGACAAGCCTCCATAATGGTGGACAGCTGGACAGAAATGCTCCCCAGTCAATAGCTTTGTGTGTCATTTAAAAGTAGAAGGAAACCTCTATTTTGCTGCTGTTGTGTAGAAAGGTACTCTTGAATTTAACGGGAAGCAAGGTACTTGATAGATAGATGTGTGTAATGCTGAAAAATAATTCATTGCTTTCCTATTTCCTACAGTGAGAAAGAGGGCAGGAAGATTTCTGCAGTCACAGGTTCTCATAAAAAAAAAAAAATTAAATTAAAGTGTGAAAGTAATTGGAGAAAGTTAAAGCATACACAGCAGTGAAATGAAGCCAAAGAGAAGGCCAGGAGGATATACAAACAACTGACTAAGGTGAAAAATAGAGCCAAAGACAGCTGTTAATTCAAGCAACTTTTTAAAGCTTTTAAAGTCTTAGCCAACAGAAATATAATTTGGGAATCTGAAAGAGGATTTTGATTTGTGAGGCTTGTCCGACACAGTAGCTGGAACAAGGCCTGCTGCTTTTCAGTTAGCAATGCCATCATACTCTTTCTCTACTGGTGCATCCTGAAGTCCCGATCGCTATCAGTTCCCACTATTTGGCCCCAGGAGTGGTGAGAGAGGCTGCTTCACAGTCTGGCAAAAATAAACTCCTTGCTGTCGTGGCAGTGCTTCTCACACACCAAAGAGCCTTTTAGAGAGCCTTCCTGATAAGGGACTGGAATTTGTTTGGCTCTTATGGGATCTCTTTTTCTTCTGAAGTCAATACTAAAAATAAAAAAGCCTGCACAATTTAAAAAAAAAAAAAAAAAAAAGCCACTGGTTTAATCACAGTCCTGGGTCCTTGGAGCAGGCAGAGCTAGAACAAATTTATTTTTCTTTATAATGATGGTTTTGTTTGGATTTTTAAGCATACTAATGCACTGCATACTCCTCAGGCACTTTAATACTCTGTGTTCTGTTTGAAAGTAACCTAAGCACATTTTAAATCTCCATTTTTCTAAATGTCTGTAAAACATAAGTTAATTTTGACTGATCTAAATAGCTTGAAGCTCCTGAAAATTTGTTTTCTTGGCATCTTCATTTGCAGATGTCCATGTTGCTGTTGGACAACCTAAGTCAAATTTCTGTCTGTTTTTCTTGTCAGGTGTCACCCTGGCTCTTGCTCAATCTCCTGCATGAAGCAGCGCTTGCTGCAGAGTGAGTGCAGGCTGGGTCCCCGTGTGATTCTGGCAGTATGCTGGTACAGCCAGCAGTGCACGTGGCATCCCCCACGTGGCACAGATCCAGCCTGCTGCATGCTTCATAACATTGATATTCAGTACTGCTTTCTAAAAAAAATAAAATGGGAAAAGTCATCTTTTACTGTCTTTCCTCATCATTCCTTAAGTAATGCACTCCACAGTTAAATATTTATGAAGCTGTAAGTAATCACGGGCCTTCATCTTAAAGGCCAGAAAGCGATGTCACTAACACACACAGTCTGGGACCAAAGTGAGACTTCAAAATAATTCAAAACAGTACCTCTGCAAAACAGTACCATGAAGACCTTGGAGAGAGCAGGACCTAGTATATATGCACAATAGTCCACGTGAGGGGTTAGTTGGTATGCAACCCTTGACACAGGCTACATAATAAGGGGTAGATACTTCTGCTTAAAACATATGAAAATTAAATGTTATACACAGATCTTCCTGCTAAGTGCCGGAAGCAAAGTGTCCTACAGTCACATGGAATGAAATCAAGATAATGGTTTAGTAGACCAATGCAGTAAATTTGCAAAGACAAAACGCTAATTCCTTTGACTGTGTTATACCACAACTTGTCAATACAGCCATTGGCTGCATCCATTATACAAGGAAACACTAAATATTTCTGAAAAATTACTTTCAGGTATTTCTCATCTGTCAGTCCAGAGCTATTTCATTTCTCTAGCAAAAGAAGGTATCAATGTCTAAAATAATGACTAGCACAGCACTGGAGATGAAGTGCCGTTCTTATTATTGATGATAATATGCAACTTTTGCATCCATGCTTCTTTTGCATTGAGCACTATCCCAGACAATTGAGGCTTGCTCAATTTCCCCTCTCCTCTCCACAACCCTACCATATTTTCCTGATTGTCTGAGGCTTCCAGAGTACTTGCAAGAAATGAATTTCCAAGCTGAGGCCAGGGACTGTAAAGAGCAGGGAAGGATGGGAAAGGATTCAAAGAAGAAGAAAAAAAAAAAAAATCCATCAAAAAAGATTAAGGCATTGAAGGGGTACATTTATACAGAAAGATTCAATACACATAATCTGGCCACTAGACAAGAGGGATGTAGTAAATGTCTACTTGCTCTGGAAGGTCATAAAAATACAGAAGAGTTCAGACTGGCTGAGTGGGTGTACAAGTTGGGATAAAAATTTGTTAATGGAAAATCTGAGGCAGAAGGAAAGGAAAAGACATTTTCCACACAGCAAGAGGTCTTTAAGGCTGTGGGACAGTCTCTCCCTGAGAAGAAAGAGCATAAGTCATTTAAAGCTGCACAGGCTAAAGCCCTGGAATCATTCCTGCACTAACTTCCATAAAGCATCATGAACACCTAACAGAGATCCTTTCATCATTATATGACGTGATTACAGGATTTACAGACCACCGCTTGTCATCTGTAAGCATCAGGTAATGCTGCTCTCCCAAGTAAGAAACAATATGGTGTCAAAAATAAAGTCACCATGAAATAAATCAATTATTTTGCAAGTTGCTAACGAGCAAGTCTTTTTCTAAGAATTACAGTGGAGGCTGTGGCTTGCAGTGTGCTTATGTTTTGCAGGAGTGGCTATTAAAATAAGATACAGTGCCTCCATGCCATGGGCCAAGAACATGAAGATTGGCATGGGACTCAGGTCAGGTCGGTGGTTGGACATCATGATCTTGAAGGTCTTTTCCATCCTAGATGATTCTATGATTCTGCGGGGACATTTCCTGAGAACTACGACAGTCCTTTCCTTTTCTAACAAGCATTTACTCAAAACCCAGCCCAGCTAGGAAGATCTGTTAGCATGCTTTGTTCATACCGTCTACAGGCTGGGAAGCTAAATTACCTTTGTTTGACAGCTCACACTGAGTTATGTAGGCAGTAGATGCCATCCCACCCTGGTTTATTCTGAGCTGAAGAGAAATTTCCTCACCATGGCTCAGCTTAGTGGGATGGTGCACGCACAGCAACTAGAAACAAGGAGTCCGTCCCTCTCTGTAATGCTCACCTTACTGGAGTCTGGCAGTGAGAGAGCAAAGAGGTGAATGAGGTGTGATGGGTGCAGGAAAAGGAGCTAAAAGGAGGAGCTGAGAACCAGCAGGACCATCTGTAACTAATAAGCACAATTTCCCTAGAACAGTGCAAATTAAATCCATTATTCCACAGGGTCAATTTTTTTTCTTATTAGAAGGAGAAGAAAAAGCCTATCAGTAGGTGTGTATGCTTCTCCAGATTATGAGTCTTCTGCTTCATTAGCTCAAATAATAAAAGGGTGGTGTGATGGGTCTGAACATCACTGTTGCTTCTGACCCATGCATATATTTCTTAAGACGTAGTAGTACTAAAAAGGAAGAATTCCCTTAGGAACACAATTCTTACTGCAATCCCCACATTAAAAGAATATTACTATTCCAAAAATCAAATATTCAAAGTTTATAGAAATACTGAGCATGGTTAGCAAAGTCCCTACAGGCCGCCTTTTTCCCACTTGGGAAACTTGTACAAGCATATTTTAAGTAGTCCATTTAAACAATTAAAAATGATTGTAGAGACACCCAAATCCTTGTTTTACCTCATTTAGTCTCCAGCAGTATGTATGTACTCTTTTAATTTCTCTAAGTATCTGCCATCACCACAGCAGTACAACAAAATCTCTAAAGAATACCCATGGGGTTTTCACTGGTCTGGAGGAATGCATTTTTTTGTTGGAACATAAAAAGGTTTTAGGGAATTTTGAAGTCTTTTTGCCCTTAACATTTCTACAATGTATAGCCTTTACTAGCACTGCCCACAGGATCAAAATTCTTACTGAAGCCATTGTCACCTGCTTTCTTTATCCGCGAGGGCTTCCAAAGTATACAAGTAAGAAAGCATTCAGTAAAGATGATGCAAATAATAATCCAAATTAATTTTGAATATCCCAGCTGCATGATGTACCTACAAAGCTAGAACTAAACTACAAGCAGTACTTAAGTAAAAGCAAGAAAATGGTAAAACTTTGCAACCCATGAACAATTCTGCTCGCTGGCAGATAACAATGAAAATTGCTCTGTGATACATTGAAAAACAGTTTTTAAAGTCTTATTAGTCTTTCTGAAAAAGAAAAGGAGGTCCATTAATGTAACGTGTCTGGAAAACAGCACCTGCTCTCCCTCTACGTAGCCACTATATTGCCACACCTGAAGCCTGGGAGGAGCACATACTGAATAATAAAAATGCAAAATTCTAGCTCTGAGTCCTGTCAATCCACAGCAATGGTGAGGCGTCCACCTCCCAGCAATGGGAGAAGCAAATGAACTCAGAGGATGCACAGTCTTACACAGTGAGAAATAACAGTGATTCTCATCCCCAAAGGCATCCCATCTCTGGGCCATGCTCCTCATTGGATCAGATGATACGTGCAGCATAGAAACACGTATTTCTAATAACGTTGGCCAGGTATTCAATTAAAGTGGAAATAAACCACATTTAGAAGGAGGCATAACTGCTCATGGGTTCCAAGACTGTAACAGTGCGCTCAGCAACATTGACGTTACACGCTGCTTGGTCTTCAGGCTCCCTGGTTTGGCTTTGGAGGTCTCAGCAAACACATTAAACTGTGTTTGGAAGCCTTTTAAGAATGATCTTGAGCAAGAAGAAAAGTAGAGTTTTTCTAGCTTCTAGCTGAGTCTCTGAATCACAGTCTAAAAAAAAAATCAGATTTGATCGCTTCCCCTTTCCGGTCTACAAGAATAAATGCTTGTATATAAAAATAGCATCCAACCTTCTAGGTAGAGCATGCGCCTCATGGTGTGGGTTACAAACTATCAGGCAGAAGAGTTATCAAACTACGTTCAATTCATCAGACCTATTAGACCAGGGACAGAGGAAAGGCTGTACATCTGTACATATGTACATCCCTGTACATCTTCTCTGGCAAGACAGATGAGGGAAGGAATGACCCATCGATGGTGGTGATCCAGTTCAGAGGCCCTGCCACTGAGGGCTACAGGGATTTCAGCAGGCCAATCATGGCTAACAGACTGTTATGCATCTATTTGATAAAAACCCAGGCAACTGGCAGGCCTTGGGAAGTCTGAGGTGTCTCAAGTTTTAAACTTGGACAAAAAACATCCCCATCTCCGTCTAGGGCTAGGGGCAGAGCCCAGAAGCAGTCAAATCTGCAACCTAGTTGTCTCAGGAACAAAGGCAACACAAGCTGATTTCTGGAAAGCTTAGCCATCAGCTCTGTTACAGAAGTAAGTATTTTCAGTACATCATTAACACTCATAATTCACTATTTAAGTCTTCAGGGGTGGTGTTTCATTTGTTGTTTGTTTGTTTTTTAATTTATTTTTTTTTTTTTTTCCCCTTGAGCTTGGAAACAAATATACTTACAGAAGTTCCTGCTTCTTTTTTCATGCTTCAGGTTCTGCACTAGCCACTAATTTCTTGGGCTTACCTATGAACACATTTTTCACAAGAGGCCTCAGGAGGTTTCCTGTGCTGCGTTCTGAAGAGTTTTGCAATGCTCATTGCCAGCGACTGTGCTGGTTTTTGCTGATGGGCAGCATGACCTGGGACAAGAGAGGATACATACTGTGCGCCTGCTTCTAATGCAGTGTGCTCAAAGGCAATCCCAAGATGCTTTTCTTTTTAATTTCTTGATAACTGCTACATATTTTTTTACTGTTTAAACACCATATTTTACTGATTTAGAAGTTTTGTATAAGTCTTTGTACAACTTTTTTTTAAGTTTTTTTTTCCTGTGCCTCCTCTAGACCTTTTGTTAAATGGCTATAACAGTTTCCAGAGCCAGAAGCTCCATGCAGTGGTTTGCTGACTTCTGATGAAAGAGCTGCTGCCAAATTTTATAAAGAATGTTCCCCAGGGCACAGAGGGGCGGGAAGTATCCTTCATGGCCTCTGTTTTCTTCCCATATTGTTTAACAAACAAGCAAACTACCCCGCAGTCGCTCTGACCCCTATTTAGACACATCCCTTTTCAGGCAGCGACACAAATGCGCTAGGAAGGAAGTGCCGTCACGGCCCTTAGAAGAGATGGAGGGAAATAAAGGCAAACATTGTGTGGCTAAACAAACAGGCTCACTCTTCTCTGTCCTTCTCTTCTGCCCAATTCTTACAGGAACCATTCCCAGGAGTTTGGGCAAAAGTATTTGCCAGGTTTTGCACCATTCAGTTCCCCACCAGCTCCATTCTCACTGCTTTGCCACATATTTTGTCCCAGCATCCGAGTTAAATATGAGCGAATAATCTTATTTATGCTAATAAACCAGCTAAAATAAATAAACCACTTATGCTAAAAACCCAGCTCAGGCTGCTCACATGGCTTAAGCCCATTCCTTAGTCTGTTTTCCCAGGTGGACCTCATGTCCTGCTGTGCCTCAGTTTCCCTACTTAGACTTTGCCAGCTTTTCAAGGTGAAAAAATACAATTTTGTGCTTCAGTAATCATGACTAGAAAGTGCAGGTTTTGCAAGAAGTTGAAACAAAAATACCTAGAGGCCAAGCTGTTTTCCTTTGGGCTGTTTCTTGCCTATACACAACTCCAAAGGATTTTTAAATCAAGTTACTTTTGATAGACAAGAGATGAAACAGATGTGCTATTAACCCCATTTTATGATGGGGAGCTCAAGCATAAATGTAAAGGTTTTGGAACTAGAGATGCAACTACAATATTTGAAAAACAACCTCAATATTGCATGCTAATCACAGGAACAAGTTGTGACATATCAGAGCTGACAAACCTGGTTTAAAGAACACTTAAATAAACTGGCAGGAAAAAAAAGAAAATACAGTAATTTAAAAGAGTATGAGGATGATTTTTAAAGTATTTCCCTATTTCTCTGGTAGCTTCCATTCATAGCAGTCCCAGCTTGCTAAAAACCACAGGAGGATATTTACCTTAAAGCAGTTACCGAACCTGAAGCCCGCAGGTTGCAGTAGGAGCACAACCCAGGGTGAGCCCCAGGGTGCCCACCACCCCTTGGGCTGCCGCGGGTGCCCTCTGCTCGCCAGGGCTCTCACAGCACAGCAGCCCTCAGGGCTGCTTCTGAACAGCCATCTGCTTTAGCCTGGCCGAAAGAAGGGAAATCCCAATGCAAACAAAATGCTGGCCTGGTTGTAAGAGCGTGGTCCTGTTTGCAGTCTACACTCGCACTCTGCGGCTAGCACAGATTTCTCGACTTTGTTTAAAATTTGCTGGAGGAGCGCATAGGAGAGCAGCCTAAGCATGTGCAAAGGATTTGTCAAGAGCATTGCTCTGCCCTTGCTCGTAGCTCTGTGTCGATAGCACCACGCAGAAGAACAGACAGAAAGCAGAACTGGATCTGGTCGTCATCATGCACGGACGCCGATACGTGCGCATTTGTGCCTGAGGAACTACCTATCACCGCTGATGGATGGCATCACATTCAGCTAGCTCCTTAAAGAGATAAGACCTGGCAAGTTTTCGTTATCAGTTGTGCCCAGATTTGTACTATTAAAAAAAAAGAGAGAGAGAGAGAGAGACTAATATTTTTAAACAAATCAGATTAATATTTTATACCTATTATCATTCTCCAGGGTGTCATAAACTGAGATAAAAAATATACATACTGTCTGCAGTCATTTCAAGCCATGAAACAGAGAATAGGCTACAAGACACTTTGTAAGGAAACGTTTCCTAGGATGCTGCTCTTTAGGGCTCACCACTCTAAAAATACTATTTACTTTCTTTACCTTAACTGTTGATTAAGCATACTTTATGTAATTTAAAGATGTATACCTCATAAAAGTGCCAAAAATCCCCCCAAAGCTTCCCAATCACAAATAAAATTCTCCAGTTGCTCTCTGTAAAACGTTGCAGCAGCAGGCAGAAGGCTGAGCAGCAACGGCTCCTGAAATCATTTGCTGCTGCAGCCCTGCTGTTTTCTATATCAGCACTTTGTGTTCTGCACAACTCCTTTCAGAGCCTGCAAGCTCTCTCTCTGGGGCAGTTTCCTACTGCTTGTGTGCTTTGCCTGGTTGTGATAGTCTCTCCATCCTTGCAGAGCCAGCACTGCAGCCAGTCCAGGCTCAGTCTTTCATGTTTCGCGTCCTTCTTTAACCGCAATGTGATGCAAAACCTTCCATAGGCCCTCGCACAGCTCAGGCTAGGTGGCCTCATTTGCTTATAGACTGCACCATGTTTAGCAGTGCTTGGAGGTAAGGGGCCTGTCATCACCCTCTTGGAAAGCTCGTGTTCTGAACAACTATACTCTCCCCTGAAATGCACGAGTTTCTGCAATAGGAGGGATTGTCCAGAAGTTTCCCTGGCTCAGACAAAAGGAGAACTCAATCAGAAACGATGAATAAGACTTGCTAGTTGTTTTCAAGCACAGAGATTTAAGTTACTAAACAAGGCACCCACAAGTTCAGAATCATCTGAAGGTATTTGTCTGTTCTAAGTTATTTGACTATTTTTGTCGAAGAGCAATGAAATCTTTAGCTTCTGATATGCCCTATACCAAGACTCAGCTGCTCCTGGTGAACTGGGACTCACTCAGGAAAAGAACTATTGTTCTCATTTCATTGGTAAGGTTTTAAGAGAGTAACTACACAGAGACTGAACTACAACAGCACAGCCTTTCTCCAGAGCTGCTTTCCACTGATACTGTGTGCCCAAATGCTTGAGAATCAGAAGCAAATGAGGCAACCTTACTTGACCACTTACCCTCTGAGGAGTGAGCCACTACTCATCATGGTATTTCTGGGTCTGGCAAAAATGAATCTGACATTCAGAGTCATCTATTTGGCTGACATGATGTTGGAAAAGTACCTACTTTCTTTCTCAGTAAACATGAACAAGCCTAGGCCTACTGCTTCATGGATGGAGATGATCTTTCTTGTAGCACCTTCATGGACTCTCCAAATTGGCTCATTCTGTGTTTTTGGTAGTCACACATCAATTTTCTCAAGATCATGCAGTGACCTCAGAAGAACAGCGACAGTAATGATGCCCTCATCAGACTTTTCAATGGCTAAATTTAGCACAGTTCTGTGTATGTACTAATAATGCTGCATCATAGGATTCAGCACCATTGCCTTTAAAATGAGGGGGAAAACATGTGACAAGACATTTCTCACCAACAACTCTCCTCTGTGTAGATACTCTGCAAGAGCCAACCTCACATTAAGTTTGCTTCGTATTCTGCCAAAGCCTCACAGCAAGTTCTAACTTTCTTTAATCAGACTGATATCTACACACCCAGATTATGTTTTGCACCACTGCCCTGCTCTCTTCCGATGCAGAAGACATATCAGCAAGCTGGGCAGATGCCTGGCTTCAGTTAAAAGACAATCTGCCATTACCAGATCCTTCCTTCTGCTTTGCAATGGTGTGGGGGATACGGGTGATGATCCCGGGCAGCTTTATTTAGATTTAGCTAAGATTTATTATGTAAAACCAGACACATTCAGTGACAAAGGAACATAGCTGGGACCTCATCTCCTGCTCTCTCTGCCTCTTGCAGGTGACACTTTGCCTCAAGGGGCCAGCTGTCCTCTGGCTGTTAGCTCTGGGACAGCTTCAGGCTCACTGAGGAGGACAGAATAACAATGGAGAAAGCTGTTCATCAAAGACATCCCAAATTCTCCCTTGGTCATTTTTCCTTATCACTGCTCCACAGGGGATAAGAAATATACCCCCTGAGAGAGTCAAATGCAACACCTATAAATTAATCCCAGTCCAGATAAAACCACTGAGCTAGCTCAGAGGGTATTTATAGCTGAGACATAGCTTCCTTAGGGGATTATAGACTCCAAATCAGTGCAGTTGTTCCAAAAAAGAATCAGAAAGAAGCTGTTTCTTTCTCCTTCTCCTGAAGTATAGTGAGTTCCTTTCACCACAGAATTGCAAGTATGAAATTCACTGTCAAATGCAACTGGCAGGCTGAAATAGCTTCTTGTTTGTGTAGCTGTGAGGCCATGTCCAGAAACCCGGATGATCACTAATGACACGGTCATATTCACATGATAAAAATATGGTGGCATTAATAACTTGTGCTGGCATGTCTGCGCAATCGTGAGGGCTTTACATAAATATAGAACTTGCTCTATAGATTTGTTTCAGAGCCTTTTTCTATCTGATTATGGCTCCAGGCAGCTCATCGTCTGTACAGACACAGTAATTAAGGATCGGTAATTCTGTCCTGTGGCCAATATTCGCTACAGGAAGAGGCATGGGATGGGTTTTCAGCCACTTGGCATTTCAGAGGCTCACTGGAAGCTACTATGAAGCTGTCAAAAGAGAACAGCTAGCAAGCATTTCAATTTCATCATGTCGACAGGAGAAAGCGGTTGCCCTGAAGACCTCTATAGGAAACAGTTTTACTTACACAGCTCCACAGAGGCAAATGGAAAGCTGCAGCTACCATCTGCTAAATCGGGGACACATGGTGGGAGCCAGCACTTCCCTCGCGCCTCCATTTCAAACAAGTATGATGCTGCTCTGTTTCTTGGGAACGAGCTGGATACGCACAGGAAAACAAAGGAGGGTTCATGAATCTCTGAAGTATGCGTAATAGAAATAGCAAATAAATAAAATATCATAAATAAAAACATTTTTCTGGAATGATTTTACAGAGGTGAGAATTTGAACAGCGAAACAAAAGTGACTGCAGTAGATCTCAAGTTTTATTCCCATGTATGACAGCCAAGGTTTCTGTCAGCTGGTAAGAAAACACAGCTGAGCTAGAAATTATGGATGTTTGCAAACAGCAGGAGAGCACAACCTAAGAGCAGCATAGATTCCAGCACCAAAGACATCACTCTTGGGTAGACTTGCAATTTTAACACTATCAGATAGTTTTGTTGAGTCTGCGTTCCTGTAGGTTTATTAAAGGCTAAGTCACATGTGGTAAGGTAGGCATGATGTCCCCCATGGGAGCTCCTGGCTCCTCCTGAGAGCTTCGACCACTTCCTCCAGCCCTACAGTACCACAAAGCAATACCCCTATATAGATAATCTCTAAGAACCTTTTGGCTGAAAAACCTGTATGGGTTTGATTTGAAACACATCAGGCTAAAGGGAAGAAAGCATAAGACTTGAAGGAGAGGTATGCGAGAGCTGACCAACTTATTTAAATAACTAAATAACTGGGGGAAAGAGGGAAAGGAAGTGCTGAACTTGAGTCTCCAGTCCATACAGAGGAGTCTTCCCTAGGACACATGTGCCATTCAGGTCTCAAACCTCTCACATTTACCCCACCAGGAAAAATAACCTAGCAGGTTGCAGACAGGCTATTCATATCACTGTCTGAGACTCACATCTTAGTGGAAGGATGGCAGAAGTCAGTTCCTGGTGACCTCCAAAACATCATCTGTGTTGTTATTAGTTCCTTGAAGTTGCACTGTGAGGCTCCTGGTGTTGGGGCTTGAAAGCCCTTTGTGAAGATAGGAGCTTGTTTTATTCTCTTATTTTACAAGCAGGGAAGCTGAGCTGGACGAAGATGGATGAAGAGAGTTGCTGAGGGACTGCACAGAGCTGTTGAACTCCTGGCACCCAGCTCCTCCTGTGAAGACTCACTGCTGCTTCCAGCAGATGGCCAGGTTCCTCTTGCCAGTCGCATCTCTGACAGGCAAGAACAGAGTGGTGCTCCTTTTTCTTCTCTCTCCCCTTCTTCTGGAAAGCTACTTTCATCCAGCTTTTGTTATGCAAAGGAGATCTGGCTCTGGGTATTTCAGAGGGAAGAAGACCGAACCAAGAATTCTGCAGGTTTTTTGGGAGACTGGCTGTCCTTGAGTTTATCCATTCTGTGCATCTTGCAAAGCTGCACCAACAGACCCACAAAAAATATTCTGCTCTTTCTCGATTGTACATAGCCAGGCCAGGTAACAGTACTTAAGACAATAAAGAAGATGAGCAATGTAGTAACAAATGTCATAACCTAATTTTTTAGATTTTGGAGGGTGTATATTAAAATACATCTTGATAATTCCTCTACCATTAATAACCTTCCCACCACTGTAATGGCCACCAGGAGAAACCTAAAGTCTAGGTGAATGGGATAGTTGTGCAGCAGTGAAGAGAGGCAGCCCAGAACATGGGAGTATTGACATGGCAAATAGCACGCAGACAATATGAAGAGCAGAAGTGAAGAGCACGTGAAAGAAGGGTTTTCTGTTACCTGAATTCTGCTGGGGTAAGAGACATCCACGGATTACAGAAGAAGTCAGCAGCAAGAAAAGAAACTCTGTATCCAAAGAGCAGAGCCAGATATCAAGACGACAAGACTGATGCTGATGTCAGTCAGAAAACAGGCTGAACAATAAAATACCATATCGGTGGTTCCTTGTTGGTCTCTAGTTTGAGAGAGATCACCCAGCCCAACAGCACAAGTGGGAAGCACAACAAAGGCCAAACAAGGGGCTCTCTGGGCAGCCTGGGGAGCCCGTCCCTCTCCCCTGCCACCTGTATGGGCATTGCTCACCTGTCCCTTCAGCAAGGGCTTCATCTTGCCACAGCACAATTAGTCTTTAACCCTTTTCCTGGTGAACATGGGCTATAAACTGATTTGGTGTCACAAAGCTGCTGCTGTCCGTTAAAAGGTAGCTCTGGCTATGGCATCAGTCATGTCCCTTGATCAGATTTTCTCAGACCTTTGTTCTGGCTGAGCTGATGCAAGGAGCAGTGGGTCATGTTCAACTGCCATTACGGGCAGTGACGCAGGGCCAAGGCTACCACCAGGGAAAGTCGTGTTTGGCCTCCCTTTCCAAATCCATATCAACACACTCCTCTCTCTGCATCCGACTTTTCTTCTCCCCTCCTCTTGGCAATCATTTCCTGGTTTATGCTGCTGCACTCTTCCTGCACTCTCAGATCTTTCCCAAGCACCTTTCCATGCCTTGCACTGTCTTGAAAGGTGCTGTCTTTTCTTTGCTGCAATGGCAGTTCAAAGGCTCAACGCTTTGAGCTCCCTTGAAACTTGCTGGATTTGGCTTTCCATTGCAACAAGCAGTAGCTGAGGCACCCTGTCCTTGAAGGGGTAAAATCCTGCTGCTGCTGGCTCATGACTGACGTTAAATTACAAAATGGTGGCTCAGTAGACCAACCAATCTGCTCCTACTCTTACTTCCTGCTTTCTGGTTTCCCCAGAACTGCTTGCTAATGGACAGGCTACACCACGCTTGGAGTTTGTGAGGTTTGTCTTGACTGTAATTAAGTGGAAAACATAAAACAAACAAGAAAACACAGAGGCACAAGTAAAATACGAAATCATCTATTCAGTCTCAATCTTTCAAAATACTTCTGGTTGATGCTAACAAAAATAATTATTTTTGGAGCACTTACACATCTACGTTTTGCTCTCAATTTTCATCTGCAGACAGATCCTACTTAACCAAAGAAATAGATTGACTGACACCTAGTGGAAAATCGAGGCTTTCCTTTCCCTTATTCTGCTGAGTGGAACATTTTAGGCAGTATTTAAACGAACTTAATATATATTACCATTATTTTAGAAAACAATAACATTACCAGGTCACCTGCACTTTATCTCTATTTTATTAGTGGGTACATATATTCAATATAATCACTGGTGGGACAATCAGCAACGATTCATTTTAAATATATACAGGTTCTTTCGTTAATGAATGAGTTTGGTGTTAGACCACAGCACATCCTTTCATTGTAATGAGCACATCAGTAACACATAGCTCTGGGAGCCCCTAAAGTGCTAAAAAACATAAATTTATTCTCAAAATTGTCAGTCTCCTAGAGCTGTTTTTTCTACTAAATCAGAATTATTGATTCCCTTGTTAATGTCTTATGCATAAATATTTAAGAATTGAAAGGTATTTTTTTTCCTAAATTTTGATTTTTAGTGGCTTTAGAGAAGTTAGTCATATGGTATCACTTAGTCCGACTAATGATAAGAATGCGAAGATGATTTTGCCTTCTCATTAGGATTTGTACATGCTTTAGACTCAGTGGTCGCCTAATGTTCAGCATCTGTGAAGGGATTTTGCAATGCAAGACAAATGCCAAACATAGCTTAGCTGACTGCAGAGTTCCCACAGACTGAGGTAGGTACCATCACCCACATGTGCTTGTGACTAATAGATTTGATTGGTGCGATGCTGTGCTTTACAAGCCTTGCTGAGAAGTCACTTTACAAGGTCCAGCTGGAGAAGAACTAAACAGTAGGGATTCTCTTGCAGACAAAATCTCTAAATATAATTACATGGTACTGAGAGGTATTTGTATGCACTTCCTTAGAACAGCATGTCCATTCTTCCAGCACCTCTGCCCGCACCTTCTGAAGTTATCTAAACTGTCAGATCCTGACCCAGAAAATCTGTGTTCCTATGAGTTGGTCCTGCTGTCTCAGCCAAGTGGGATGTGTGTGTTTAGAGGTAATCTTACATGTAACTTTTGAAGAAGACTAGGTCTTACAGTAAGTAGTTGAGAATACAACTTGATACTACCAACAGTGCTATTCACCCCCAAATCCCAGAGGTTTGAATATTAGGTTTGATACAATGATCTAGAGGAAACCAATGCACAAAATTACACAAAGTTATCAGAATAGTCAGATATTAATATATAACAATATGTAAGTAGGTTCCGAGACCTGATTTATAAGCAAAGCCTGTTTAAGGCAATGCTACCCAAAAGCTACTTTTCCTACCTAAAGTCCCAGACTAATGTCCCCATAAAAGCTTCTGTTCTCCAGGCACATAGTGATCTAGAACTTCTAATTTTGCCTATCAAAATAATTAAATAGTCACATTACATTATAGAATCAGTCTTCACATTCTCATTCCAATTTGCCAAGTACAATTTTAATAAATTTGAAGAGTTGTAATGAGTCATATATTTAAAATTTAATAGTTACTTAAATGAGCATTAAACTCTTCTGAGTATTTATATTCCTACAAAGAAAATCAAGGACTTTAGATCATAGCTGTAGATCCTGTGTTTGCATTCTGTCTTTCATAATACTCAGCTACTTTCAAGTCAGCCTCTAGCTATATATGGGAAAGTCATCTTTTTCTTCAGGGTTTTGGGATTTTTCAGTTCGGCTCATTTTGCTCTGATCTCTGATTTTCCTCTGTCCCTAGTTTTGGTCTCTGGGAACAGCAGAAACCACAAAACATTTTTGATTATCCACATAATCCCCTCAGGCAGTGTAGTGTCTTTAGCCTAGACTTTAGTAAAACTACATTTATTTGTTGAGCTTTTAGTTCTTAATTAAAAAAAAAAAAAAAAAAATCTTGAGAAACTTCCTGTGGTCCCTTATATAGACTTTTGGCCAGTTCATACAAGAAAAACACAGCCTTATGTTTCATATTCATAATTTTTATTCGTCTCCCTTCACACTTTTTAAAAACTAGTTCTATTTCATATTTTTGTCTTAGTTTTAACAGTGCTTCTCCAGCACTGTTAGGAACATTCCTAGCTGTTGCTTTGCCATCTTCTGTCTCTCTCTTTCTGTTTTCCATTTCTGAATCCCTCTGACTTATTCATTCAAACCTTTGCACCCGCTCTGAGGGGAAGCTGGCACACAAATGCAGGAGACTGCTATGAAGTTGTTAGCAATGACCTTGGCCTCAGCAGGAAAATGTCACGCCACACTGTTCTCCGTGCACACCCAACAAATGCAGGGAAGGCCAGCTTTGGTACATGCAAACTGGTGGGATCAAACCAACTGAAACTTACCTCAGAGTGTGTGCTGATGTTTCAGTGGGTATACTACCCTTCTGTTTAATCTGCTTGTATTCAGGAAAAAAACGCAAGCCTATAGATGTGAGAGGCTGCAGCAATGATTTTCGTACTGCGAATGCAAGCTAACCAATGTGGTCTTCAGTGAACTAACATTTCAGAGAAGCCCAGCTGATCAAATACCTCTTGGCAAGGATGCAGTTCAGCTATGGACCACACCAATGGTTGAACATCATCATCATTCACCCGTTCATTCCTCAGGAAATGAGAAGGGGACCGTGAGTGTCTCAGAGCTGTGCCATTCACCAAGAGTGACATGTCTCTAGCTATGCCTGGTGGATCAAGTTTAGGAAAGACCATTGTTTTCTTGTGTAGATTTTTTTTTTTTTCATTTTGTTTTGTTCTGTTTTTTCCCACTCAGGTTGGAAACGAGTCTTCAGTATCATGGCCTGGGCAAGGCTGACAGGCGGACAGCCCAGCTCAAGCTATCTGCATAGCCAGTGTTTGGGAAGGTGCATGCCTCTCTCGCTTGCTTGACCCTCCTTCCACCCCATGATTTCATGTAGATGTCCTCTAGCCTATCCTACATAGAGAACAACCCAAGTGCACCGAGACACAACCTCCCCATACACTTATTCCATCTGCCAATGGTCGGTAATCATCTCTGAAATCCTCGCACTTATTATCACCAAGTGGCTATCACTGCATATGACTTTTTCTTTATTTCAAGCTTAATTGTAGAAATGTTAAAACTGCTTACGTAACTGCTGTATTAAATCTCTTTTTGTTTTTTATCCACTTAAATATGGTTTTTGATAATCTGTCTCCAGTGAGCTCTCATTTACACTTCTTCTCTCACAGTAAGCCAGAGCCTAATATGTTACCACAGAGACATGATCCAGCGTAGATTGAAGTGTTTATGTGAGCAACCTGCTTAGAGACACTAACGGTTTGTTTAATATTTCATAGATATGTCAATTATAAATTCAGTTCATATTTGAAAAGCTTCTTTGCACAGTACTAAATCACTTCATGTTTCCTGTTAAGTCTTCTTGTGAACCAAAGGCAAATGTGAATGAGGTCACACAGGGTTGCATACAGGCATTTCCCTATACTCACCAAAAAACCTGCATCCCAATAGCAGCTATGCACTCTCTGTGGCAAAATTCCCATTTAGGGCTTCATCCAAACACTGGCAAAGCCAGTGGTTGTAACTTAATGAAAATTCAGGCACAAAATCTTTTTTTTTTTTTTTTTGCATTCGTAAGTTTAACGAGTTTCCTTTTACTCTATAATTTAGTATATCTGGCTGAGCCTTAGGTATCTTTCATGGTAGCTAAACTGTAGATGCAAGGTGTTGATCCTTTGAACTGAAGAAGCAGGTCAGGACATGTCACAGCCCCAGCCTGCCCTTCATGCTTGTTTTTTGTTGGTTATTTTTTGTTGTTTTTGTTTTTGTTTTTGTTTTTTGTTTGTTTTGTTTGGTTTGTTTTTGTTTTGCTTCAGTCTTCCTGGTAAATCCCATGCAGAGACTGGAAAGAGAAATGGAGCTGGGCAAGCCTGTGGCTCACTCCTCACGGGACTAGGAGCGTGGCTGGGTGCATGTGCAAACTGCAGCCTTGAAGCACCCTAGGACACACCACCTGGATCTATCCACCATAGTGGGTGAAAATGCTCCTGCACAACTGTGCTCAAATGTGCGGTCTGCTATTAAACTGCCTGGACAACTATACATTTAAGCATAAAGTAAACCTCCCAGGGATCTCTGTTTCTCCTCTGAATCAAAATTCCAGGGTAAATAGACATTTCTGAGAACCATCAAGGTCGTTCCAGACCAGGGAAGTCAATGGAAGGCTTTGTGTCAGATTTTGGTGCGATTACTCCCAGAATCAGGTCAGACTTGGCAGGCTTGAGCAGTTTTCTGTTATAATGTGGTTCTCCTAGACTCTCTCCTTTTTCCCTGCTACCTCCATCCCAAGACCTGTCTGGAGTTCACTCGTACCCATGGCTTAGTCCTTTCTTTCTTACTATCACGTCGTGGGTTTACCTTTCAGAAGTTGCACCAAGTACTAGTTTCCACTGTAAAGTAGGTAAAACTCTTTTTTTCCTGTATGTATTAAAACAGAAAAAGATTCTATCAAAATGTTACGTATACATGTATACTGGTATCTGTTCATTATCTGAAACAGTCAGGATCTAGAGTAACCTTTTGAAGTGTTCCAATTGTAGTGGAACAGACAATCTTCTTAAAATGGACAGGGCCAGATCCCAAGAGGCTGTGAGCACTTTTGACCATTATTAGTATTGATAGGAGCTGCTACTGCTCGATACAGGCAATGCCTTCATCAGGCTATGCCACTGACTAAAATACCAATTTAAAGCAGCCTGGAGATGCTGTGTGACCTGCTCTCTATTAATGGCATCACCATCTCACCTCTGGCATTCTCTCGCATACACTGGAAAGTGGCTTTAGCCAGTAATCCGCAAAACAGTCTATTTTCCTTCTTTTTAAGTAAAGAGGTTTAACCTAGTATTCAAAAGCTGTGCTTTCTCTGCACTAAAGCATTCCTATCCAATGGTTAATTCCTCCTTTCACAGGAAACACCATTTTGCCCTCTCCAGATGTTCATAATTAAATCTAACCATCCTGTCAGTCCTATGGCAAGGAAACAGATCAGTGATGGGTTAATTTGTTCTCAGTAATTCTGACATGTAGCATAGTCTCTGCTATATAGAAACAGAAAGAACATGCTGTTGCCTCACAGAAAAGACTCCCATGGATGAGTCTTATTTTTATCTTGTGGAAGAGGAACCATCAGCTTTCAATCTGACTATGCACGCACAGATGTTTTTGTTAGCACACTGATATGGAGGTGATATTTTCAGCTAGATGGTGAACACCTGTTTGTTTATGTCCCCCTTCTTTATCTCTTTTGCTTATGAAAATTTCAAAATGACTGAGAGTCATAGAGCACTCTTTTCTTCATTCAGGAAAGTGAATTTTCGATGCTGTACAAACAGTAAAAAGCAGTTCATATTCTGCAGAAATCAACCTACCTTGTCACAACAGAAGAGGGCAACCTAATACCACCTCGCGGTTCCCACATTCGCTGTCCCATCTACATGCCCCTCATCAAAGCAGAGTTTTGCACCTTATCAACAGTGACAGTCGAGGTGAAAAACTTATATCCAAGAATCTTTTCAAATCTCCTCGGTGGTGAGGAGCACCACTCACTATATCTGTATTTTCTTTTCTCCTCACACATTTCTACTTCAGTTTGGATATGACCATAACTGCTGGAGCTTCTCCTCCCGTTAGTTTTTTGTTTTGTTTGTTTAAACAGATTATTTGGATTCTATTTAAGAGAACCTTTCTCTGTAGGAATAGGTGATGGGTTTAAGAGAGTCAGATGGCCAGGCTGGGCTTTGGGAGAAGCACCAGGTGCAGGTGCTGCGGGCTCACCTAGAATCAACACACCAGCAACGCAGGCATCTATTGTATTCAGGCACCCCAAGCTTTTGGAAGATGTAGGCATAACCCAAAATGCTCAAAACATTACCCAAGTAAAGGCAATGATGAATAAATAACAGCTGACAAAAGAAAAGAGGAAAGAATTATGTGTAGATGATACCATTATTTGTTGCGCTATTGGAAATGTAAAGTGTCCTTAAATTAGTCATTGTAATAAGGTTTACTATAGCGCTTTGAGGCTTTGAAGAGTCATCTTTTCATTCTTATCTTCAACTGTCAGAGGCAGAAGTATGAGAACACCCTGAAAGTGTCATCACAAATGGAGATTTAAGAGTAAAAATGAAACATACATATTTGTGGTATTCTGAGGTGCTACTTTTGTGGTTTTTGTTTGATTGTTTTAGTCTGAATAGAAAAGAGGCAGGCTGAACTGGAGATTCTTTGAAGGAAATGCTCAGAAAGAAGACAACAAATGAAACTAGGGATAGAAAGAAATAGAAATGGAATAAACAGGAATAGTGGAGCCCTTTGTTATTTATTAGTCTAGCAAAGGGGGGGCTGTGCAATCACATGCATCTGAATGCAGAATGCTAAATATACTTACTGTTACAGTAGCAAACCAAGCATCTAGGGAATTCACTTGTGGCAAATTTGGAAAATTTTCTAAGTATCCAAGATGCCTGGTACAGTCTTCTACAGCACACGCGTACCTTTACACATGCATTAAGGGTGAGTCTCAGAGAGATCCTTTCTTTACTTGGGATAACATACTTCGGTTACTGTACAGATAATAACAGCAAGCCACTAGTATCTCTCAACAGCTGAAAATATGCACTTTTTTGTGCCTTAATACTATTTTAATTTATCCCTAAATGTGTGTCTACAAACAAAGCTTGTACCAGTGCAAATATATTGGTAGAAGAGTAAAATAAATGCAACCCCATGTTATGGGGTATAGTTAAGCAAGGTGATATTGAAGGAACCGAAACCAAATGTGCCACAATGGAGATAAAAAGGAAGCAAAATTTGTTATCCCAAACAATATTCCTCTGTGTATGCCTAGCCTTGAAAGTGCACAGGAAATACTAAACTCAAAGTGCTGGGAAAAAGGCGCGATCCTCCTTCTGCATGTGCTCTTGAATGAAGACAGCAGGGAGACATCAACTAGACCTTCTGAAAAGTAAGAACAGTCAAAACAGGGACCTCAGCTTACCCTAGGAATATCCAAATGTGCTGATTGTGCTTTGCCTGCTGTGATTGCTCTCAGCTTTGCCATTCCCCTTCATTTCTCTATATACTTCCTATCTTTGTTTTTTTTTTCCTTAGCCCTTCTCAACACCACATCAGATTTCATTCACTTCCTCTTCACAAAGACCATTCCATACCCCCCTAAAATTATATTTGTTACCATCCCTTTGCCCAGTCTGTGCTCACACTACTCTCCCATAATCTAAACATGATTAGGCTACATGCTCTGTACTACTAGGCATGTATGAATATTCACCTGCGTAGGTCCTTAGTCACTACTATGATAAACACATCAGTACAATAAGTGATCACCGTCATTGTAAAAACACAATAGATGATCACTGCAACTGTAAAAATACTTTTAACTCAGTATAGCTGTACCTCACCAGGCAATTGTGTAATTTTAATTACATATTTTTAATATTCTGATTAAAATTTGTGCAAAAAGACTGTAAACAATCCCAAAGAAATACTTCAGTGTTATCTTATGCCACAGAGCTTAGTCCTGGAGTGCAGTAAATAGATCAGAAGGGGCAGGAAATGTAGCTCTGTAGCAGATAATCCTGATGGACCATCAGATACACCCTTTTCTAACATCAGCATGACACATAGTACTGATGTGGTTGAAAATCACATTTCACCACCTTTATTTACTCAGTTCAAATGAGCAAATTTATGGCTAGGTGGACTACAGACATCTAAAGTAAAGACAGACTCCCCGGCTTCATAGCAAGTCACACTGATTACCTGCTCTGCATCGTGCCCCATGTGGTCTAGCTGTTACTGATCAAATAGCACTAACAGAGTCTTCTCAAATTTGACATTCATCAAGAACTTTCCCAGACACAGAGTTTCCAGTGGCTAATATATTTATTAACTAATCTTAAAGCACAGAACTTCTGTAGGAAATAACATTTTAACCAAGTAGGATTTATTTCTGTCAAATGGTAGATAATAGGTTCCATGTACGGAGAAAGAACTGATTACAGAGCAGTACCTAAGCATGGTTTTGACCAGCAGATTGGAAGATAAAATCACAGGTAGCTGCCAGAATTAATATACTGTACGAATAAGAAATGCTGAACTCACAAAATAGATATACAACTGTATATAGTTAACACTGACACACTTCATTTTCCTGGAGTACTAAAGTAGCCACAAATCCTGTCAAAGTGCTGAGCAAGAAAATGGATAGACCAATAGGTTCAACACAATGTCAATACTAATACAGCCCAGTGGTGACATGAATGCAGCTCGATGGAGACACAACACAGCAGAGAGGCCCAGGATCAGAGCTATTATATCTAGTCAGAATCCACCCAGGTGGTTCACTTACAAGATTCTGCTGGTGTAACATACGTGGCTCTTCACTGGGCATGATTTTAAAGTGTGCACATAAGTTGTATATAAACACGTACCAGAAAAAAAAACCTGCTAGTATATTTACAGCTTTCATACCCCACCTGTGCTTTTCAAGTTCGTACACCACAAGATTGTGAGAAGGTAAATTAGTTGCCATTAGTAGAAAAAAGAATGATACTTCTGCATTTCTAATATAAATATTTCATATATTAAAAAAATGTCATTTATCAAAGACTACAACTGTATTTGTCCTTCAGAAATAGCTCTGTTCAACTGTACCCTTTTTACCGCAATTGTGCATTCGGATTACAGTCTGTAAGAGTTAACATGGTAGCAGCTTTTGTTCAGCCAGTTCCAACTGATGATGATACTGGTAAATTAAATTGTTAAAAAAAAACAGGGCATCTTTTCTCATGTAGTCAAGACATCTCCATGTGCCACTTAAGGGCAGATGAGCAGCTGAAGAATGATCCTGGCCCGCTGAAGTCAATAGCAGGTTCAATATTGCCATAATCAGGTTGAGAATTTTGATTGTAAGTCAGATGAAAAATACAAGAACACATTTGCCTTTTACCTTACAGCAGTCACGATTTTGTACATCACTGAGCATGTAGGGACAACTGGATTTTATTTATTTATTCTTTCACTTGTTATAGACTTTCCAAAGGCATACACACCTCTCTGAGCACATTAAGGATGTCTGCAAGCTATTCAAGATTGGGATCACACGGATTCTCCTGGAAATTACATTTTGCTTAAGATGGGCCTCATCAAAAGGGAAACCAATCAAAAGAGACAGTCACCATGCTCTGAGTGAGGTAATCTGGTTTCTTATGAGATGATAAAGCTGTTACAGAGGTAGGCAGCCTCTACGGGTAGATGGGAGACTGAATACGGGAATAAAGGTCTGACTCACATGCTTGCTGGGCAGATATGAGGTTCTTGACCTCAGCTGCCTGTTCCCCATCTACAAAAATTGTGTTACATGATGATTATATGTTCTCAGAGGAAAATGGGACATTTAAAAACAGAATAGAACAGAACAGAACAGAACAGAATAGAATAGAATAGAATAGAATAGAATAGAATAGAATAGAATAGAATAGAATAGAATAGTTCAGTTGGAAGGGACCTACAAAGATCATCAACTGCAAAAGAAAAAGAAAGTGGTTTACCACACACACCCCCACCCCAGGGATTTATAACAATACAATCCAAACTTTCATATAATGCAACTTAGTGACATCGGTTCAAAACAAGAGAAATGGAAATATGGAAATAAATAATTGTGGAAAGTATCCCTAGTCAAGAATCTCAAACCAAACTATGCAGGGAAAGTCTGCAAACACAAAAGCAGTTTAAAGTACTTTAGCGGCTTTGAGGTGATAGCTCTTATTCATACAGCTGATAGAGCAGGAAGTTTTTAGTAGAGCCTGAGAGTAGAGTCAGCCCTTTACAAGGACAGTAAGTCTCTGTTGTAAAGAGAATGAAAGCCTTTTCTTTCTTAGTTTACCCCAAATTTTGTTAGCCAGCTTATCTACAGACTGAGTACTGCATGGGTAGAATGCAGAAGCACAGATAACAAAACTGTAATGTTGATTCTCCCAGTTAAATAAACCTGGCTGTTAGTTTAGATTAATATGTTTTAATAAATATTTTCATATATGTTTGGAATGGAGTTTCTGCATGGCGGAGTTTAGGGACAAACTTTCAAAATTGGTTACAGGACGATCATCAGCTACCTCCTTCCTACGTATGGCTCAGATTCAAGGGGTGCTGAATATCCTCTGATGTATCTTATCTGGAAGCAACTGAGTTTGCTTCGAA
The DNA here is from genome assembly GCA_013399475.1 of Chauna torquata. NCBI lineage: Eukaryota > Metazoa > Chordata > Aves > Anseriformes > Anhimidae > Chauna > Chauna torquata. The sequence goes on from VXAL01018447.1 coordinate 163,146, forward strand.
ATCCTCAATCTCCTCCAGAAATTCCCAGCAAATGAGGCAAGCCTCACCAGTCAGACATGAGGATGTTGCAGGTGAGGTGTGGAGCTGAGCATGATCCACACTGGCTCTGCAACACACCAGCATGGGCATTTTTGCACTGTGCTTCTAAAACTGGAGCTTGAGGATGCGGTGGGACCAGCCCCTGAGTTGTGAGCAGGGAGCAGCTGGACCCAGCAACACAGGGAATATTGCCAGTGCTCTGAAGTAAGGCTCAAACACAGTGGAATAATATTTCAGAAGTTTCCAGTGCACGGTTCTTTGACCACGCTTTTATTTCCAAAAGGCCGTGGGGAATGGAAGGATTTGCCTCTGGCACTTCGTACAGACCTGGGAAGGATAAAGTACAAGGATCCCAAGCTATGAGGAAGACAAAGATGATTGTTCTAAGGGCATCGCTCCAGTAAATAAATCTATAATGCATTACCATGGAGTAATTACTCCTGGGCAGCTACATCTAAAAATAGTACCATCAGGGCTTTCTACTGAACAACCCAAAATCCATTACCAAAATCCATCCAATCTGAAATCCAATCTAAAACCCATCTACTTACACAACATAGACTGGAAAAGCTGTATTTTAGATACAAACTTGACTTGTATCCTCTTCCTATCTACATTATTTGACACATCATTTAGTATATATTCTCATGTCAGTGAATGAGGACAGCAAATATGACAGTTGACCAGATGTGCACTGGGATTTTATTAATCTTATCAAGTATTATTTATCTTAGCTACCCAGGCTTATCAAAAAGATATATGCATCTCAAATACTTGATATTTTGTAACCTTCACATGATACTGATACTCTTGTTAATCCCTCTGACTTCTATATATAAATAACCAGCAAAAACCTGCAGCAAAGGAAATTAAGATAAATTATTTGTGAATGCTAACACGCAACGCTTAACCTGCACCTGAGACACAAATTATTTTCAAAACAAAAGTTCAAATTATTGTTCAAAATTCATTCTGTCATTTGCTCCAAAATACAAACCACAAATGACAGAACATGCAGAGCTTGTTTTGTACATAGTTTTTGCCCATTAACAACTCTACTCCAAAGTAAGTAGCACTGGGACCATGCTTGCTCCCAGTTCTGTAGCATGCACTCAAGCAGTATACAGTCAAGTGTGTTTTAAAATGTGCCTATGTCTCTATTTATAGGACTTCAAGAACAGGGAGTAATGAGACATATTTTAAGCATTTCAAGAACAAAGCCTAAATGTCCTACTGAGAGGCTATTTCTCATAAAAGATGCCCTGATCCTTTCCTTGTCTCATAAAAAAGTTTTATTTTTCAATAGAAAAGTATATTTAAAAACACAATTATTTGCTAAAAGCAATATAAAACCCTCCATTTTCAACTTCATAAAAGTTTAACAAAACATAAATATTGTTTGCCACTTACATTCCTCTATACAGGCCTTGCATTAGACAGTTACATAGATAATAAACTCGGAAATGGATGGCACATGACCAAAAGGGATTCAAATTCCATGTCAGACTGCACAACCACAGGAACACAAGGAGCAGCTTAAAATCCTCAGTCACTGAATTCTGTTTTGTTCTGTTTACAGCTATTTTCCCCTTTTCTCTGCAATAATGCACCAGTTTCCATGGTCATAGCAGGAAGAAAGTATCAGAAGCTCAGGCACATTCTCTTCTATCAGAGAGCACAGCTCCCCTTCCCGAAAAACATGATAATAACGCATGAAGGCTTTTGTATCCAATGTGTCATCAGTTTGGTCCCCAACAGACACTGCTGAATCCAAAGCAGAGTCAGTGGAATCAGTTGTTGAAGTTCTTTTGAAAAACTTGCTGGCATTAGACTCAACAGTATCATCTTTATTACAAATGCAGCTGTAGTCCCTGTCTTCCACCAAGCCATTTATAAATGCAGCTTCTACTCTTTTGCTCTGAGCTACACTTTGGTGTCCTCCATTTAAACTGAAATCCTTCAGCGCATCTGTGGCTGGTGACCACGGTGGCTTTTTGATAGGCGAGCTTTCTACGAACACATCATCATCATCCAGACTTTGGTCTTTCAACAGTGCCCCATGGTGACCTAAATCCAAACTGCAGTGTCGTGAATGCTGGATGGGCATGGTACCATCTGTCCATTCTCCTTCGTTCTTCAGAGGCTTTAATTTTTCAGTTTGCTTTCTCATGGCTGATTCATCAAGGGATCTGGAGAAAAACCATGAGCGGAAAGATCTTCCTAAAGCACTGTAAAATCTATTTTCTTCTTCAGAAATTTTCATGCAGCAGGCTCTGGATAAGCAATGGTCTGTATTGTGGGAATGTTTTGAATTAGTTTCTGGCTGCAGATTGGTTTGGTAGCTGCAATCAGAGATGACTAGCTCTGCAGGGTGTATATCTTGGCTTTTCACAGCATGCACAAACTCACCCTTATCTCCAGATTGATTTGATTCTGAAAAATGCCGTGAGCACAAGGCCTTGTTCCAGGGAACAAATACGTCTTGTTTCTCAAAGCGACGATTCTTTTGTTCCATAGCCCAAACATAAACCATCATCTGGCCTCCAGGCATCAATACTCTCGCCATTTCCTTTATTGCTTTGATTCTTCTTTGTTTAGTTGAGAAATGATGGATCACTATGAAAAAAGAAAGGCATTATATATTGAATATTACTAAGGGAACAGCATTTTCTTCTTCAACCTGCTCTATGTGTTTAATCATTTTAGTTGTCATATCGCAATCATGCAAGTCAGGAACAGTGTAGAACTTATTGGTACCACAGTGCAAGTTTACCCCAGAATGCTCTTTTTCACATTTATGTTCAATGGATAAAAACAGGCAAATCCCAAAGGAGGATATTCATCTCAACACAAAATAGGGATTTGAGATAAGTCAGGTACATAAGCTGGAGGTTACTGTTTCTCTGCATCACCCATAAAAGAAAAGAGCATGACTAGCTTTTACTTAGATGCCTGGCCTTCAGGTGAGTTAGGCAATATTAAGTTTGACTTTAGTTTTTCGAACACATTTGAGACTTAAATGGAAACATAAAATCTTTTTATCATATAACAAATACAGGAAAAAGTAATATCAGTAAAAAGATACTTTGTATTTTCATGTCAGTATTCTTTCAAAGGAGCTAGTGAGAAAAATTAGACACAAATATTTTCCAATGTATGAATTCTGTAGAAAGGTGTTGTCTTTATAGAATGTTTATTTTAGAGGAAAAAAAAAAGAAGTATCTCAGCCTACATTTTCATTTCTGAGAATTATGATTTTTTTTTTACGTTATGTTATTAAAAAAAATAAGAAGTCAAAGTTAAAATAAAACCATTGATCACTATAGTTGAATTTTCTTTCCAAGATAATTTCCACATTTTTGGATTTCACTGCAATTTGGCATGAAGCTACGTTTCAACATTTCCACACTGTTTATAGCTTCCTACTCACCTGAAGGAACCAATTTTAACAGCCAGAGAATAGCTAAGTCAGCTGTTTGCTCTCTAAGCTCTGAAAAATGTTAACTTGAACTGAGACTGGTCATGTTGATCATGCTGTTCTCTACATCATCAACACTAGATTTGATTCAAATCAATGACATATGAACTGATTCCATAATTTGGTTTAGGTGGACTTGGAACCAGCCACTTCTACAAACAAAGCATTCCATCTAACCAAATAGCAATATATAATAACTGTATATGTTGTTAGCTGAAGACATCTCCATACCTTCAGAAAAATTAGACTGTGCTGCTTGACAGTAGCAATTCTACTTGCAGAAAGATTGTTATTTCAACATTGCAGTTATTAAAAGTGTGTCCAGCTAGCCTTGACTTTATTCTAAATAATGATAAGTTACCAACGGGAAAAAAATGTAACTTTTTTACCACAGGCCAAGAAAAAATTCTTGGCAGTTGATATTAACTAGGCCCTCAGAAGCATTTGAGAACACAAGACAGAACACTCTGGGAAGAGTTCCCCTGTCTATATGGTCAGTGTTTCTTTCCAGCTCCTCCTAACTCTTGTCAATATTTTCTTGAGCTTTGCAAAAAGATAAAAAAAAAATCCATTTCTTGAACAAGATGGAGAGAACTGATATTTTCTCTCATAATGGAGTTAGGCTATATGTCACCACTGAACCTCCTATAAACTGGTACAACAGCATAAGCATGTGAGCTTAGTTCACTTAGAAGTGCTAATCAACCAAGAGAATCTGTGCAAGCTTTATCTAAGCAACTTATTTAAAGGATTAAATATTCTTCATGGTTTAAATTACATAATCATTCTGGTGCTTCTACAGAAATATAAATCCTATAAACAGGAATATATCAGCAAATCCAAGCAGAGTGTTTCACTCTGCACACAAATACTTGCCATTCTCTGGAATGGAATGAAAAACACTCTATTTAGTATTAGATGGACACAGACATACCATGCCTCTGATCAAGAGGGATTAAAATCCATTATTGTTAAGTGTACAAAAATACCACATGAACTTTTAATCTTATCAGGCTTTTAATTGGTATAAATATTAGATAGGTAGGCTGTCCTTTAAAGTCAGCTGATCTGATAGCACTGAAATTATGCTACAAGACCTGATATGTGGATAGAGCTCACCGGTTAACTAGTTAGTATGAAAGGAAAGTACTATAGGTACCACTTGCATATTAGCCACCCTTTCTTCCCTCTAAAATTTTGTGCATGTGTGAAAAATGCATTTTAAAATACATTTTGGTCATAGATTGAGTAGTTTGTTGATTGCTACCAATAATAATTTTCATGTTTAACATTTTTGCTGATACAGTGAAACAGTCTGAAAGGAGTTCAAGCAAGAGCTGAATTAAAAATATAGACTGTAACTGGGTACTCTATTCTTCTTCATCTACTCTTTTCCAGTTTTCACTTCTCAAATTATGAGCAATATATTCAAAAAGTTAGGTCAAAATGCTGAGATTCTTCACTCAGACAACAGGCATTTCAACAGCTCTAAATTCTCATTTCATGTCTAAGAGAAATTTCTATTCCTAACACATAATACTTAACATGAGTTTTGAGTTCTGCTGCAGAGAAAGCAAGTTTTTTCCATTTCAATGCGTTTGCTGGTCAAAACAGATCCTAAGGAGGAACCAGAAGTTTATCTTGACCACATAATGTGTTTAAACTACAAGCAGCCATGTTTATACTAGTTTTTACTTGTTTAAAATGCATTCTGGAAGGAAATCTTTTCTCCACAGGGTGAACAAGACCACATATACACAAACAAATGATCCACATACTTCCCTGGTCAACAGTACATCTGTGCAATGAACCTTTTTTTTTTTTCACTTCTACTACATTCGTTTCAGCAATATGTGCTGTAATTCTTAGGGAATCATTTCAAAACAAATTTAACTAAAATGAAGACACATGGAAAGAAAAGGATAAAAACCAATTTGGATTTGCTGTGGGACAGAATGTTGTCTTACCTCCGATGGAGATGACTGCATTGAAGCACTGATCTCTAAAGGGAAGGTTAAGGTTGTCACATACCAGAACTTCATCACCTCTCTTCCTTGCAATTTCTACCAATGGTCCGCAGTAATCACAGCCGAGATTATACACCTGATTGTTGACACTGAGATACTTTCCAGTTCCACAGCCTAAAGAAAAGAATACTCTTTACTACATCAGAAGCTGCATGTTCTGAACACTAGCTATTCCTCTCAAAGCAGTGAAAATAATGGGGAGTGGGTCAGGGAGGAGGGGCAGAGGTTGTCTTTCCTAGTTCTTAGATTTCCCAGAAAACAAAATGTTTGCTCCTACTAGCCTAACACCTACAGGATTCATTTGGACTGTTTGAAATTATATGTTCACACCATTAGGAAAGTAACGGTACCAATATCACCAACAAAAATCCTAAGAAATCCTAAACCACAGCTATCACTGACGCAAGGCAGAGAGGAAAATTTTAACTTCAGATACAGATTTGAAAATAACTGATTCATAAAAATTCCTGCCATGTTGTAGGCACATTCTCTTTCCATCATTGTTCTGATGCATTGTAATGCATGTAAATGTAATGAACGGTCCCAGAATGTCTTCCACCTAAAAGTACGTCTACTAAAGGACCGTGCTATACTAAATTGAAATCTTTCAGAGTGTTCTTCAATACCATATGCATAACAGGCACTTTTCAAAATTATATTAGGAAACATTCACTGCAGTTATGGGTCAGTAGCGAAGAATATTTTCTGAAAGTTGACAGCCAAGCAACAGGGTAGCAGCTTGGCAAAGAGAACCATCTCAGTATTGGTAATTCAATTTAAAGGCCTGAAGTTATCTTTAGAAACATCACTGCTTCTTGCAGTGCTGCTGCTGTCATTGATGTTAATGTGCAGCATTATCTAGAGAGACAGCACAGGAACTGCTGGAGAACAGCACAACATTTCCATGCTGAAAAATGAGCATATTTCTAAAGCAAAAATCAAGCATTAGCCTTTAAAGTAACACTTAAGAGAAATGGAAAAGATACATATTATTAGTACAGATCAAGGAATATATGCAATAAAACACGAAGCTCTGCATGTTAGAAAGTGTAAGCTTTAAAATTAGGATAAAGTATTATTGGCTACTGTATTTGTAGAAGGAACACATTTAGTCAAACGTATATTAATTTAGAAGATTCAGTTGCTTAATAGATGTGTTTTGGTGGAGTGCTTTGTAATCACAGTGAGTTTTCTGAAGTACATGTTCAGCTCTGGAATGAAGCCAAATAGTGATAACACTCTCAGTACTCTAAAAATCTACATTTGCAGGAGATTCACTTTTAAATGAGTCATCAGGAGGGTGGATTCCTTTATGAAGCTGTTAACAACAGCCGCACTATTGCCATTTATTCTGATGAATGAACAATAATAAAGCAATTAGACGAAATGATATTTTGTTTTGCTACTATTAACATGCTTCAAGTAAAGCTAGTAAACAAAAATATTTTAATAAAAGGTGGTATTAAACAGAAAAAGAAATTGTCAATTGAACTTCTCATTTTGAAGAATTTGGTGCCATTAGGAAACCCTCCCCTCAAAATGCATACCAAAAATAAACACTGCAGTCAGATTCCTGTAGGTCTTACTAAACCGCATACAAGGAGGTATGTTGTGTGCCTTGATGGGAATATTTTTATTGGCAACTGTAAGCATTTACCTTCTGTCCAGATGCATCACTCGCATTTAAATTATTTCAGCTGAAACTGTAATGAGATGATCTTAAGCTTTCAGGAACCACTATAACCTGCTTATAAAGCCTCAAAGAACTTCAGCAAAGATTCAAATGACTTTTACTGAGGTGACAAAAAATTTTGGCGAAGAAATACCATGTTAAGCTGACTGTTGAAGGAGTAGATACTACAGGATATTTCCTGAGATTATTAGTGAAGACAGTGCAGACATATAAAAGAAGATACATAACCAAAATAATAGGAGTCCAGTATTTTTCTGAGGACTGTTTGACAGCAGCAGAGCAGTATATTATCTTTTGATTATGGTCTAGGTCTACGAGATCTTCAAAGATGCCTTTCTCTGATAGGATAAGGCAGATACATAGTTTATTTTGTACATTTATTGCACTGAGCTTTGTAAATGCATTTTACTAGTCTAAACAGTGAGGAGAATCCAGTGATGCAAAAGAGCATCCAGTTTGCAATGATGCACTGTATAGGGCTGAACTCATAACACAAACACAAAGCAAACACACCAGGACCTGGAAACCCCTACAACATCCTTTGGAGCTACAGAAAAATCAAGGTATAAATTGAATGTGTAGGGAAGACAAGGACATAGCAGAAGAATGAGTTTTTGGTTGTCCATACTTAGGATCATAGGGAGATTCTCATATCATTTTTTTTTTTTTAACAGCCAACACGTCAGAATATTTCTCTGAAGTTAAAGCCTTGTTAGGAGGAGTTTTACAACAAATGAAACCAACAAATTGCAGACCAGAAGTACTTAAACCAAGAGATCTAAAGAAACTGAAATATGAAATAATTGAGCTATTAACACTATTTTTTAAAAAAGGTCTCCAGGGGAATGACAGGGCACTAAGTCTGTGGGGAAACTGGTAGATTAAAGCTTAGCTCAATCAAAATAAGGTAAAAATTGTATTTACTGGCTGCCTGATACACTGTCAAAGAAATAAAATAAATGGCATATGACATGTAATACTGCTTAAAAACAGTTTTAAAACAATCACTAAACAAATTTAGAAGATTTTTTGCTCTAGAGGATACATATGATTAATGTATAAACCAATAAAGTTTATAGACAATATTTCATGCTACCCCAGGGAATGGCTTACCTATGTCAGCAACGAGACTGCCAGGCTTTTGCTCCAACAGAAAGTTTCTAACACGAGGCCATGCTTTGCTTTGCAGATCATTAAAGTAGGCAGCTGTATTTTCATACACACTATGCACATGCTGTTTTTCTAGCTGGGTAGCCTCATGTTCCATCCTGAAAACATAATGAAGAAAGATTATATATAACCAAACATGAACTGTTGTAGACTACATTTTATGAACATGCATAATTCATGACCTTGTAAGCTTACTTTTATAAAATCATTACACCCATCTAATAGCCATTATAATTATAAAATGCTTTTTAATCAAAGGATCTGGTTTTATTTCATGAAAGTCAAGAAAAATTCTGAATGTATTATCTTCCTTGGGGAGCATTATATAACTGCATGTACTATTCAATAATACACATATTTCTAAGTAATTCCACCAATGTAGTAAGAGCTTATCTGGTACAAGACGGAGCATGTATTCAGAAGCAGCAGAGAATGATTAAGAACAGGAAGTTAAGAATAGAATTTCCAGTTGTGGCTAAGGTGAGTAGGTAGGCAGACTATTATTATGTTATTTGAAATATAGCCTGGACCCTGAAACCAAAGTCCCTAAATCATGCCTAAATTATTTGTGGTTTATCTACTCTCTAGAAGTGATGAGATAGTTGCATTTTTCAGCAAAAAGTGAGGAATTCCCTACCGCCCACTCCACCATCTTCATTTCATTCAAAACACCTGTCCTACAAACTTAGTCTTCTTAATTTAGAAAATAAGAATCAATCCCAGTGACCACAAAGAAAATATTCATGTGCTTCAAGTTAAGTGTATGTGAGCGCTTATAAGAATAGTATGTAAGATTTTATCCATCTCACTGTTTTTATGTATTCTGCTATGTAAGAGGTCAAGCCAAGTTGTCCCAATGGTCTATTCTGACTGTAGTATCTATGAATATCTCTCTTCAAAACATTTATGTTCAATGTCTTCATAATCCCTACTTTCATTTTTTCTAGCATGATCCACAGTTTTCTTTTATGATGCATTAGTTCAGCTTTTACTAGCTGAATATATATGTATGTGTATACATATAATGTATAAAATTCAGTAACAGAATAGTAAATTCCCAGCGCGCACATTTTCAGTGTCATCTTGAGGAGTGGAAAACCATAACAGCCTGAACAAGAGAAGTAGATGCTATTGAAATGTAGACTTGAAATGATATCACGTGCCAGAAGATACTCAGAGTTTTTCTCAGAATGCCATTTCAAGCTATGTTGTCAAATAGGATGGGTTAGTTGAAGTAATTTCACGTAACTATTCGTTAGAGTCTAAAGCTCATTCTTTTTTTCCTATTTGACCCTTAAATAAAACAGATTGGGTGTTTCATGTCTGCAGTTACCTTTCTTCTCTACCTCAAACGTACTGTATTTTGTTGTTCTACTGCCCAGAAATCCTCTATTTGTAAGTAGAAATTCCAAAGACTAATATTCATTTATTTTCTTTTGTCACCCAGTATGCCCCTTGCTCTATTTTATATTTCATATTTAGTTACTATGTGGTTCAGTGTTTCCAAGTGTTTTTATCTTTCCACTTGAAGCTGTTTGTTCGATCTTTGCAGTTCTTTAAAAAGAAAAAGTAAAAGCGTGATGGAGAATGTTTTCAGCCATTCATACTGAATTCCAAATGCTACAGAAATTCCAGTTTATGCCAACTACAGAAGCAGCTGTCTGAACTGAAGCTTAATTTAGATATGTTAAATAAACACAAAAGCCAACTTGGACTTGACTTCGGAAATGGTAAGATGTTTCCCATTGATACTATATTCTATTATGCTTTTCCTAAAAAGTCTTTATTAAATTCCAATGCAGGCTGAAATTTGGCTTTGTTTTCTACTGAATCACAAGCCCATTAAGTTTTTGCCTTTAACTTTCTCATTCGCTGCGACTGGTACTGAGTCTTCTGCTATACTGGACATGCAAGAGAGTTCCACAACACTGCATTAGAGCTCATTATTTTTAGATACACTTGATAAATATCATCAAGATAATAATCTGGTTATAATCTTAGAATAACAGTAGTCTACCAAAACACAAATTATTTCACTTACCCTTTCATTACGATTTCCATTCCTGCTGATAATGTATATTTTGCAGATAATTAAGTCACATAATGAAATTAGACTTGCCAGTTTGACTTTCTAGTGAAAAACCATAACACTGTCAGGCTTTACTTTGCAGCACAGCAGGGAAAGGTCCTAGCAATAAACCTCTTCATTTTCATGATTACGGAAGGCAAGAAACCTGTGGAGTTTGACCTGGCCTGCAGCTGTACCAGTTTCAGACAAACCTAATGTCACTGAAAACATCAGAAACTTAGAACTATAGAAGTTTGCAAGCCAAACACGATACCTCTATTTTTCTTTATAAACAAAAACAACCATTACAACTCTTTTGCCTTAAAAATATCAGAGTCTCTGTTGCATATAAATTGTAGGAAATGTTCAGTTCATTCAAAATCTATATTGACTTCCAGGATAATGGGAATGTTTTGAAAATGTCTGTTCTGCAAAGGAGGTCATGAAAATGTAAGATGTCCTGAAATCCCACTGCTTCAGCATCTGCTCCAGTTCTCAGTTACATTACCTTGAAGCTGTCCCATTAGCCAGAGAAAAGAAGAAGAGCAGAAGATGGTAGTTATGGGCATACTTTCCCCATGCTCAGTTTGCAGGGTGGAGGATTGTAGCTGGAGTGCAGTTTATGTTCCCGTCAAAGGGCTCATGCAGAGACTTGGTGCAGAGCAGGGAGTGTACTGTGAATTGGCAGCCAGCTGTTCAGTGACTGCACCAAGTCTTGACAAGTCCCCAAAATGTGGAAGCAGCTTAAGAACCATGAGACTCCTGCAAACAAACAGTTTGGATAACTAATGAAGGGGAGGATTCTCTTCCCCCTCAATGCTTCCTGGTTCATCTAGGTTTGTTCGTGAGACTACAAGAGGCCCTTGTTGCGGATGATCTATGAAGTGAGAAAATGGGATGAAAGCTGTAGTGTAATTTTTGCTGATCTTGCAGGGAAATGGATCACCAGTCCATCACATGGAACTGTGGCATATGAACAAAAATGTTTGAATGTAAACAGGTTATAGTCCATTGACTCTTTCCTACACCAATGTTTTGCCTACTAAAAAAAAAAAAAAAAGGCAAAATGAAAAATAAACTAAAAAATTACGGCTTTCCAGGCTGTAAAAGGAATTGTACTAATATATCAAGTTACTACATGTTATCATGTTAGTACTCAGCAAGTTTGCCAATGACACCAAGCTGTGTGGTGCGGTCAACATGCTGGAGGGAAGGGATGCCATCCAGAGGCACCCTGACAGGCTTGAGAGGTGGGCCTGTGCAAATCTCATGAAGTTCAGCAAGGCCAAGTGCAAGGTCCTGCACCTGGGTCAGGGCAATCCCAAGCACAAATACAGGCTGGGCAGAGAATGGACTGAGAGCAGCCCTGAGGAGAAGGACTTGGGGGTGCTGGTTGATGAGAAGCTCAACATGAGCCAGCAGTGTGCACTTACAGCCCAGAAGGCCAACCGTGTCCTGGGCTGCAGCAAAAGAAGCATGGCCAGCAGGTCAAGGGAGGTGATTGTCCCCCTTCTGCTCTGATCTCATGAGGCCCCACCTGGAGCACTGCGTTCAGCTCTGGGGCCCCCAGCATAAGAAGGACATGGACCTGTTGGAGGGAGTCCAGAGGAGGGCCACGAGGATGATCAGAGGGCTGGAGCACCTCTCCTGTGACAACAGGCTGAGACAGCTGGGGCTGTTCAGCCTGGAGAAGAGAAGGCTCCAGGGAGACCTTACAGTGGCCTTCCAGTACCTCAAAGGGGGCCTACAGGAAAGCTGGAGAGGGACTTTTTACAAGAGCCTGTAGTTATAGGGCAAGGGGTAATGGCTTTAAACTGAAAGAGAGTAGGTTTAGATTAGATATAAGGAAGAAATTCTTCACTGTGAAGGTGGTGAGGCACTGGAACAGGTTGCCCAGAGAAGCTGTGGATGCCCCATCCCTGGAGGTGTTCAAGGCCAGGCTGGATGGGGCTTTGGGCAGCCTGGTCTAGTGGGAGGTATCCCTGCCCATGGCAGGGGGTTGGAACTAGATGATCTTTAAGGTCCCTTCCAACCCAGACCATTCCATGATTCTGTGATTCTATTATAATATATTTCTATAGCTACACATCTCACTAAAAGTTCCCAGAGTCCAAGGGAAACTAGCTTCTTCCTTTGCCATTAAAATTTTGAAACCTTTTAGGGAATTAGCTTTTCAAGAGTTCTGCTTTAAGGAAAGTCAAGTTGCCTGGACTTTTTCTATTGCTGCTGAAGTAAAAAATGCATTTAACTGTGTGACCTTGAAACAACAACAGCCAAAAATGAATAATCCCAGCTTCCAAAATGTTAAGAAGTCAGGATATATTTTTTTTTCCTCCAGTAATTTTTGTGGGTTTTGGAAGTGATTTGGCTAACTGTATTAAATACCTTTGCCTCAAGAGGTCAAAACAGTTGTTGGCTACAAGATGCAAGGGGTGCCCTAATGCTGAAATGCAGGAGGTAGTGTTCAGCCCAAAGTGCCCTGGGGTGCCCTGGCAGCCAGGAGGGCCAACACGCTGCTAACTCGTGTTCAACTTACCGTTGACCAAAATCCCCAGATCCCTTTCCGATACTAGTATAGCCGATACTAACAGCTAGGTGAAAAGTGAGGTAATCCTACTGCATTCTCTCCCCTCACCTACAGAATGGGGAGAACTGTCTATACAGTGAGCAATACTTTCAGTTTACTTCCAGCTTGCTTAGACTTACCGGTCTTTTCACTTAAGTAGCTATGGAAAAGTTATGTATACTATCCTAATGGTCACCTATAAACTATAGCTTTTTTTCCTAGCAAATACAAAAATCCAGCTCCTCTCCAACTACAAAATCTCATAGCAGTCCTTCTCAAGACCAGAACTGATTTCTTTATCAGAGTTTTGCCTGCCCTTAAGATTGAATTTACAAGTCACAGTGACAATGTCCATTCTGATGGCCGTCCCCATGTGCTGAAAGACGAACGGGAGTGGAAGAAGACCAGCCTGGCTGAACAGAGAGCTTTGGCTAGAGCTCAGGAAGAAAGAGAGGGTTTATGACCTCTGGAAGAAGGAGCAGGCCACTCAGAAGGACTATAAAGATGTCATGAGGCTGTGCAGGGAGAAAATTAGAAGGGCCAAAGCCCAGCTGGAGCTCAGTCTGGCTACTGCTGTTAAAGACAATAAAAAATGTTTTTATAAATACTTAAACAAGAAAAGGAGGACTAAGGAGAATCTCCATCCTTTATTGGATGTGAGAGGAAACATAGTGAGAAGAGCTGAGGATAAGGCTGAGGTATTTAATGCTTTCTTTGCCTCAGTCTTTAGCAGCAAGATCAGTTGTTCTCCGGGTACCCAGCCCCCTGAGCTGGTAGGTAGGGACAGGGAGCAGAATGACGCCCTCATAATCCACGAGGAAATGGTCAGTGACCTGCTACACCACTTAGACATAAACAAGTCTATGGGGCCAGATGGGATCCACCCAAGGGTACTGAGTGAGCTGGCAGAAGTGCTCGCCAAGACACTTTCAACCATTTATCAGCAGTCTTGGCTATCAGGGGAGGTCCCAGTTGACTGGCAGCTAGCAAATGTGACACCCATCTACAAGAAAGGCCAGAAGGAGGACCCGGGGAGCTACAGGCCTGTCAGTCTGACTTCAGTGCAGGGGAAGGTTATGGAGCAGATCATCTTGAGTGCCATCACGCAGCACATACAGGACAACCAGGCAATCAGGCCCAGTCAGCACGGGTTTATGAAAGGCAGGTCCCACTTGACTAACCTGATCTCCTTATATGACAAGGTGACCCGCTTAGTGGATGAATGAAAGGCTGTGGATGTTGTCTACCTAGACTTTAGTAAGGCTTTTGACACTGTTTCCCACAGCATTCTCCCAGAGAAACTAGCTGCTCATGACTTGGATGGGCATAAGCTTCGCTGGGTTAAAAACTGGCTGGGCAGCCATGCCCAAAGAGTTGTGGTGAATGGAGTTAAATCCAGCTGGAGGCCGGTCACTGGTGGTGTCCCCAAGCGCTCAGTACTGGGGCCAGTTCTCTTCAATATCTTTATCAATGATCTGGACAAAGGGATCAAGTGCACCCTCAGGAAGTTTGCAGACGACACCAAGTTGGGTGGGAGTGTTGATCTNCCCTCACTCCAAGAAGGACATCGAGGTGCTGGAGCATGTCCAAAGAAGGGCAGTGAAGCTGGTGAAGGGTCTGGAGAACAAGTCTTACGAGGAGCGGCTCAGGGAGCTGGGGTTGTTTAGCCTGGAGAAAAGGAGGCTCAGAGGAGACTTGATCACTTCATACAACTACCTTAAAGGAGGCTGTAGTGAGGTGGGGGTCGGTCTCTTCTCCCAAGCAACTAGCAATAACACAAGAGGAATGGCCTCAAGTTGCACCACAGGAGGTTTAGGTTGGATATTAGGAAAAAATTCTTCACTGAAAGGGTTGTGAGGCATTAGAACAGGCTGCCCAGGGAAGAAGTTGAGTCATCATTCCTGGAGGTATTCAAAAGACATGTACATGTGGTGCTGAGGGACATGGTTTAGTGGTAGACTCGGTGCTAGGTTAATGGTTGGACTGGATGATCTTGGAGGTCTTTTCCAGCCTAGATGATTCTATGATTTTATGATTCTGTGATTGACTGTGCTCTATTTCATTAATAAAGGCAACAAATAGAAGTATGATTCCAGATACGAATTGTTATGTAAAACAGCTTTACTAGTAAATAAAGGATAATGAAACAGAATAATAGGAATCCTGCTGTGAATAGTAAAACTAGCTGCAATCCAAGTTAAGCAGAAGGATGCAGCAGGAGACAGTTTTCTTACATAAGGCTAACAACCCTGGCAATTAACTTCACTCATGCATGAACTGTAACAATCCTATGAAAACGCACAGCCTGAAATCAGAGCAAGGGGAAGTCCATACAGGATATCTAAAACCTTATTGAACTGAAGTCCTGATTCAGGAGCATTGCTCCAGTAAAATTTGGCAAACTCTGAAGTGAAAAACAAGCAGCCAAGAAAGCTTACCAAGAATCACTGTTATTCAAAATGCTCAGTGTGAACCTCGAATTTTAAAATAATCTAATTATTTGAAATAAAGTCACTATCATTGTATTTGTTGTTACTGAAAAATAGAAAGAATCTTGCCCTAATGAAAGATTGAAAGCACAGAAGCTGTTCCTTCAATATCTCGGACCAAAGAAAAGTTTATGGTTCAAGCTCTAGTTACCCAAAATGACAACCATTCACCATCACATTTATTTTCTGCAAGTTTTATTCTCCAATCAACACCTAGTACCATTCACTGCACATCCTATTCTTAGATCAGTTAACCATTCAATATTCCCCTTGCGCTTTTGCATTTAGGGTCGTAGTGTACATAGCTGAAAAGTTGCATCGTAAGCAGATTTATTTCACTAAGTATAATCTCCGTTCTGTAGATAGGTAACATTCAGTGAAGACAACAATGCACAAATGTGAATTCTTTGCCATTTAAAAACACTGACAGAAAGAGCATACTCACACAGAAGTCCCATTAAGTGTCTGTTCATCTTTACTACCACAGGAAAATGCATACCCCAGGTCCCAGCAAAGAGAGTGCCTTCCTACTGGGGTCCCACAAAGTCAAAAATCCCTGATGCTAGATTTGCACTGATGTGCATCTTCAGACTCTCCAGGGCACGTCAGCACACAACCCGCCCCCCAGCTGGAGAGAGCATGGTCCTTCTTGCCTACGGCAATCCAAGCACCAGCTCCAGCTTTTCCGCAGCCACAGACCAAAGCAAGGGGAACAGTGTGTAGAAGAAGTTTAAAGCAGAGGGAAGACAGGTAATAAAATTACAGCTTGGAAAGCAGAGCTTGGAAGAATTTTCACTTCACTGTAATTTTGCAGGAGAGTGTATGATGTTCTGAGCTTGTATTATTTTACTGATTTTGAAGGTAAATGCAAATTGCCTTACAATCTATCTTTGTTTATGGATATATCTCAGCCCAGGGTTGACTATGAAACAGAAGTACATCAGTTTTCTGTCCCGTGACAGTAAACACTGTGGACTGAAGAGTATTTTTACAAATAACTGGTATAGTAACCTGCATAATCCATACTTGTTAAGTCCATTAATCAATGTGCACAATAATTAACTGTAAAATACATAGGTTGTAAAAGATAGGCACCAATGGGCTTTTCTAGGCAAATCTTATATTGATTATTAGCCTTTTCATATTAATTCAGCAACAAGAAAAGACTATGCAAGCAGTAAATGTGTTCATTAAGCATCACTCTATTAGCAATGGTTAAACTAACTGCAAATGCTATCCCTTCTGAATTTCTTGAACAGCAATAACACAAGATACAAGAGGCTTCTGCTTTTTTCATATCTAACATATTCTAAAATGTGGCCTGCAAACTGGGATTTGTGCAACTTTTTCGTGTTATGAGAGTCATACCTGATGAAAATCATGCTAACCAAAGCCTTAAATCTGCTTAGTCCCAACAGTGGATTGGTCATGGACCTCAGTCCATGTGCTACTTGTTAAATCTATTTCTTCTCTAATACCTGAACATACTGGCACTGCAGACAGAATTAAGACTTGAATGAATACACTAATTTGTCTCCTGCTGTTTGCCAAGCCTTTGTCAGACCTCCAGACTCCTTCAAAGACCAACAGAAAGCCATAAAGCCTCATATCCAACCAGTTCTTGAAGGCAAATACAAGTGACTTTGTCTTACCAAAGATGGAGAAGCAGTAAGAAGGATACTTTTTTCCAGATTTGACTGAAATTGGGAGTGAATGTGGTGAATGTGGAGGTAGAAGGCAACTTGAATAAAGATCATGAAATAAGAGTCCATTAATCTTATGAGTAGAATGAGAGATAAAAGCAAAATCATACAATATGTGGAAATTAATGAAAATTAATGAGTATTGAATAACAATATATATAAAAAAAATGAAAAGGCTAAGGCCTAGAATGAGAAAATAACTATCACAGAAGACAAAGAGTAACAAGAAGCACTCTGTACAGACATTAGAAGAGAAAGGAGGACGTGGAAAGATTCGGTCTACTACTTAATGGGAAGAAAAATCTGATAATAAGGTGTGCTGAGAAGGCCAAAATGTTTAGTATCCTTTATTCTTCTTTGTCATTTTTCAGGTTAATTATTGCCAGTAAGCTAATACTGAATAGGTTTGGGCTTTTTAAATAAGTTCAGGGTTTTGAAAACAACTAGCCTAATAAATAGTACTTAGGGAATTGGTTGCACCAATCTCACATTAGCCAGTCTTGGAGCAACCAGAAGTGAGTTTTGAGAGACTATGGGCAATAGGTACAAGTCCCCGGTTTCATGACATTCTCATAAACAAATTAGGTACAGTTGGTTTAGATGAAATTGCAGTATAAATTGGTACCATTTGGAAGAGAGTACTTGGAATATAGTTGCCAACAACTCAGTATCACACTGGAAGGATACCCTGAGCAAATCTGTTCAGGAGTGTGTTTTGGATACTGCTCAGTAATTTCTTTGCATGGTGGATTAGAGAGTAGCATCCCATCTGCAGGTGGACCAAACTGACAGAGGTTCAAATGCATTGGATGATAGTACTAGATAGAATTCTAGCGTTTTGACAGACTGAGAAAGACAAAAGCAAAATATTAAATTTAGATAAGAATAATCAACTGCAGAAACAAAGGCTAAGGGAGGCAGGAGGGAAAGACTGGCAACAGTTCTACAGAAGTGGATCTAGGCACTATGACATCTTACAGATTTAACACCATGCATGCGATGGTGGTATGGTGTTTTTTGCAACATACTGTTGCAAAAAAGAATATCAGCACACAGAAATAGGGCAGATACTTGCAAGTTACATAAAATAATCCTTCTACTACATTCAGCAGTATGCTGATGTATCACTTTGAGTATTATGTCCGGTTTCAAGCAAGAACTATGTGGAACCATTGGAAATATTTCAGAAGGGAACAACAAGGATTAGATATTGTTGTAAATCTCTAAGAGATCAGACAGAAAGTAAACCTCTGGTGAAGATAGTTGTTTTAAATTGTTTGTCCAGAACAAAAGAGAACAAGGGAGGACAAAACACCATCTTCTCATACACAAAGGGCTGTTTCAAAGAGGGAGGGAATAATCTATTTTCCACAACAAAAGGTAGATGAAAAATAGTGGGCTTAAACTGTAGCAAGGAAGATACAGGTGAGACATTTTAAAAAGAAGAAGGATAGAAACTGACTGGAAATGATTCTGGAGGGGGTCATGGAGCCTCCATCAACAAGGTCTTAAAAATGTAAGTTAGTCAAGCACCTGTCAGGAAACACACTGATATAATTGATGCAGCTTTGGGGGAGAGAGATGATGCCCCAACATCTAGCTTTGTGACTCTGTGTGTCTATGCTCACTGGTACTTGCAAGTATAAAACTTAAACTTTTCAAATTATAAGCAAAATTTCAGTTAACTGCTGTAGGAAAAAAAAAAAGAAAGGCTGAAAGGATGCTTCACAATGCTTATTACTCTTTCATACAGGGGTTGTTTTTGCAGCTAAATTAGTAAAGATATTAAACTAATTTCCTCTTGAGTTACAGTTGGTTTGTTTGTTTCCTAAGAGCTCTGCATCAGTATCTCAACTTCCCTGGTCATGCTATACTACTTATAAGCTTTAAATACAGCTATTTTCCCTTCTCGGTCGCTGTATCTCTCAAATACTTGTAAAATGTTATCTTGTCTTCTCTCCCTTATTTACCAGCAGTTAACCAAGCATTAAATATTTAATACTTTTCACCCTTCCTGATGAATCAATCTAGGTAGTCTTTTATGAGTACTGTTGTCATACTCTGTATCCTATCCACGTCTCCATTCCTCACGCCAAACTGTATTCATAGATATATTTGATTCCCTAATGTCATGCTACAATTCTGGAATTACAGCCTTCTAAATTCCTTCTGTTTCCACATGCCTTGGGTTTGTATTTAGAATACTATTTTCAGATGGATTAGTTTTAATTTATGCAGTATAATTCTCCTTTTCTTCCTGTACATAATGCTCATCACTGTTGGTATTTAAATTGTACTTAGTGCTACACACAAAGCCTCCCAAATTAAAACAATTTACAAACCGATTTAAGACATTCAATTACTTGGAAATACTTCTTCTGCTGAAACCTAATATCTTAGTGACAGAAAGATAAGCAGCACTTTACCAAATAGGATCCCAAATTAAGACCATCAATGGTTACCTTTGATCCTAAAATTAAATATAAAATATTGCATAATCAATTACAGTAATTACAGAACTACTAAGTGGATTCTCCTGATTTTTTTTATAAACTACTCCTGATTATTGCTTGTTTATTATAACTGAACATGTGATTAACTATATTAAAATATTCATATTTGTATTCAATTTGTATTTGTAAACAAATGTATTCAGTATACACTATACTATCTAAACACAGTTTCAAGAGAACAGGTCTTGTGGCAGAAAGAGCTTTAGCTATTAAGTTATCCTTAACTGATGACCATCAGAACAAGAGCAAATACAGCATCACACTTCTGTTATTCTACAACGCTCAAAAATCTGATTAGCTTTTGTTTGTTTGTTTGTTTTTGGAGCTCTTAGTCATAGAAAGGCATGTGATTATATTTGCTTTCTTGAAAATGAAAAGGTGACATTTATGACTTAAGGATAGTGCTCAAAGACAAGAGTATCTTAAGTACAATCTCGTAGTAACTGGGTGCTTACGCAACGGGCAAAGGCATCTGAAGATACAATAGTAATCCTATCAGGATTCAGAGTTAGACTCACAGGAGGAAAAATTGTATTAGGTTGTTACTACAAGGTCAAGGTGTAACCCCCCATAAGGTGCCTGGCCACTGTCGCAGACACGGGTTCTTCTTGTAGAGCAGTGGTAGACTGGGCAGTGTGAAGGCTTAGTGTCCCAGAATTCACAATCTCCAGACAAGATCCTTGATTTCCATAAATCACCAGAGTTCTTCTGGAATATTGTTCCATTTTCAAAGCTTTACAGTATGAGTGATACTTTTTTACATAGCTTGGTATTTCTAGGTCTTCTATTTTAACGCAAAGAAAGGCCTTCACATGAAGCAATTTTTCCTATTCATTTATTAATTTATTTTTCTGAAATAATTACATGTAGATCTGAATGTACAGTTTTCTTCAAAATGAAATATTTTTCAATAGCAAAACATAGACTAAAATACACAGTGCCTTTTGCCCAGCTTTATTATGTCTAAACTTTTACAGGGAAAAAAATATCAGGCAGGACTCTGTGCCCATGAATTTTAGTCAATTACATAAAGCCTAGCTATGGCACAAACGCTTATTTTATTTTTCAATAGTTAGGCTTATTTTCTCCCAGTAATTCAGTTGATATTTCTGTCTCCTTTTATGAAGGCACATACATAAGTTTTACAAAGAACCGGTGTCTCCACTGTTAAGCACTTTTAAACAAAAGGAGTTCATTTTTCATTTTAAAAATGATTAAAAATTACTTCATAAGCATATAAAAGTCAGAATTATTTTTTAGTGTCTTAAATCTTCGCAAATTAAAGAACTATGCAGACCTCCAGCCATGGTTTTCTGCCACACAGGATTGTTCTGTATCTATTATTACTTATGAACATGCCCATGTAGATCCTGGTACTGCAAAGACACAGATATCTGCTTAACTTTACACACTGTAAATCGTCTCACTGACCTCAGGTGGCCTATTAATAATAGCTAAAGGTGGGAATGTGCACACAACTTTTTGCAGGACTGAGCCTTATGCTGTTTGTACCGTCCTGTATTCTTCTGGTTCATCCATCCAGAATGGATGGCAGAATACCTGCAAACCAGAATGTTTGTATGAGAAGTGTTTATCATCTGTCCCTTCATGCAGCGCTGATTTCAAACTCTGAACTGACTTTATAGTCTCATTTGTGGACTTATGTTTGTTTTATCTCAAAAAATTTTGAAAATGAGGAAGTTACTTGTATTTTTTCTTCTCACCAAATTCTGTCTAGCATTGTATGTATGTCTGAAAATGCTTTGTCCCTCTGATGATCTCCTTGCCAGAGGCAATATTAAAATGCACAGCCGCAGCTACCTACATGCATCTAATTTGCCCAAAACGCACATCTCCGTAAGTTAAACAACAGCAGCACCACTGAAATATCTCAGTGTACAATCCATTACAAAAACATAGTATGAGAAAGAAAACAGTAAATAAAAATGCACTGCTTCAAAGAGGCGCTCTATAAATAGCATACATGACTGAAATAAACATATTGATATACTAGACTGAAAATAAATTACAAAAATGAAACCTGATCCCCCATGGGCTTCATTACGGGGCGTTAAACAGTCCTGAGAGCACCTTTCCGGTTGCCCATGCAGAGCCTGCTGCATGTTTTTCTTATCTCTTTCTCAAGTTTCATGCTCAAAATCATCAACTCCAAAAGCACACATCACCCGAACAACTATATCAGCAGGGAATGTCATCCTGTGCAGTACATCAACGCAGCAGTATTGTTGAAATAATTCTGCTCCTTCTTTCTTTGCAAAAGAAAAGGAGCGGATGACCTGACTCCCTGAGCACTGGCTGCTCCCGTTGGCATTCGGTGGGAATGAAAATCCCTTTACAAACATTTTTTAAACAGTGAACACTAAGGGCTCTGTGTGGGTTTACAAAGGCAATGCTTAGGTATTTCGAATATTATGGGAGAAGAAAACATGATAAACTATTAAGATTTAGGATTGCTCAAGATCATTGTTTAGGACTGTTTGCCAATTCACAGCACATACTTCATTTCTAATTAACCAGGCAACCACAGAGAAACTTATTATTTCTGTTGCAAATTCCCCGCATGTCTATAAACTACCCTTCCCGACTGCTGTTGCCAAATTCAGCGCCAGCATCCGTGCTAGATACTAGGACTGACTGCAAGCCACGGCCCCATTCAGTTAAAATGAGGAGGATGGAGGATGGGGGGGGATAAGTTAAATCTCGAAATCCTTCCGTCCCGGGGTGGGTCAGATGCTCGGCGGGCAGCGTTTTAAGAGGATCATCTCAATCTACAAAAATTGAGATGCCAGCAATCGGGGCGCTATTTTTTTATTTTTATTTTTTTAATTTTTCGCCTTCCCCACACCCC
>VXAL01018447.1:196254-241163 GCA_013399475.1 Chauna torquata
GAACCTTATCCTTTAAAAAAAAAAAAAAAGTTTTTCTTTGTTGATTCAGGGTAAGAATCACAAGACCGGACACCATCCACAAGTCTGCACATGCTACCAATGTGAGGTGTCCATTGTGATTTTTCCACTGTTTTAATAAATGCTTACAAGCAGCCCAACTAGAAACTTGACTCGCTTTCTTCAGAGTACTACATATAGATTAACTTTAAATACTTGTGGAAGCATGTAATTTGTGGAGTTTTAGTGCAATTGTAGCCATCTCTACTGCAGCAATATTAGTTCACTTGTATTACTGCACAGCTTGCTTTATACCATTTGTTCATTTACAATAAAGGAAACACACATTCATCAGGAATTTTCACTGCTCTTCTCCCAGAGTCATGATATTTTGCCTAGTTTCTGTTTGGTATTGTTGCAAATAAAATGTTCTTGTTTTTTACATGTGTCTTGCTTGTTCATTTCGCTGTGTTTTTCTGTTCTATACAGATTCTCAACCTGTACTCATCACCTGAGCATCTGAATCACTTTTCAAGCGTATGAGTAGTATGAGGGATATAGCATCAAAGTCCCATGATTCTGCCTTGTCTATTTTGCTCTGCCCTTGCACCCCAATCTCATATCTGATACTGGAGATGAGTTTAGTGGACACTGCAGCCCAAGAGCCCACTTGACGTAGCAGCTGGATTCAGCACTGTGACTGGAAGGTATGGCATGTCACCCCTCTTAAGCATATCCTAAAGTCTCTAAAGCCTACCCATGAGCATGGGTGACCTTATTCAGGAGCCTTGCAAGAAAGTGGGTCTCTTGTGGAGGAAGACCATGCGAAAGAATCTTTCAGGAGACTAATTCTCAAGATCATAGGATCATCCTAAGCTGGATGCAAACCGCACATTCTGCTATGTACAGGCCTAGATCAAAAATGACTGACAGGCTGGTCTGAATGAAGGCAGCCTACATTTTTGAGGTGACTATTTAAAAGGAAATGGAAACAGGTTTCTGCATTACACCTCCAAGTCCCAGGAGTCCAATTTTTTTCTGTTTTACTTCTGAGGATTTTCAGCGCTCTGCAAACAAAATGCTGTTTCAACAACAGTTTTCTGTTTGTCTTCTCTGAGCAGAAGAGGTAGCAAGTTTTGAAAGAATTTGCTTCACTCAGGGAGAAGATTATTGGTCTTAAACAAACTACTTTTTGGAGGATGGTGAGCATGCTCTTCATGCAACATTTTCTGTTCTTAGTAACCATTATTCTGATAGGAGATCTTCGATAGCCAGAGAGCAGTGCACTCTCAGACCAAGGCTGCCAATTTTGTAGAACATTGAAAGATAAGCAGAGCCAGGGAGAAGATTTTCACTCATGGAGAGGCCCTTCTAATGGACACTGTAGCCTTTATAATATCTTCATAAAGGAAGTCACAGCTAGCAAATTTTGATTCTAGCTGCTGGGAAGCTTTATCCACCTGGTCACTGGCTGGCCAGTAATATGCCACTGTTGTGCTGCTTCACTGATTACCCTTGCTTTCACAAGAAAATGTAAGGGAAAGTGCTCATATCTAGCTGAGCTTCCTGTCAGAGATAACAGGGCTCCACAGAGAGGAAGACAACAGAGGAAAAGCACGAGATCATCAGCTAGGAGGAGAACTACTGGTCCTGTAACACTCACAGCATCTTCTCCAAGGTGCAACATCTGACACCTCCATCTGTCTGCATCTTCTTCTTACACAAGCCACCCCTTCTCAGCAGGAGATGCCTTAAATCAGCAGTCAGCCAAGGACAAGCCATGAAGAATAAAATTATATTAGAGGACTGGGCGCATTCCTTTCTACTTATGCACATTCTCATGATGATTATGCTCACTTCTAAAACAAGGAACAACTACTTACCACCTGGAATCAGGTAAACAATTAATTTAAAAATCTTTGAATATTTGACATTTTGTACAAAGTCCGGTAGAAAATGTTTGAAATATATACATTTGCATTACACATATATCAATTACTGCTTTCTGTCTCTTTTGTAAGAAAGCCTTGTTTGTAAATATTTTCATTTTTCTTTCTCTCAGTTTTTCAAAACTATAGCACCTCTGTATTGGAAGACTCTCTCCCTAGCATTCCAAATTTAAATACAATGAAGAAAATATAGCCCTTTTTGTTTTTCTCCATCCCACACAAATTCTCAAGCCTAATGCTTAAAGAGCTGTTCCTTTTGGCAACATCAAGGCATTTCAGTTTATTGGCCTTCTCATTCCAGGAATTTCAAAGAATTGATTTCAGCAAATTAAATCCAATAAGCACATATCAAATGATATTTGATTTGCCATCTTCATAAAAGTTTTAAATGATGAATGGAGCCCTCTGTTTAGTTCTATTGTCAATAATTTTAACTTGTTAAGATCTTAAGAGAATACTAGCAGATTATTTCCTTAGCAGTTTATTGCCAATATTTTGTTAATATACAATAGTAGGACCTTATAAATTCCTATTCTATTTCTCAGTGGGGAAAAAAAAAAATCTCTGACAGATTCATCTCTCTTCACTTGGTACCTAAAGCTACTTGTCTGACTAGGTGGTCTTACAGATAGAAAAGAGATAAAGAGACAGACAGACAGCTCCACAAGTCAGTTTGTCCTGTTCTAAAAAAGTTGGGATGACTTGCCTTCCAGGATTGCCTAACACTGTCTGCTAAAAGGCTAATTTATCATACTAAATTGGAGCACATGCATAACACTCAGCAGCTTTGGTCACGTAAGAGGAATATAGCCTCACCAAAACAATGTGAATTGACTAAAAGAGATATTCAAGGGCAAGACTACTGTTATACTTCTTCCAAAACCCAGAATACAGAAAAGAGCAAATGCAGAGTCCTATTTCACTACCACTACCATTCAGTAGTGCTTTCTAGTTGACTAACTTGTCACTGGCTACCAGTGCAAACCTGCCTGAAGAAATTTAGCGCAAGTAAGTTAAGCAAAATCACACTGTTTGAGAGTGAACGTAAACTACTGGCACGCTCTGTCTTTGGATGATTAAAAGGAGAGTTCAAAGTATTTATCCAAGGACCAAATTTAGACTCTCAGTTGACTACATATTACACCTGATGATCTGGATACAAGTCCCAAGTCTCCCTTGCTCTGTATTGAGCTATGTATCTACCTGTTTCCAAGCTTTAAGAAGCATTTCAGCTATTTCAGATACTTAAATTTTAAATGTAATATTCGTATGAATTTTTAATGTGCCATGAAAACTTGGGGTTCGTGAACCGTTTACAGTAATGCGCAAAGGCACTCTTTATCATCTCTGATTCGTCCCTCAGATCAACAAAAATCCTTTCAGAAACCTGGGATAAGCTCAAATATATGCCTTTGTAAAGTATGCCTCTTTAAAGATCCAGAAGAGCTGGCTCTGCTCTTTAAGAAAAACTTATGCTGGTAAATATATACTTCTTATGAAAGACCGTCTCAGAAAAGAAAATCTACCAACCATAAAGGCTAGACAGAGGAGGTTACTTTTCTAGACCATAAGAAGGATGCTGCTGCCTGACCTAAAAAACAGTCTTTGCTGTCATTACTGTTGATATGACAAGTTTACCCCATACTTTTGTTGGAAAGGAAGAAATTCAACCAGCAGATTTTTCTGTTTATGAAGAAGAGGTACATGGGGAACTATCACATGCTTTGGTCATTATTGTTCAAAGTAGTTTAATGAGAAAGATGTCACCTATAAAGCTATCTACAAATGCAAGAGCAATTTCAATGTAGACAGCTATGTTCACTAAGTATAAAGGCATCAGTGGTAAAGAAATATGAACACAGTGTGTGAGTTTTTTCATCTTTTAGCAAGTTCCCACATTTCTCTGGGAGTTTGCAGCAACACTTCTGGAAACAGAAGCAACTTCAGTTGCAGTTGTAGATAAAAATCCATGGTTTTAGGCTCTGACTGCTCTAAATTCCCCCCATGTTTTCTGAGGGATAACCTCTTGTTCTACAGTCTCCAGCTGCTTTTTTCAACCCTTGTCTCCTACCACAAATGCACAAAATTGCACTTTCAGGAATGGTCACTGCTGGTGGGATCCAAGTCATTTGTTTTTGCCTTGCCTGCCTGTTGGTATATTTGCAAGTCCACAATTGCTCTGACATTGGTATCTAACCTCCTTTGTTCACCATCTTGAGCAGAATTTCAGCACAGGGGTCTTAATTTATTTACCAGAGAGATCCACATTCACAGGCATACCACATTCAATGCTTGAGTTAGCTCACTTAAATCCTATTCTAGGTAACTTTGTGCTGAACCTCAGTAAGTTCTATAGACATAGCCACAATGCTTTCTTTACAGCTGCCTGTGGCCAAGGAGAGCACTGAAAATCAGCTTTATTGAATCCCTAAATATGAGGCTGAATTTCTGAAATAAAGGGATTAGACTTTTCCAGGAATTGCATGTGGATAAAGAGCCAAATATTTCAGATTTGGGGAACTAATTCTGAGGGAGAGGTAGAATTTTTTCTGAAACCACACAACGCATAATTCAAATCTTCTAGTAGCTAGCTGAAGACGAGATACACATGCTATCTTCTACAAATGCCATTCTTATGTGCTTAAATCTCACCGTATGGATGAGTTTTGGCAGAGGCTGAACTGTTAAAGCCACCAGACAGATGAATGCCTGTAAGAGCGGGACTTTCAATGATAAGCGCTCTGACACCCACATCTGCCTCAAGGAAGCAACCCCTCTGTATTCTTAGTCAAAGTCAGTTTGTTAAGGGACATGCCTTCTGTCTTGGTTTTACACCACTCTCTGCCAGAGGATTAGTCTAAATTTCCTGTCTTGCCCTGTTACATTAGCTTCCTCTTCCTTAAAGCTTACTTGAGCTTCTTAGATAAAGACACACCTTTTTATAACTGATATCCAGCAATTGGAGTTTTACACTTCAGTCTCATTTTTGTCATTTCTGCAAAAGTACTTGAGAGGGTTAATAGGTTTACAATATTTAAAATGAAATAGGAAGCATTAATTATCTGTCTTGTTTTATGCTAGAAATTATGCATATAATTACAATGGAAAATCATCTGATAGTGTACCTGAGTCATTCTCCATGATGTTATCAAAGTTAATAACAACCTTACTAAGTGTCCAGGGAATAAGAAATGCTAATTATATTGTCTGGCTCTGACCAGTCTGGTAGTACTTTACAAAAGTAAAAAGCTGTTGTATGTAGCCTATTTAAATGTAACATAATTGGGTTGCATGAACAGAAGTTTAGAAAAACCTTAAGGTGGGGTTTGCTATTTAAAGAATCTTGCTGGATAATTTAAACAAAGAATAATCTTTTCAAAATGATTTTGAAGATTTTTTTTCAAGCTTTTCTGATTGATTCGGCACACAGGAGAGTAATCTAATTGTAACCACTGTGATGAAGCTGTTTTGAGCAGAAATTGACATTCCTGATTAATCCTTTTGCTTTTTTGTTTTGTTTTTTTTTGTTAATTTCTGACAGATTTGAACATAAATATATAAGTCACTGCAGAAGAAATGAAAGTCCTTAGGCCTTTTTATGAGACTTGGAACTCTGGAACTGATGGGCTAATGGGATTCTATGATTTATTTTTCCTTAAACAAAACTAAAAATCATATCTTATTCATCATCTGCCATTCAAGCCAATATTTTCTTTGCTTAGTCTCAGCCAAAGCAGATAGAATTCCTAATGTGACTAATTTTCCTTGATAGCATACCTACTGCATACACAACATTTTTCATAGGAGACAAGCAGTGAGGAAGACTTTAATTGCAACATGTTATGTCTTTGCATACCAGTGACGAACAGGACAGCCTTTTTTAGAGACACTCAAAAACTTCTCAGTAAGAAGCACGACAATTACTAAATAAATGCAGCACCTGTTTCTGAAACTGAGGGGAAGGGTCTCAACAGGCTGTACCCCCAAAGTCCTCTGAAACTGAGTTAGAGAGCAATGAGGTAAAGAATGCTGTAAATACAGGAGGTAACAAGGAGCTAGGTCTCTATATCTATACCATACCTCAGGTATGAGCTACACATTCCTGTTTCCTGGCAACTAATGATCTGTTGGAATCTTGCTAGCAATGAAGACTGCAATTCAATCCTTTTATGAAAATATGTCATAGCAAGAAAGAAAGATGTCAGCTGGGCTGTGGTTTATGTCTTAAAGTTCTTGATAGTATTCAAAAGGTTTTTTACAATATTTCATCCTATTCTCTGTGTGCTGTTTTGATTTTAAGACATACTATGGTTTCTCTCTCTTTGGAAGTTGGTTGGGAATTACTAATGGGTTCTTATCTAAGTTTTTTATAACATACCCTAGAGGTTCAGTGAAAGTCCTGAAGGAAACTTTGGCAGTGCTCAAGATAAGCAGCAAGGAAAACATATAATAGCTGTGTATCAGAGCCTCAGTGCTCACCCTGTCCCTTACCTGCACTTTCTCCAGTCTCCAAAAATGTGAGGAAACCCAAGGGCAATGGGGTCTCAACAGTATCTAATGCCATTGATTTTGGTAGCTAGGTCCATGAGAAGAAAAGATATCCCACACAATCTCTACACAGAAGCCAACTTTACTTTCTCAAATTTAACACACTGTTTAAAAAGAATGAATATATTTATTCTAAAATATTTTAGTTATTAAAAACTTCATCTTTTATCGTGTTCCACAACCAATATAACCAGCAAACCCTTTCCCTTGGTTGATGTAGTATTATTGCCTCTTTATTCACCTTTTATTCCTTACCTATGCAGGAAATTGCCTGGGTACCTTCAGGAGTTCAGGATGTTGGAGCGATGTGCATGAGTGACACACAAAGTCAGAGCTGTAGAGTCACTTGTGCATCCCTGCTTTGCATTTCCCAGCACACTCATGGACTGGGGCCACAGTGCTGCTTCAAGCCTGCTCTGTGCATTAGCACATCACTGTCTAGGCTAAAAAGCAAAGTACAGAAAAAAGAGATTGCCACTTCCTTTCCCTCCAAGGGTATGGGAACCACCACCACTTTGGTCCTGTCCTGCTCTGAGCTTCCAGGCTGTTACTGTTGAACACTGTTGGCAGGACTACAAGGGCCAGCCCTGAACTCCAGCTAATAAGACAAGCTGCAGTCGGGCTGAGCTCATTCAAAGACAACTTTGTGTCTCTGTGCTGCATCTCCCAGTATACCTGGCTTTGAGAAGATGTTTGACCAGCGTGGAGCCAGCTAGCATCCAGCTGCACATCACATCTCAGGCTCTGCTCCAACTGAAAGCATCTGCTCTGCTCCAGATGAGCTGTCCCTCGAAGCAGAACAGCTGTACTCCTATGACAGTCATCTCAGCTAAAGCGCTTGCACAGATATACAGCAAGCCAATCTGCCAGTGAGTAACAGAGTCAACAGTAATGCCTCATGCCATCCTAACTCCCTGTTGCCATGTGTTGCTGATGTATAGGTTCTTTTAAAAAACATTGGCCTCAGGCTACCTTATGGGATTCAGGTCCCATTTAAGCTTGTGTCTAGATTCACTCATACACAGACAGTAGACTCTCATGACTTCTCGCAGAAATGTGTATGTCACACAGTACTGTGTTTCCTCCCACTGATCAAAGAAAACCCTCCCAGTTAAGAGGAGGGAACTCACAAATAGAAATGAAATACTATATCAGGTTTCAGAATGCCTTCATTCAAGAAGTGGGTAGGAGGCATCAGATTCCTTCCCGCTGCTTCTCTGAGACATCAGTCTACACTCCTGCTAAATGTATTGCCGTCCTACAGTATGGACACAAGGCCGCATTCTGAAATAAGAGGAAAACACTATATTCCAAAGTCAAAATACATCAACAGATACTTTACTGCTTTTTCTAATTGATAGTATGAAGGAAGAAGTAGAATTAAACTTTCAAAGTTTAGATTTACTCTGTTCCTCTTCAAAACCCCTGAAGTCATAACTACCAGCACTGAAGAAATAACTACCAACTTTAAAGAAAGAAACAAATTCAGTCACTATCTTAACTCTGTAACTGTTGAATAATAGTCACTGTTTGAGTGAAGCAACTCGAGTGCATGAAGATTTTCGTGTGTGTACATTTTGCAGAATCCCAATTTATTGAGTGAGACTTCACAGTGAATAAGCGTCTCCTGTTAAAATCTTTGTTAAGCAGCTGTGTGAATAGCTGTTTGTATGATTAGAGGACAATTCCTCCATGACTTATCTTCAGTGTTCTGGAAAATAGAAATGATACTAAAAGAAGGTAGTAAAAATATTGTGAAAATGAGTTATTAGACATAGAGCTGCAGGTGATATTCACTAAGGAACATTTCAATTTATTTCTAAAGGGTGCGTCATGGTTACTGCTGCCTGCCCAGGGGAAAAGGTGATTCTTGTACAATAATTATAACTACAAGAATCTTAAAGTTACTGGTTTGTACATAACTGCAATTCTCCCACACAAGCTTTGAAAATACCCCATATTCTTCTTTGTTATATAAAATTCCCTTTTAGACGGCAGTCCTTAAGAGATTTCAAAGGAAGAGGTTGTTTCTGATGTCTACTTACAGATATAAAAAATATTCTGCCTCATAGCCCTCCCTTAGCCCTGCTGCTTAATTTCAGGGCTCAGTGCTGCTATTATCAACTAAATTGCATATTACATCAACTTTAATAAAAACATATAAACCTTCTGGAATGGAGATATTCAAGCACCTCAAAATTATCTAGAGTCTTTGTTCTTGTTATACCAACATGATTCCCTTAGGCCCCCAAATATTGAGAAGAAATAAAGCCTAATGTCTCATATTCCTGTGAATTGCTCCTGTGCGTACAGCACCTGAATCTCTACCTATCCCACTGTAAATCAGAAGGGACAGCACTGAGACCAGTGGGTCTAGAATGAGACCTTCCACTGCTTCTATTCCATCTGTGAGGTTAATTAAGAATTTACCTTCTGAGAAAAAAAAGTCTCTATATCTGATCCACAGGTATTTTGCCGTTGCCATAATACCCAACACAATTTACACAAATACATGTTTTGAACTGTAGATGAATAAATGTTGCTGTTGCTGAGCTGCTATCACTTTAAAAGCCCCTGAATTCCATAACAAAAAATGTCAAGAAACATCCAGTGCACAGCAGTTTCTGTGTACTACAGCTGACAGAAAGTTAATTGTCTTCGGTTCTTCTGCTGGCAAAATGATTCAGGTATTTTCATTCATGTACCTAAGAATCTTTGATAATCATCATAAATCCTTGAAATCCTCAAGGCTTCTCTATTTTTAATTTTCATATGTGATAATATTGATGATATCTGTAAATACAGAAATCATCAAGTAGAACCCAGAATAAGGTACCATTTTTGCAAATAGCTTAAAGAATGAGCTCACTTTCAACAGACTTCCAAGGAGACTTCAGAGAAATTTAATGAACAGAATACTTTCAGACACTGCAACAGTTGGTGATAAATGCCGATTTAAATTGAGGGATCACTCTTTCCTACTGTAGATCCTTGGCTGGCATAAAACTAATGGTTCCATGACAGACTGGGGTTTGGAGATCAGGACTTTCCTGACACTTGTCAGGTTTACAAATTTTCTCTAAAATAGCATACATTTGGGTAAAATTCTCTCAGATTGCACAACCCTTACACTGAGGTCGACATTATTTCTAAATGTGTTTTGAGTAACAGTATTGGAAATTGTATCAAATATAAGTAAGGATTGTAAATTATTTTAGCTTGGAAAGGTCATTATCTGGCAAAAGCAAACTGTGTCTGCAATACACATCTACAGCACGTGAGGCTCAGTAACTGGCTTTCTGTGGAAGCCACAGACAGACATATTTGTCTCTTAAATTTTCTACCTGTACTTTGCAAAGACTGAATTATTTTATCCAGAAAAACTGTGATTGTTACAGATGTGAAGAACAAAGGCAGAAAAAGCTATAAATATGTCAACATGGGGAAAAAAAAAATTAATTTTACTAATGGTAATTAAATGTCAGCCATGGTAGACACATTATGCATTGCTAACATTACATGTTATCTATCATCTTCTTGTTTAAAATATATTTTTTATGTAAAGAAATTAAAAAGGAATGATACTCTAGCATTATTTCTTTCTGGCTGAGGAAGGTTCGGTCCACGGTTTAAACATTGTGGCTAGTGATATTTATTTTCTTCTGACAGGCTGAGATTCCACTTATTCTTTACATTAATTTAAATATACTGGATAATACTTGAACAAAATTACTGTCAAGTGGAAATTTAAATCCAGGCAAGTCAAAGAATTAAAATCTAGCAGATCATAATGAAATAATCCCTTCTGCAAGGATTCTTTACTGTTCTACTGGAAACCTGCTGATCAAAAATTTCTGAAACTATCCTTTTCCATCACAAAACTACTTTCATGCTTCAGATTATGCTGGAGTGACTCAGATGTTACTAAAGCAACCTGCTTTATATTTTCAAGATTCTATATATCTTCTAATTATTTAACATAGCTTTTCATTAGAAAACCACATGCTGACAAGAAGAGTCTGATTTCTCCTTTTAGTTAAGGTTGTCATGCATTATTTGAGTGGAGGAGAGAATCTTGGGCTTCCAAATCCTAGTACCAGCAACTTGTTTTATGTTCTGAGCTCATTCTGTCATATACTGTCCATTGCAGGTTTTTGAGGGGTCCTAGATGCCTAAGGAAAACCTTACTTTTAAATATCTAATTTTCAGTGATTAATGGATGCACTGGAGTAAACTGTAAACCTCTTTTGATTTTAAAGAGGTCTGATTTTCGCCCAACATACAGGACATGGCAAGTAATTCCTCTCCAATATAATGTTATGCTTTTATATATCAATTTATCATTTAATATGATCAAAGACCATAAATAATAGTACATTCTGAACATTCAACAATTTTTTTTTTGTTCTGCAGCATCTTGTAAGAAGTAAGTGAGAAAGAGAGGCCCCAGGTTACTATGGATATAACACCCAACAAGGAAGGGAAGACCAGATAAATATTACACTCAGATACCTTAAAGTGACTTCAAAGTGAAGAGGAAGATGATGCCTGATTAGGTTTATTTAACATTATGGAAATAGTCTAAAAGGTGCTAAGAAACACAGGGAGGTTTGCCTTTGGCATTGGAATTACATGTTCAGCCTGTAAGAACCATAACAGTCGGAGAAATAATGAAGATGCAAGGGTCAAAAGGAAAGAGCTAAAAAACTCAAAGGGAGAGGTTTAGCTAACATCCTTTTAACATCAGAACATCATGAGTATTTTGTTATAGTATCACAAGTCCTGGGCTTCCATCCAAGCGTAAGAGTTGATGATAGCTGCGCTAGCCAAGAGACTGTACCAGAAACCTAGGATTGGATCGTTTCATACAGAGCACAATTTGTAACACCATTTATCATGTGATTTCCTCTTCTCAACTTAAAAGCTCCCCAACAAAAAAGAGACAAGCTCAGTTTCAAAACAAAATCCTCTGCAAGTCACCTTTAAGTCCATCATCAGCTCTTGTTGGAGTTTCATGTAAGCTTAGTTTCTTCCATCAGCTCTCCTAAATACATTCACCCTAAAAACACCTTTAGAAGTCTTTTATGATGTAGTGTTTAGACATTACAAGAAGTAATCTGATTTCACCCTTGAGTACATCACAGGCTAAATAATCCTGACTCTCTAGTTCTCTAAGAAGCCCGGTTACTCACGTTTCACAAATCTCGTACTTCATCAAGTATCCAGTTTGTTCCAACAGTTTATCATCTACACTAGTAAAAATTTGATTTTACATCTGATTACTTTGCTTAGTTTTCATTCCCAGATTTTTTTTGATGCTATTTTTTTAGATTGAAAGAGCATACTACCTGATGATATTTTCCTGGCAGTTATGTGCCATAATCAAATCACCTTTCAGTTACCTTAAGTTCTTTAATTACTCTATTATAAGACTTTTTCTCTAATTTTCAAATAATTCTTGCAGTTCTTACCTGGGGCCTCACTATTTTTTTTTCTTTGTAAACACTCTAATTCCATTATCAGTTTACAATTGTTTTACCTGTCAGGTAGACTTGTTGACTTTACCTGCTTGAACTTTCTCAGATACTGCATGAGTCCCTGACTGTGAAACTGTTATGAATTAATATGAAATAGCAAAAATTTGTGGCAAAGAAATAAAATAATATATGTGCAGTTGATCAGACGCAAAGGGATATTAAGATAACATAACTCAGCAACATTAAGTAGGGTTGAAAATAGGCTGGATCTTTGTGCTTCAGTATGAATACTATTCAAGAAGCAGCATTCATGACTAAGACTCATTACACAGAATTTAAATCTCTCTTTGCTTTGTGGAAAGTAACAAATGTCACATACAGAAGTCATATCACCTCTCTACTCCTACTCACTAGTTTACTACTCCAAAACTACTAGTAATCTTTTTCTACACCCTCAGAATTGAAGCATTCATTGTATTGCTTTTCCACCACATCTTAAGTGTTACTATTTTTCACACTGCCATGGTCTAGAGAAAGCCTGTATTGTTTGTACCTAGATATATGATCTTGCATTTTGTTAAGTTAAACGTTTACTTTTCTTGAACAGCCCTCTTGAGAAAATAATTCAGACTGTTTGATACTTATTATTGTGATATCTTCTAGTTTCATCAGTGTTAATGGGAACAAAGCCGATTCGGTAACAATTGCTGCTAGAGGTAGCTGAATCCAGTGAGCTTCATGATCCAGGGCATTTCTCCTATCCCAGCCCAACAGATGCGAGGCTGCAGCTGGAGGTCCATGTCCCAAAGCCCATCCACTGGCCAGGCTGAGCATTTATGCTCAGCAGGCACATAGACACACACAGATACATGCTACAAAGAGCACATACACAACCAGCCACATGGACCAATAGAGAACAGTGCCTATACCAGCACCTGCATAAACACAGATGGTGCTCACATAGACATGAACAGCACAGGCAGCCTCATCCTGTTCCTCCCCTGTAGCTGATCAGGACAGAAGTTCACCAGCACTCACAAACACGCGCTGTGCAGCTGTCTCCAGATGCCAGCCTTAGGCACTCAGACTGCACATCTCCTGACCCCCAGATCCCAGTCTCCCCCAGCTGCTGGTGTCTGGACTCTGCAGACACCTGGTCCTGCCCCAGCAGCTGCAGTCAGACCCCTCCTCCTACTTGCTGGCTGGTCCAGCTTGAAGCTCACGAGTGCTCACACACACAGGCTCAGAACAGAGAGTGCACACATGCAGGAGACAGTTAGAAGTAAGATTATTAAGAAGTTAGGACAGACTGAGGTGATCCAAGTCCAGGACTCAGTAAGACATGCCTACAGAGCAGCTGCCCCCTTGACTGTCCCCTTTTATCTCATTTTCCCTCTCACTTACTACCTTTGCTCCTCTCCAGCCCACCTTGATCACTCCCTTCCCATGCATTCAGTCTTTGCCCTAAACAACCCCTAGGAAGTTTCACACTTTCCTACACTCATCTTAAAACATATGTTTTCTCTAGTCCATAAATTCCCTCCCACTAATTCCTGCAGCAAGTCCCATACCCCTTTAGGCATTGCTCTGTTCGCTTTGCATAGCTTTCAAGGAAGAGATTTTCTTTCTAGAAAACCATCTCCTTCAATAATCTTTAGGTAGTAGCTGATGCAGGATGCTCTGTTTCCACTGATCAGCATCTAGGGTTCCTTCAGCCGTCACTGTTTCTCTCATCCTTCCTGGGTTTTCCTGT
The DNA here is from genome assembly GCA_013399475.1 of Chauna torquata. Taxonomy (NCBI): domain Eukaryota; kingdom Metazoa; phylum Chordata; class Aves; order Anseriformes; family Anhimidae; genus Chauna; species Chauna torquata. Next base: position 209,979 of record VXAL01018447.1, read on the forward strand.
TTAATGTTATAAGGCTTTAGTCAGACAACCTGAAAACTTTAATTTGTAGATGATCACTACCACAACTATCCTTGCATTTTGAGTTTTATGTCATGAAAATACTTTTCCAATTTACTCCTGTTTAGTCCAGACCTCCAAGGTCACTGATTTTGTCACATTGGTCCTACTCTTTTCCATTATTTTTGTTAGAAACTCTACAAGATTTTCCATTGGAAGAACACAGCAATCGCTGGAATTTAAATAAATATATAAATAAGATGTTTTTCAGTCCTATGGAATTTTATTTCAGTCTTTTCTACTGACTTACAAACTTGTCACAGCTGATAATGTTTTGATTTACAAGTCACAATGGATCCATTTCTGTCCCACATGGCAGGCTGAAAAGACAGTTTGAAATTATTTGAAATTATAGACTGCCAAGGAAATCCAAAACCCTTTTATTTTGAACAAAAATTGTATCAGGGTAGACTAATAAGGCTGGGTAGAATAGCTTTGAAGAGACATATTCTGAGAGGTATTTTTAAAATATACAGCTTTGTCACATTGTAGAAAAGCAGGAATAGCATAAAAGGCATACTGTGGTTTAGATTTTGTTGCCCTAGGCCTTTAGCAAACTTTAAGAAAATGGGGTAAGCCAAAATTAAGGTTGAAGTACAAGGTATTGTTTTTTGCTGAAAGCATCGATATATTAAGTGGAAAAAATGGAGTGCAGATAAGCAGGAGCAGGAAGTTAGTCTCTGTTCTCCTGCAATGCTCACAGGTAATCAAAAGTAATGTTTTTGGACTTACAATTCCATTTCAAAAGATAATTTTTCCCTGTTCCACTACCCTCTACATTCATTGTCTCTTCCTCTCTACTTCTTAAACCATTCTCCTGTTTCTATTTATCTTTCTTATGCTTTTTTTCTGCCACTCTCTTCTTCTGTCATTATCCTCACACTCTCTCCTTCTTCTGTCTCCTTCTCCTATGTTGCACAGCTCAACAGAGCAGAGCAAGCAGGGACTGAACCTCGTCCTTCCTTTCCTTTGTATTTCATGATGGTGATGAGGCTTGACTCATGCAAGACAAGACAACTGGAAAAACAGCAAAAACCAGTCACTGATACCCATCAACTAAGTGTCTGATGACATCCTCCTTCTGCCTTTCCCTGTAGCATCTTTGAAGGTCATCGCCTGAAGCATTTGAACCCTTGTAATTGTCTCTGCTTAGAGTTGGGGTTTAACAGAGCGAATATTATTTCAAGCTTATCCTAAATGCTGAATGGAAGCTGTGTGATTCTCTACTGCTTTACTGCAAAATGTTCTAGATTCCTTACCCATGTGTTAGGCTCTGAGGTTTTCTTAGGGCTGGGGATATTTTCACTTCAGAAATCCTTCCACATCCGGCATTTGACGTATGTACCAGCATCTGGGGAAAATATCAGTAGCAACACCAGACTGATACTCTGGAAGGGGAGCTGTATTAGCAGGCCACTTGTGTGCTAGGTAATTTGTAAACTCATGGTAATTGGTCCATGCCTCAGTTTCCCCATCTGTAAAAGCTGCATAACAGTACTTCCTGTCTTCAGTGAACTTTCAGATGAAAAGCAATGTACTTATAAAAAAGCAGTGACATATCTTCTCTAGATCTCCCTTCCTCTACTTCCACTTTGCATACCATAGTACAGAATGTAACAAGAGGTCATTAAAAAGAAGAAATACATGCAGATGCACAGGCAAACAATTTTCTTCCTTTTCAGGGCTACCATAAAATCCTGTAGTTTTCCCAATCGTCCTCAGAAACATGTAAGAAAGTACAGAAGAGACAGACTAAGAAGTGCATATGTTCTACAAGATATTTTCTACGCAATTTTTAAGCATAATAGTCAAAAACATTCAACATCAGAGCTGACCATGTCCTGACCATTGCAGTCTGTTTACCCATTTCCCCAAATTCTTCAAAAATTGAGAGATTTTAAGTTCAATCCCTATAATTATATATCCCATCTCCACCCATAAAAGCTCAAATGATTTCATGAGTTTCATGCCTGTCTCAAACCCTCAGCTTCTTTGCGTTCTCCAGAATTCTGACAACTTTCAATTTTAATATATAAAGATTCAGTTTTGCAGCTTCTCTGAAGAGAAATGTTTTCTGTATTGCACTAGTCGGCACAGGTGTCAGAGGTACAGCTTCTTGTATTTCCTACTTTGACATTGCTCTGCTGCCATTTACATTCTGATGTGTCAGTACTGTTTTGTTCACAGACATCAGTAAATATTTAGTGGCCCAAAAGCCTTTAGCTACCATGTCCCATATTGTGAAATTAATGCTACACAGTTGAAGACTTGCCTTGAATTTGTCCTCGCAACATTTCATTGGTCTCCCTCTTATTTTAAGGTCGGGACATAGTTTTGGCAATCTGTTTTTTGACATATGTACCAGCATAGTCAGCAGATGGCCTAACCTAGATAGGCCTGCTGGAGCATTATTTTTATGCTGAGTATTTAACAATGCCTTAAGATTTTACTGTTCAGGATTTAATTTTGCCAGCAATAGACAATTCTGCAACATGCTTTGCTTATTTCCAGTAAGGTAGAGGGGAAAATCCTTTTAAAAGGCAAGCTTGTGGCTACAGAGCATTAGATTTTACTCTGATCTAGAACAATGGCACTACTTGCTCAGAGGGCATTACCTTCCAAAATTAACTTATCGTCTCCTGGCAACCAAACTGTTCTCGCTGGAGTGCCAAAGAGCTTTCTGCAGTGACCTGACAGAGTAGGTGATGCTAATTCTCTTTATTTCCGTCTTGAATTAAGGCCAGTGGAAATACTGTAACTACTTCCCCAATTTTTTTGCCTGCAAAAGAAATTGTTAAAGGTGTTACACAGATTCTACGGTATTGTAACACAGAGGGAGATCTCTTCATCCTGTTGCTCTGTATTTAAAGATGTGAAGTAATATCTCTAATTGTATATAGCCCTAACTGTATTAAGCTTGTCAGCCCCTGCTATGACACAGGATAAAGCTTGCTGTTTTCTATCCCAGTTGCCTTCAAACTGACATTCAGCGTACGTCCAGGTTTTCTTTACTCCTCTCCACACTGATGCTGGTATCACCCATCTAAGCAGAATCTCTAATCTATTGGTAAGAAAGCAAGTCAGATCCTGGAAGGCCAGGTAAAAGTTGCTGAGCAGCAGGCAGATGATCCCTTGAGTGAAGGAGGAGGGCAGAAAGAGGGAAGCAGCTTCCCTGATGATCCTCTTGAGGGTCATTTTGGAACATTGCTGGATTTTTGGTTGCTCATTTTGGATAACCCGCCGTGTTGTGTTCTCCTAACCAGTAACAGCTGCAGTATTAAATATACAATGGATGTTGAAGCCTTTCTGCCGCTGTACAAAGTCTTAGAGGAACAAAACAAACTAATGAATATGTCAGGTAGTGTTTAGTTACACAATTTCATTTCATTGCCAAGAAGAAGACTTGAGCTTTTTAATAATCTCACAGGCCTGCACCTTGAATATTTTTCTCATGTTGGTAAAAAAAGGGGAATTGCAAAAGTTTTTCTACAACAAAAATTTAAACATACACGCACAAAATACAACAAAACCAAAGAAGCTAATATAACCTGGACAAAAGCCAGAATTACCGGAACTGAGCAAGTGGTTACATAATTTTCTGAGAACAGCTTTGTAGAGCTCATACCCTGAGGCTACGCCAGATATCACAGCAGCCAGAGATAAGGTGCTATGGATCAGAATAAAATTCTCAGTATCAATATTAAATTTTTCTCTGTTTATCTCTCATATATAAAAATAGCAGCAGCTTCCAGGGCTGTCTTAATAGCTCTGTCAAAGGACTGTTCTCACTTTCCAGCAATGCTATTAATATAGAAGACATTAAATTCTATTGCTAAGTAACTGGATGTACATCTGCTGAAAACATAACGCCTCTGTGCTACAGAAGATAAACATCAAAATATATATTAGCATGTGATAGAAATAAATATATGATTTAACAAATATTTTCCATAAAGGAAGATCTATGAAAAGACCTAGAAGGATATTTGTCTAACTTGCCCTCATGAGTTCATTATTAAAACCTGATCTCTATTGCCAAGCTTCCTTTGCTCCTGCAGTAAACAAACAAACTGACAAAACACATGGAAATCCTAAGAATCTTTGAAAGCCCAATTCTTTTCAGGGGCCTATAAACTGACTATAAACTTCCACATATCTGAAAATATTAGTTTGCAATATCAGTAGTAAATTATAGCTAACCTTGACAAATTCCTCAGGAATCCAATCTGGAGTACTGAGGACTACTTCAAGGATCAGCTTCCATACAGAAGATTTGAAGCTGTACTATTATATTTACTTGAACACTGTCATCATTAAGACAACCAAGAACATTTCTAAGGCACAGTCATTGTTACTTGATTGGCATGTCTCGCATGGATGGCCCGAATTGCAGTTTAGGGACTCCTTTCACAGTGCACGAAGCTGTTATCCAGGTCAGGGTGAGGCTGCACGTCTGCACAAGGAGTGTCAGAAACATGCACAGGCTGGGCGACCAGCAGGAATAGGAGGAAGCGGTCAGTTGTCAGGGTAGCATGAAATGCCAAATGGCCATTCCCTGTCTCCTCTAGGGGAAAGGCAGCAGCGCACCAGCCAGACTGTGCTGACCTACAATAGCCAGTAAAAAAGGTTCCTGAAATAGCCACTGCTGAGTACAAGACAGGAGCAATTTAAAATACGACATACTTTTTGGTGCATTGTTCACATGACCATGCTGTTGTCAAGATACATCTTCTACTGCACTGCTGTCTGAGGTTGCCTTCTTCCAGAGGGACCCCAGCCAGCATGGCCGTGTAACATTGCTGCCATGCAGTATGGGAGACGCAATGAAACACCTGACCAGGCAGGTATGGCCAGAATGTGTCCATGACACAGAGAGAAACATATGAGCCCGTCCACGCTGAAGAGCTCACCGAGAGCCTGCCTGGGTTCAGATAGAACAACGCAAGGAGGGTCTGGGCTCAGACACAGGCTGAGCATCTGCATTTAAAATACAGTATAGAAATGGAATGTGCTTAATTTCTCTAATATAAAGATTTTCCCAATAAGGCAGCCACAAAGTTAGATGATATTATATATAAGCAGTTACTTATGCTATCTGTCAGGTTCCCCAAATTCACATGTATTTGCAAAACTGTCGCTCATAGAAACAGATTAATCACTTGAACAGCAAATCTCTGGGAAGCTACATTAAGCCATTTGAAAGACAAGATGTTCTAAATTTTTATTAGTATTTAAAAGTGAATCTGGAGAGATGAACACTACAACCATCCATTACCTGCCGTTGTCAAGGTAACAGCTGCTTTAGGATTAATGCCTACAAGATAGTTTTAGTCTTTCATCACAAACACTACAAACGCTACGTGTTAGCTGGCTACTTGCCAGTCCTTTCTTTCTTGGTGCTTTTCCCACGTCAGTTATTCTATTAGCTTTTCAAGAGCAGTATAGTACTGGCCCCAAATCAGGAGGGAGTTTTTAATTGCATGTTTATACATTACTTATTTATTTATTCTTGAGCAGACAGAGAATAATTGCCAATTCACCTCTCAATTTTCTCATCCAGAATGGTTCATTTCTCTTCAAAGATAAATATATCACCTCTCAAATTTAATTATGTGAAAATACATTGCTTCTCTCTATTCTGAGAAATTTTAATGAACTTTTTCTGTATTCCTAAAACATCAGTCTTTTTTTTTTTCTTTTTTTCCCATTTTATACCCCTAAAAGAGGGCATTATATCTTTTCTAAAAGATTTTCCCCAAGAAAGGATTTCTGGCGCTGAGAACTTAGACTTGCTGCTAGGATTTTCCAAGCATCCTACAGGGCATGGCCCTGAAGACTGAACAGAGATTTAGAGGAAATTGCCTTGGAAACAATGAGCTCATTTCTGTATAAATATTAAAAGGACACCTCTGGAGCACAGTCTTCGGTGTGTGTAATAGAAAGTCATTCATCAGACATATTGGCAGTTGGTGTGAACTCTGCTGACAAAAAAGGTAGTCACTAGGGACTTCAGTGCATTTGTTATAGGCATCTGAAAATATTCTATTTTTCTTCTCTTTATTTCCCTCCTGTAAGAGTACTCTATTAGTCTTGAATAGCACTGTTATTTCGTGCCATAAAAATTGTCAGTGCTAACCAATCCAGTGTTCCTGTGACCTTGCTTCTTGTTACACAGCCTCAAAAGAACTCACTAGACCTGATCTATCACACTATTATCCAATATCAGTCTTGAAGTAATGGAGCACCACCTTTTTTTTTTATACAGGCAGGAGAAAGACATTAACTTCTGTAAGGCAAAATAAGAGGAGCTAAAGGAATGTATTTTTAACAGGAACATTCCAACCATGGGAAACATCAAACTTGGTGCATAGGGCTTTTTCTCTTCTTCTAGGAAAGTATCATGCATTAATTGTTCCTTTCAACACCCAACTAAATATGTGCTCAGGAGATTCTACCATTTAGTCTCATCATTCCACACTTGGACCATGCTGTGTAAGCTGAAATACTGCATTCACCTGGCAGTTAACTTTTTTGGAGTCAAAAAGCCAATGACTAATGATAGGTCCCCACTGAATGCTTGGAAATATCTCTTGTAATCCCCTTAAACGATCTTAGCAAAAGCCAGGCTGTCACTGGTATTCTTCAGATACAAAGCATTGCTCTGAAAGGTTCTTCTGTTTTTCTTCTTTTTATGAATGAAAATAACACATTTTTTTATATAATTGCTCAGATGAGCTCTAATAGTTCTGACAGAGCTCATTTCTCTTTCCTGCTACACAGGCTGTGCACCATCATGTTGACATAAACTTATGTAAGAGATAGCAACAATTACAATGTCCCTAATATGCATAAAATTAATTAATCTCTTTTATCATTAATCATATTAATTTGATGTCTCAAACAACACCATGAAAGGATTATGCTTATCTCTCAGGATATAAAAATCTACTTTGTAAACCATGGTGAGAAAATCTTGGTGACACACTGACAACTTTCTGAAGATCATGCCAGATTATTACGAATTAAATTTGAGGATATGACATCAATACTTCTAATGGTTAGAGCTACTTCTTGAAATAAGATAATTAATGATCCCCTCTCTTACTTTTCTTTAAATATGATGTTAAAAAACAAATCTTGGGGAAGCTGATTAGATCAGAAACCTCACTGGATGAATTTCACAGTGGAGAAAAGATGGGAAATATTTTAGGTGTCCTACAGCTGTCCTAAATGTCAGTCTGCTTGGGAAGTTAACCTTCATAGCTTAGTTCACCGTTCTGTTGTAACTCTTCCATGTAGATTACCTTAGAGTACACTAAATAAACTACTGTATGAAATGGCACTTATAGTGATTTATTCGCAGAGTTAACACTTTCGGTTACTGTCAGAGTTAACATTGTTCCAACAGGAGCACAACCTGTGAATATGTGAGCACTGCAACATCCAAGCTAGCCTGCTGTGCTGAGGTGCGTGCTAGGCTTATGTCTTTGGTATTGGGCTCTGATTTTAGCAAGAAACAACTCATTTACTACATTGTAAATCATTCTAAGAGGACTTTCTATTTTCAAGACATCCTTCAATGTTAAACAGATATACAGCTACTGCAGTTATGAATTTTGCCTAAACCTCTTGTTAAACAATTTTTCATTTCTTTTATGCTAGTTTATCATAAAGATCAAAACTCTTGTCATTTTCTGCATTAGAAATAACATCCTTATGTTCACAGCTGTTTTATCTGGAGCACTAAGGAGAAAAAAGAATCCAATTCCTTATCATCAAATTTACTAGACTTCTGCATATGCCTCTGGGTGATGCATTTAACAAAACAAGGACAAGAAGTACAGTATTATTCTTCACAGGGCATTCCTCATTAAGGTAGTTCAAATAAATCAAGCGCTGAGATGAGCTACATTGCACAAGCCAGTGCTGCTTTAAAACTGGGAAACAGATGCCTAACCATAAATTCAGGTCTTCAGTGTATTGGCTTGCTATCACTGAAGGGGTCTAAGTATGGAAGTTCGTTCCTATTGAATAGGTACATTAACTTTGGAAGCTACACCTATCACAGAATAGCATTTATGCTGGCATGGGGCACAGTCACATACTTTTGAAAGTAAAATAGGGGCCGGGGGGAGTAAATGAGGGCTGCACAATGATCTGGTGTCACATCACCTACAAGTGCAGCCAATTAGCTGATCTTTCCCATATATAGTATATAGTACCACATATTTACGTCATATTCTCTACCTAATTAAGATACAATTTGTCCTTACAAAAGACAATAGTCAAAGGCTGGAAAAAAAATGGAACATTTTCAAAATGAAACACAGTATTAGTTACTGAAAAAAAGCACTCAGAGTTCTCCCAAGAAGAAATGATCCCTGGACAAGTGTGTTCCAAGGTGGATTTGAGGGAGAAGAGATGTGAGCAAAATTTGGAAAGGAAGTTGGAGGAAAAATTGTCTAAGGATTAAGGACAGCACACCAGGGGATACAAAATAAAGATCACTAAAAAAGCAGATTTTTGGTGATCCATGGTTGGTTTAGTTTAGCTTCCATAGTTGGAAGCTCGTTCAACTATGAGGAAATTCACTCCAATGTGATTGCCCTGATTAGAATAGTGATTATGTCTACACTGCAGAGCATGCCTTCATCTGAGGCCCAGGATATGTCTAGTCTGTCAACAGATTTCCTGTTTTAAGGTCTTGCACAAATACTTGTATCCTCACTATTTCTGTCCCATGGGGACATCCCATGGTCTTTTGCACTGTTGTGCTCAAGTAACTTACCTGGTAAGTTAAGTCAGCAATATGAGAACTTATTTGCCCATCTGGAAAAATGACAGGAAGGTTGTTGGAGGATTTGCAGATTTTTATGTAAGGTCAGCATCTTTTAGCCTGAGTTAACAAACTGCATTGTATAGCCCTGCTGGAGTAATTAAACAATACTGAGAGTATTTTAATATAGACAAGACCTTAAAAAAGGGAGACAGTATAGAATCAACAGCTCGTGACAGTAAGCACGCAGAATGACGTGTGCATATACAAAAATATTTGATTAAGTGTTCTTTAAAAACAATCTTTTTACCATTATTGCTTACTTATTATCATTATCCTTTAATTAATATATAGTTGCTTCCTTTTTCTGATCTTTATGAATGCTGTGCTGCACATCTCAAATTGAATTTTCTGCTACAGTGACGATGACCTTAGAGATTTCCTGTTACTAAAGAACAAGAAACAAAGCACACAGGGTGAGACCCTAACAGCACTGCATTTGGCTGCTCACATCAATGGAAGGACAACATCTTGCCTTTGTCTGAATAACAGTTTCTAAAACACTAGATATAACCTTAAAGAGGGTAGATGACAACAACTCTGACTCTACTTCCTATCAAACTTCCTTGGGTCAGTTGACTCCATCCTTGGTTGCAAGCTAAATGCTGGACAACAGCTGTAGTAAGCTGGTAGGGACCTCATGCTTAACTTACACAACCTATTTAGGTCAATCCTGATTAGCAATCTGACAATTGCACAAATATTATATTTCCTTCTACCTACTCTGGACACAAGAAAAGGAAAGTATGTGATGCAGAATATGCTAAAAATCATAAGCAATATTGTTCTTCAGTTTCCTGCTATCACCCTGGCCATTCTGAACTTACAATTCTTCCTAGAAGAACTGTGATTACATACTTTATAGTGAAACTGATTTTTATAAGCAGACACATTAAATCTCTATACTGGAAGAGAAGGTGGTAAGAAAAAGTAATTCTTACCAAAGTTTGCTGACTTTCTGCTTTTAATAATAACAACCAAGCAGATTATTACTGTTCTCAACCCCAGAAGAAATTTTACCACAACAACAGCGAAAGAATGCTGAAAAATCTCAAGAAGCTTCACTGTGACTTCATACATCAAGAATTATTTCATTCTGAAACATGAATGCCCTAAAGGATTATATGTTTGGAGTTTGCAGGTCACTGGCAATGAAAAGGATAAACAGAAGTGACATTAGACACACACACACACTTCTACTAAGTTGCTATCAAATATATTATCAGGAGAATCCAGACTTTAACTTGCCATTACTAAAATCCTAGCCCACAAAAGTAAGGTGCATTTTATAAGCTTAATAACATCTCGGTACTTCTGTTTTTAACTTTGTACTAATCATAGTCTTTCATGAGATACGTGAACATTAACTGACATCAATGACATTTTTAAATGTCCACATTGATACTTCTAACAGTCTTGTATGTTATTGCTCCCTAATAAATCAGATTGCCATAGAAGCCAAAGGGCCCAATTTAGATCAAGAGCCCTTTTGTGCTAGGCACAGAGCAAACACATCCTGTTCTGAAGAATGTATAAGCTAAAAAATTAGAGATGCTTGGTGAGTGTTGATGACAGAAAGGTATAACCTAATGTTTACAAATTATTACTGGTACATTAAACAACTGCAAAATATTAACATCTGCTCCTCTAGCTGCCACCATTCATTAAAACAGAAATATTTGAAAACGGGGTTGTTGGTGGTTTTTTGTTTGTTTGTTTCCTGTGTAATTTTGGTTCATTTGTTTTTCTTCAGTTTGATTAAAAAAAGATTAACTACTCAATCATATTTTTGCTTTGGCACAATGCTATTCTGTCTAAAGCATGGCAGGAGAAAAATCAGTTTATTAAAGATATTTTCATCAAAACATAAAGAGCACACTGTGAAGATATTCATATGCACAAAAGTTAAATGAACCCAAAGTGATTGCTATGTGACAGTAGTGAAAACATTCAAGTGTTTTGCTGAATTAGAAGCTTAATATTACAGTTATAAACTAACAAATTAATCCACAAATGCCAGCTAGTTCTATATTCGTTTTTCCTTCTATCAATGCAAACTTAAGGTGTCCTCACATTGCCCAAATCGCTACACCAGAACAATTATTTGTGGGCTGACGTGACAAATCAGATCAATGAACTAATTCGGGTTTTAAGGTGTTTACTTTCTTTTTTTTTTTTTTTTTTTTTTTTTTAATTTGTAGGGTTATTTTGCACTTTGGTGAGCTCACTTCTTGTATGTAAAAGAAATGTTATGATCAATTGCATTCCTCAACAGATCTATGAATCTATAGTATATACAAGATACCAAATACCGTACACAAAGACTTCCTCAGTAACTGCTATCGGTGGCTGCAAAACTACAAATTTACTTTCACAATAGATTTTCAGTTTCTATATTACACAAACATCACTTTCACTTTTTTAGGCATGCAAAAGGTGAAATGCAGCTTTTATTAATGGTTGATGAATAAGCAAGTTCTCTAAGGAGTGTAGTGTCATGTCTAAATTGTTTTTCAGGATGGTTTTCTTCACTGGAGTAAGACAGAACCTTGCATTTATCCTTGATTAGCAAACCTGCAATGATTTGATTTGAAAATAATAAGATATTCAAGATTTTATAATCTTAAAATAATTAATATGCTGTTTATTTAAATACATCAGCTGTGATTATATAATAATAATGTAATAACAATATTTTATACTATAAGTTTATAGTAATTAATAACATAATAATATGTGGTGATCTCACTACATTATTAATTTTCTGTGAAAAAACGAGGCTCCTTTATATGGGCCGGTGGTGGTCTGGTGGTGCTGAGCAGCTGCCTCTGCAGGGCTCTGGAGGATGCTCTGGTGGCTGGACTGCCATGCCTGTTACGGCAGGTTCCAGCTCCAGACTCGGACAGGCCGCCCACTCCAAAGCCACGGCATAGTGCTCCTGACGCTGAATCCCCAGCGCTCACGGCAGGGCCATTATCACCCTCCAGCCGAGGAATAACCGCTGCTGGGCCATTAGTATCCGAATGCACATGGCCGCTCCATGGTCCTGAGTGACGAGCTGGCAGTACCACTTGTGCTGCACTCACTTTTATGCTCACTTTACATATCCGCCCCATCCCAGAAGCGAGTCAGTGTGATGCCTTGAGATTTTATTACACCGCTCATCTGAATCCATGGCACGAACAGTTTTGTGCCAGTAAATGCACTGCCAGGATCGCCACAGTGGAGCTGCGTGAAGCAGTATATACCATCTGGGTACGTCCTGTCTGGGGTCTTAAACATCAGAGCCTTCAGGCCAAATCATATGCCTACATATGCCAAGATCATCAAGAAGACCCATTTCCAATCCAGTTTTCCCTGGAAGGGGGCTTCAGTTGCCATAATCACACAGAGTAATGCTTTGTTATTTTCCATGGCCTCACTAATCGCTGCAAGTACAGGGCAGGGGCCGTCTTCCAGGGGCTCAGGAGGGCTTGCCCGCGGCCCAGCACCCAACATGGAGCACAGCCCCAGCTGCTGCAGCTCCGAGGATGGGAGGTGACATGCAACACCACACATACGCGTTTTTTCAGAGCACGCGTTACAATCTAGCATTGCAGCCCTGAGCACTGTCTAGGTCTGCTTCTCTTTCACTTCACAACTGGGGGATATGCCTATATCAGTAAATTGAAAGTACCCTTGACCATTCCCTGACACAAATGCCAACTAGCACTGAATGTCCCTCTGTTACTAATGTCTCATACCCTCCAAAACTGTAGAAAATGGGCAAAGAGCTGAAAAAAAAAAAAAGAAGCAGTTTGGAAAGAGAAAGTGAGGAGTGCAGTTACTACGCTGGAAATTATGGCTGCTGTTCAGAGGGATCTTGACAGGCTGGAGAAAAGGTCTCGCAGGACCTCATGGAGTTCAACAATGAAAAATGGAAAGTTCCTCACCTGGAGAGGAATATCTCATGCGGTAGTACAGCCTGGGGGCCAGCTGGCTGGAAAGCAGCTCTGCAGTAACAGACCTGGGGATCGTGGTGGACAAGAAGTTGAACAGACACGAGCAGTGTGCCCTTCCAGCAATGAATGCTAATAAAATAACTATGCCTTAATGGTGTAGCCAGCAAGTGAGGGAAGTAATCTCTGCTATGTGTCTCTTGTGAGATTGCACCTGAAGTAATGCACCCAAGCGGGGATTCCTGGTACAGTAAAGACGTTGGCAACCACAGCAATGGGCCCAGCAAAAATAGCTAGGGGCTGGAGTACATGACATACAGGGAGAGGCAGAAAGAGCAGTGTTTGTTTAGCTTGAAGAGAAGGATAAGGGGAGATCTCATTGCTGTCCCCAACTACATAATGGGAGTTTTAATGAAGACAGGCAGAGTTTTCTCAGAGATGCACAGTGAATGAACAAAAGGCAGTAGCCACAAGTGGCAGCAAGAAAAATACTGGCTAGATACACTGAAAAAATTATTAATGATGAGTGTTTTAATTGGCAATAAATTAAGCTAAATTCCCGAAGTCGAGTGTGCTCTGCCCATGACAGCAGTTGCTAAGTAATTTCCCTGTCTTTACTTTGACCCACAAGTTTTCTTGTTCCCGTTCTTTCTATTTTCTCAGCCCATCCTGCTAGGGGTGGGGGAGCACAGTGAGGGGCTACGTGGGTGCTTGGCTGCAAGCGGGGGCCAACCCATCACACCCACTTATGCCACAAATGGCAGGTTCCAGGCTACTGGGTTTCTGGCAAGACCTCTGCACCATGGTGAACCCAAGCTTGTTGCCTACTCAGAATTTTTGCAGACTATAAAAGCAAAACTTGAAAACAACGAGAGGGTCTTGGACACATATCAGGGAACAGGAAACAACCAAGCTGAGACAGGTTTCCCTGAAACAAGACAGGAATCAGTATAATTTTGCTAATCATCACAGCAAAGTACAGTGATTTGGTAACTTAAGATGGGCTTTGGTGTAACTCTGCCAACCCCACACAGATATATTTGGCATCACTTGTGGCAAGACAAGGACTAACCAAATAGTTAGTTGCAACTGTGAGACCTTAGTGTTTCTACAAAACCATGACCGAACTGCTCAACTAAAATAAATCAATTTAACAAATTACTGATCTTACGCCATTAATAAAATACAGAAAAATATTGCAATATCAGTGCAGTTAAGACAGCTGTGGAATGAGGGCAAAGGGATGGTTTTATGGAATCAGCACTGCAGGGAAACAGCTGCAGGATGAGGACACATGGACCAAAAGAAACAGTGACCAGTTGTCTTTAAATTGAATCGACTCAACAGAAATAACGAATAATCAATCCCTCTGAGAATAAAAAGTACAGAATGTCATAGGTCACAGCATCCTGGGAGGATAAAAAGACAACTTAAAGACTACCATGGTGGGATGAACAAAAGAGGATCAATATTGAGGATGCCAGCATCTAAGAATCAACTATTACAGAGAGGGACAGCCACCCAGGCGCTCTCAATGTACCAGGTGGGGCATCCCTGGGAACCTTGTGACAGGAGTGTGGGCTCTAAGTACCAAGAGAGGGGTACTGAGGACCTGAGTGGATTGGGACAACTCAGGGATTTGCTGCCATAACGATAACACTATGCTGCTAATGGCTCAGTTACTAATGCTGCTAATGTTTGTTATAGCTATCCACTGCCATTATCATAGTCATTTCGTAAATTGTTATAGTTATTCAATGTCATTATCATTTTTTTGTCAGAGCTTTCTCATTTGTTCTCTCTTAAGTATCACATAGTTAAATATTGCTAAGATATAACTGCATCTGCTATTGCCATGCTTGAGTTACCATCCTTATAAGCTACAGTCTACATTAGCTGTTAAAATTCAGATATATAGCATATAGTTACAGTCTCTTTCCTTTCTGGATATCACTGCTGCATGCTTCTGTTCTTCCCCACTAACAAAGAAGCACCAATGCGTGAAAGAATATGGGCACTGGTGCGTGTAATGATGTTCTCAGCTATGCTGTGTGGACAGCTGAGGTGGGTGCTACGAGACTGGACATTCTAGGTGAAAGCATTTATGAATGCAGATCATGAGCACCGCACATATATCAGCCCTGGAAGGCACATTTAGGACTAGATATACTTGAAGGAATATCAGATGGGTGTTCTCATGAAAAAACTAAAGATGTTCCTGTGATTAATACCTTTGGAGAGTCAGGAGACTTGGCCTTAAAAGGACTGACAAGGCTATACCCCTACAGAAGAGAATAGTTGCACACCTCATTTAGCAGAAAGAAATTCCATTCCAGTAAGTTTACATCAGAGCAAATAGTCATGAGAACCATTTTTCTAAATAGAAGTTGTATTTTCACAGTTACTATTTCATGATTTCTTTCTTTGTTTTCATGGATCTGCTTGTCCAACATTCTTATTTTAGTATCAGTTAATTTCCATTTATTATACAGCCAGTTATCCCAGACAGCTGTTCTTTACCGCACTCTATGCAGTGTGTGCCAACGCTGATAAAAAGGCAGCATGTGTGTGGAGGAAGGAGCAATGCAATACTTCTAACATCTGAGAATGTTAATGAGACTAGAAAATCGAGCAGTTTATGTAGGCAGCTTACTGAAGCTGATTTTTCTAAGAACATTTGCTTTGGATCCAACTCCAGCTAAGAGTAACTAGAAGTTACTGCCACCCAATGGCTCTGCTGTAATCCAGGTGTGGCAAAATATGACTTCAGGTGAGTTATTTCCGAAGTACAGAGATCCAGTTCATGCAAAATGCTACCACACTGGTCTAACTGGCTCCTTTTTGCTTATCTCACAGAAGAACTAGGAAAAGCATCAGAAATGTGTTCTGAAGTCTAGGTAGACAAGAGAGCTAAGCCATGAAAAACGGGAAATTTTGTATGGGATTCTAGCTCCAGGATCCATCATTCTTTAAGGTCACTTCACTGAATTGTACATGAGTCTTAAATACCTTTGTATTATTTCATTTTGCATGTTAAATACATTTTTCTGTGAAAATTCCCAGTATTTCTGTTTGTACCGTGTTGATGGAAAGTCTGTATTCTGTACTGATAGAAAATCTATTCACTTCTGAGAAAGTCTTATTAAACTGACAGACACTAACAATATTATTCCATGTTGCCTTACTATTTCATAAATATGGAATAGCTGTTTGTTTCTATTACTGATTAAAGAATGTTATATGGGTCTCAGGAAGATGGAGAGATAACACAAGGCTAATCAGGAATTTTTCTTTGGAAAAAATGTTCCAGATTGTTCCATCGAAAGTTAGTTGTGTCATTTCAAAGAAAATCTGCCTCAGAAACTAAAAGAATTATTCATATTTTCTTTCTGGGTTAAATTTTAAAACTTTCCACGTTTTTCCCACTTCACAATGGTAAAATTTGGCAAGGCTGCTACACTTACCATTACATAGAAAATATAACTTCTACCCAGCACCACAAATAAACATAAAAACAACTTTGCTGATTTCTTGCTCTCCTTTTCTTTTTTTTTAAAACAAATGAACAAACAAAACACAGCGTTCTTGACCAGAGAGGTATTTGTAGGATAGTTATAGAAAGTGGGAATTGATGAGATTAAATAAGAAGTAGATTCTTCTCATCTTTTCCATTTGAATAACTCCAATAGCTAGTAAGTAAGTAAGTCATAATTTAGAGATCATTTTCAGAGACACAACTATATTATAAAAATGGTGGGTAGTATTGTAGTATCTAGGCAGTAGAACCCCAGCAATAACCTGGATTCAAGTAGTACAAATTCAGTCCCTTTCTATCACAGATTTTCTTGTGTGACTGTGTGCAAGTTATTGACATTTCTCAGTTCTAAGTACCTAACGTGTAACAAACAACACAAGCACTGGGATGAGGGAAATATATTAATGACTGAGAAATTGAGAAAAAATCCACAAGAAGTTGATGGCTGTGTGACACATGCTTGTTACTAATATCTTCAAAAACCTCCTTTTTCTGATGAAATTTATGCTTTGAGCACAATAGAAATGTGCTACCTTAACAAATATTACTAAACCTTATTATACAAAAGAAATATACTGATTATCTGCATACAGACAGTAATAACCTATGTATCCTATACAAGTTTGAATGACTGACATACAAACTAAGCTTGTGACACTTAAACTATAGAATGATAAAACATAAATGGCCAACGAAGTGATAAAATTAGTCTCTTACTACTTACTTATAGAGCTGCTCTTCTACCTAAACTCATTTTTGAGAACTAACATGAACTGAGTTGTGCAGCTTGTTTAACATTTAAAGTAGGCATTCAGCCCTGTTTCCTCCTTCTGTTGGCCCAATAGCTTGCCTATTTACAGACTCACTGAGCTCTGAAAAGGTGTGGATTGATTATGTACCTACGGGAAAAACGCACCCTCAGGTCTCAAACTCTGGATGTGTTTGGGTTCTGTTGTAAAGCCACCAGAAATATGTTTTTATATACATATATACCTACACACATATATAAATGTTTAAAATAATTTTATTCAAGATAATGATATAGAAGTATGAAAGGTGGCTTCTGTCACTGAATGCAGATAAACAAAATATAAAAGATCATTTGAAAAGATGGTCTCCAGGTAAGTAGTTCTGGGCTGTTTTTAAGCCTGAGGATACTGATCTATCCTGCAGCTTGTTAGCATACCACTGAATACTGATATGAGTATTTCTGTTCATTTAAACAGCATAAATGAATAAACATGTGAAGGGAATGAGCTGAGCTGAAGAAAGTGATGCATTATTCATGCAGCTAACAACACGCCTAGTATCAATCGAAATCTAAAGTGCAAATCTAGGACACCGAGAAGATTTTCAGTCATGCTGAGTTATATTTAAATTTAATCTATGCCAGAAGTTCTGAGGTTGTTTCATGTTTTGACATCACCACAGAAGCATTTCACACTGTAAAACTTCCTCTCACTGGATACGCTTTGGGAAACAGTCTTCTCCCATGAATTATGAATGTAGCAGTTTTTGCGAATGAATGGTAAAAAGATGCTAGGCTGGCTTAACTTGAGGTGCAACGAACATGAAGTGAAGTGTATAGAGCTGGTGACTAGTTTAACTCCATCTGACATGCTTCTGAAGAAAAATATTTAAATCAAAACAAAACTGAATTATGAGCAAGTTGTCCAAGAGAGAAAAAATAACATATTTGCAGTTCTATTTTCCTTAATGAAACATTCATATAACACTGTTACTGATATGCTCTGTTAACTCTAAACTGTGAAGGGAAGACAGTAATTTCTGGAACATGATACCTGCGCTTTTGTCATCCATGTTGGTCCTAATCTCTCAGCACGTATTATTTTCAAAATACGGAAAACATGTTGAACTCCTATACTGAGCCACTGCAAAAGCTGATTGTCAGCTGCAAAGTGGAAAATCTTTTCTGTTTTGCCGAGTCAGGCCTCTATAACAATACCTTTCCCAAAGATACCTAAAAACTTCACCTAGTTATAATTACCCAAGGAATACATGGCTGAGAAAAAAAAAAAAAAAAAGAAGAAGAAGAAGAAGAAAACAGATACAGCTACTGTCTTGAAAGAAGAATTTCATTCAGTGGGAAAATCTGGATCTACAAATCAGGGCAAGTAATTTCACATCTCTAATTCTGCCTCTTTCTATCCCTGTTAGATTTTCTTAATTGGATTTTAAGACCATTTGGAGGCAGAGGTGAGCTGTTAGAGCACCTATGACAGTATATTTCTTTTTTTTTTCAGTTGGAGACAACTGACAAAACTGCAAAATAATTTTTATCAAATGCAGGTAGTTCAGTCATTTTCTCTCCTCTTCCAAACCTATGAAACTATGGGACCATGTAAATAAGAAATCTGATCCAGCAGTTCTTTTTAATACTCTAAATATATCATAGTGTGCAATCAACCTTACAGGTCTTTGCTTTCTGTATTCATTCCAGGATATTTGTGCATAGCATAGTGGAGCAGACACACCCAGCTAGATTAGATGCAGCGTAAGTTACCCTAGCATAACATTGTTCCTGGACTAACTGTTAGCTCTCACAAACTATCATTACCTCTGTAAGAAGAGGGAGAATACGTACATATGGTGTATTTTTCCATTGATCAAGCTTTATAGAATTGACTTTAAGAAATAATCCTGCCAATGGAAAATTTGCAGACAGATCCAAAAGCAGTATTATCAGACTGGAAACTTTTTTTCTCTGAGATTTTCCAGTTCTTAGAGAGGAAAGCAGTTGCAGCTGAGAAGTTATTTTATGTACTACTACACTGCCCTTCTAAAAATTAAACAAGAACTCTGAAAGATCATCAATGGGAATGGGGCTCCTGAGACTAGAAAGGATTCGAACACTGCTCTGGAAGACTTTACACATGAAGTTGGTTACAATTTGTCTCCCAAAGTGAGAAAGATTTGAGTCACAAAATGTGTTACAGTTCCAGAACAGTGAAGCAGGCAATCATCATATTTAAACACCTTATTGTGTATTAGAGTCACACACAGTTCATGTGCATGGCATGAACCTTTATTAATCATTGGCATGCTACTCATTTTCAGTAGTCAAATTATCACAGAATCACAAAATTCTTGTGGTTGGAAGGGCCCTCAGGAGACTGTCTAGTCCAATATCCCTGCCAAAGCAGGGTCAGCTAGACTAGCTTACTCAGGATTGAGCCCAGATCAGTTTTGAATATCACCTCGGATAAGTGCGCGCAACATCTCTGGGCGATCTGTTCAAGTGTTTGACCACCCTCATACTTATAAGTATTTTCTTATGTTTAAATGGAATGTCCTGTATTTCAGTTCCTGCCATTGTCTCTAGTCTGCATATCACTGTAAAAAGTCCAGCTGCATCTTTTTACTCCTCCCTACCAGGTTTTTATACACATTGATGAGATCCCCTCTGAGCCTTCTCTTCTCCAGGCTAAGCAGTCCCAGCTCTCTCAGCCTTTCCTCATAGAAGAGACGCACCAGTCCGTTAATCATCTTTGTGGTCCTTCACTGGACTCTCGCCAGTAGCTCCATGTCTCTCTCATACTGGGGAGCACAAAACTGGATGCAGTACTCCAGGTATGGCATCACCGGTGATGAGGAAGGATCACCTCCCTTGACCTGTGGACAATTCTTTTTGTAATATAGCCCATGATTGCTGGTTCATGGTCAGCTTCTTGTCCACTGGGACCCCAAGGGCCTTCTCTGTAGACCTGTTCCAGCTGGTCGGCCTCCAGCGTATACTGGTGCCTGGGGTTATTCCTCTCCAGGTGTAGTATTTTGCATTTCCATTTAATGAACTTCATGAGATTCCTCTGGGCCCATTTCTCCAGATTGTCGATGTCCATCTGAACAGCAGCACAACCATCTGGTGTATCAGCCATTCATCCCAGTTTTGTTTTGTCTGTGAACTTGCTGATGTGCACTCTGTCACATCATCCAGGTCATAAATGAAGACGTTAAACAGTATTAGCCCCACTATCAACCCCTGGGTTACACCTCTAGCAACTGGCCTCCAGACCGGCTTTGTGTCCCTGATGAGCTTGGCAGTTCAGCCAGTTTTCAGTCCACCTCATTGTCCACTTATCGAGTCTATATTTCATCAGCTTGCCTATCAGGATGTGATGGGAGACAATTCAAAAGTCTTGATAAAGTCAAGATAAACAACATCCACTGCTTTCCTGTTGTCTACTGAGCTAGTCATTTTATTATAGATTGCTAGCAGTTTTGTAAGGCATGATTTCCACTTCATAAATCCATGCTGACTACTCCCAATCACCTTCTTGTCTTTATTATATTCAGAAATGGTCTCCCAGGCTAGGAGTTTCATCATCTTCCCAGGAACTGAGCTGAGACTGACCAGACTGTAGGTCTACAGAACCTCCTTCTTGCTCTTCTTGAAGACAGCAGTGATGTTTGCTTTCTGCCTGCCTTCAGAAACCTTCCCAGATCACCCTAAGCTTCCAAATATTATCTATAGCTGCTTCACAGTGACATCAGCCAGTTCTCTCAGCACCTGCAGATGCATGCTATGAGGTCCCATGCACTTGTGTACACCCAAACTATTTAAATACTCCCTAACCTGATCCTCCTTTACTGAGAGAGTCTTCCTTGCTCCAGACTTTCCCTCTCATCTTATGGGTCTGGGGTTTCTGCAGGCAAATCTTACTAGTAGAGACCAAGGCAAAGAAGGCATTAAGTCCTTCAGCCTTTCACATGTCTTTTGTCAGAAGGTCCCCTGCGTCATTCAGCAGAGGGTTCACGCTTTGCCCCGTATTTGTTTTGTTGCTGATATACTTGTAGAAGCCCTTCTTGTTGCTCTTCATGCCCCTTGCAAAATTCGATTCCAGGTGAATTTTAGCTTTCCTATATCCCTGCATGCTTGGATACTGTCTCTGTACTCCTCCTGGGTCATCTGACCTCTCTCCTACCTCTCATATGCTTCCTTGTCATGTCTGAGTTTTTTCAGCAGCTCCTTGTTCATCCTTACGGGCCTTCTGTCACTATGGTTTTACTTCGTGTGTGTTGGGATGGCCATTTCTTAATATTGGAGAAGGTTGTCCTTGAGAATCAGCCAGTTCTCCTGGACCTGTCTTCTCTCCAAAGCCCAAGGGATTCATCCAAGCAAGTCCCTGAACAGGATGAAGTCAGCTTTCCTGAAGTCCAGGCTTGTGATCCCGTTATTTCCCTTGCTCCCNTTAAGTCCTTCAGCCTTTCACATGTCTTTTGTCAGAAGGTCCCCTGCGTCATTCAGCAGAGGGTTCACGCTTTGCCCCGTATTTGTTTTGTTGCTGATATACTTGTAGAAGCCCTTCTTGTTGCTCTTCATGCCCCTTGCAAAATTCGATTCCAGGTGAATTTTAGCTTTCCTATATCCCTGCATGCTTGGATACTGTCTCTGTACTCCTCCTGGGTCATCTGACCTCTCTCCTACCTCTCATATGCTTCCTTGTCATGTCTGAGTTTTGTCAGCAGCTCCTTGTTCATCCTTACGGGCCTTCTGTCACTATGGTTTTACTTCGTGTGTGTTGGGATGGCCATTTCTTAATATTGGAGAAGGTTGTCCTTGAGAATCAGCCAGTTCTCCTGGACCTGTCTTCTCTCCAAAGCCCAAGGGATTCATCCAAGCAAGTCCCTGAACAGGATGAAGTCAGCTTTCCTGAAGTCCAGGCTTGTGATCCCGTTATTTCCCTTGCTCCCCTTTCTCATGATTCTGAACTTCACCATCGTGTGGTCACTTCTGCCAAGGCTGCCCCCAGGTTTCACGTCCCTGTTCAATCCAGCAGAACACCTCCCCTCATCTGCTCCTCAATCAACTCTGTTAGGAAGTTGTTGTCAATATATTCCAGAAATCCCCTGGATTACTTGTGCTCTGCTGCATTGCCCTTCCAGCAGATACCAGAGGGCCTGCAAACACGAAGCTTCTTCCAGTTGTCTAAAGAAGGCTTCATCTACTACTTCTTCCTGATCAGGTGGTCTCCAGCAGACACCCACCACAATGTCACCATGTTGCTCTGTCCTCTAATCTTGACCCATAAACTCATCCCAAGGCAGAGCTCCATGCATTCCAGCTGCTCTTTCACAGAAAGGGAAGCTCTCCCTCCGTACACATAAAAGCATGAACAAGCACCTCTGAATTTCTCTTGTACTGACAATTCCTACATTATTGAGACCCATTTCTGAACGTATTTTGGATTGGAAAGGATGTGGTGAAAATATCATGCCAGGTTTTGTTTTCTGAACAGCTCCTACACTGAATTTAGCCTAACCAGACAAAGCCTGTTCACAAGAGCAACTAGAATACTAGTGGATCTGAGGTTTAAGGCTTTACAGCTTCCTCATGTCCAAAGAAAAGCATGTTCTCTGGTAGTACGATTACAGAACTTCCAGCAGCTAGCACAGCATTCAGACAAGCACATTATTAGCAGCAGCTGCTCAAACAAGTACTTACCTCACCGTGCTCACCATATCCCAGCAATTGAAGGAGTGACAAATTATGTCAATGACATCAGTCTTTTTCCAAAAACTTGCACAGTGTGCATCCATATCAATCCAACTACTTGGTGAGCAATTAAAATTGCCAGCAGGCAAATCTATCAAGGTTATTTGGTCATTGGAAAGAAAATATTTTAATAGTCTGGATATTATCAAGTTAGCACTTAAACAACTAACCTGCCAACCTACTAGGCATTTCACCAAGTGAATGTTATCATCCAACCTAAAATAGGTGAAGATTGCAGGTGTAAAGTGTTAAGATAAGGTTTTTATCTTATTAGTCTGCCACAATTTAATTATGTATATACATATAAGTCTATTGCAGATACAGTAAAAAAAAAAAAGGAAAAAAAAAGAAGAAGAAACAAAAGCCTAACAAAGCAGAGGCTTAGCAGCTTCTGTCTGAGAGTTTTCTCTAAGGCCATTTGTCTTGGTTTTGCTTGATTGGGTATATTTTTCATCTTCCTGCCTTAACAGAGATTTATACTTGTTGGCCTGCTTTCCCAGCATGTCAAAAATTACAATCTAAAGCATCTCAAGATTCTATCACTAAATTACACAATAAAAATCAAATGGACTTGAATGGATTAGAACTTCCAGTAATAATATCAAAACTTTTTTGATAGAGAACCACCAACAAGAAAAAAGGGGGTCATAAAGATGCATCAAATTACCTGAAAGACCACAGCTAGAGTTGATAACAAAATAGTTTCATTGCCACAACTTTTTTTAAAAAACTGCTATATGAAAATTCTCATTACAAATACATACATTATTACATGTTAGTAAATTCTGGATACAGGACATTAATTTGCCATTTACCGTATCAGCTAAATCTAATTTACAACATTTGACTTCTAATCTGGGCTCTATGCATCCTTGCACTATAGGGAAAAAACAAAATCACCATTTGTGCTTTTTTTTTTTTTTTTTGCATAGCTATGTACTATTGACATAATGTAGAAAAACAAACACTTGAAAATCATTATACTCTTCTACCTTTGCACATTCCTCTCTTGTAATCACAATGGAAGTATATCTGTATAATTTCTTAATCCTGATTTCCCATTCTACAAATATAAGCATGCTGATATATTCCAGATATTACTTGAAATGCAGTTTCCTTTCTAAAGTAATGCTAGATCAGAAAAAGCTGTTTATCAGTTATTTCTCACAACAGTGAATGGAATTTTAAAACACCATTATCCTCTGAGATATTCATGTAGTACCAATAAAAGCTGCTCATTAATATCATCTAAAGATCTGACTAACCTTTATATCAGTTGTGAAAATTCAGTAGGTCTAAACTTATACCTCTTCATGGCCCTTACATGGCCTAACTGCCATGATTCTACTGGACCATCACGACAAGGCTTCATAGAAAACATTCATATATGCCAGTCTTCAATCAAATCAGCACTGTAGAGATGCAAGAGTAATGGCCAAAACAGAAAAATGGCTGTGGCAATAGTTTCATTGACAGTTTCAGTGGCCAGCAAGGTACATAGCTAGATCTATCAGATCACTTGGAAACCTCAAGCCAATCCTGAAAGCATTTTTGATGCCAAAATAAACCTTCAAACTAAAATGGAATGAAAAAAAACAAAATGACAGAAAAAAAAAAATCAAATTAAAAATCCCTCCCTTTCCTTTCTTTGCTAGTCTCCAAAATAGGCAATTGGATTAATTCAATCAAAATTTTAAACTGAGAATTTTGTCAGTTCTTCTGAGTCTTGACCATTCTTCATTACAATTAACACCAAAACACTTTTAAAAGCAGCAATATTGCAAAGAAACCGAAAATTAAGCAAGGACAGAAAACAACTCAGCAGAATCATCTTCTTTTAGAGCAAGCTTTTGGTTCTTATGAGTTAATATTACCTAGTGATAAAGCATTTGCCACAAAATTCTATATGACAGGAACTTTCTATAACGGAGTTCGCCTTTGCAGATGAAAATCTGGAATGATGGGAACGCAAACAGAAAAGGTTCTAAGACGCCTTGTAAGATATTATGGGGATCAGTTTCTTTTTAATCATCAGGTGATGATATCTTAGAACTGATAAGCAGATAAACAAGAAAATGAGAATGTCACCCTGCTGCTCTTTTTTTTCTTTTTTTTTTCATAAATGTAGGCACATATAAAACATTTAAACATTTAAGTCTAAATCTTCTGTTTATCTAGAAAAAGAATCAGCTGCCAGTATTGTATTTTGGCTAGATATGCTGAGTGCATTCATCATTACCAACATTCTTCTGCTTCGGCAGTAGCCAAATAACTTTATTAAATTTTCCTGGCAAGAGTTTACTATGTACGAAAAATGGATGTACTTGATGCACCTCCAAGTCGTTAACCAACTGACACGTTCTTTCTGTTTCTCTAAAAGGTTTCAAAGGACAAACATACAGCATGGATCTTGAGATCAAATAACTAGCAGAAGTTTTGACTAGGCTGTCTTTGTTGAGTAAAACACATTACCATAGATTATTCTAGAATCTGGGCACATCACTGGTTTGTCAGATGAATACATAGGGTTGGTCTATTTAGCTTGGTAGAGATGAAGAAGTCTGATTCCTCTGTTGGCAGAGGCAATATGATATACCAAATAGTTGATTATTCTGTTTTTGCATTATTTTCATTTAAAAGTAAAAGCAGTCACTACATTGTTTACAAAGCAATAGCCTATTTTCTAAATCAGGGCTGCCTAATACTTTAAGAACTGAGGCCTGGTATGAGTTTTTGGACTCCTAAGAAACAAGTTTGTCATTTCCTGGAAGTGAATAGGCTCAGCAGTAGCCTGCAGAAATAAACGGGCAGCATAACTGAGGTGATTAAAATTATACAGGCCTGAGACAAATTCATCCTTCAGGTTGGACAGTTCACAGGCCAGCAATTCAGTAACCTTGCTGCAAATCAGACTGTTTTTTTTATTCATGCTGCAATGAGCCAGTGAAATAGTTTGATGCAAAACATATTGTTTTACTTTCAGTGCCTAATAGCATTATGAAGAAAACAAGATTTTGATCTTTCCAAATATTCCCTAGGCATTTTTTTTTAATATCCTAGTCTTCATGAAATTATCTTTTATTTCATCAGGTCTTCTTTATTAATCAGCCCTTACACCCACAGATTAAGAAAAGGTTAGAGATATTTCTCACAGTTGAAATATATGCACAACAGATAATCAGAGGAGTATATGGAGTTCATTTATATCATCAAATGATTCAAGCTCTCAGCTCGTCCCTTGATTACTCATACTGCATGCATCTGACTTCCGCTTAAGGTCTCATTTGGAGTAAATTAACTAGTTCCTCTAAGGCAATGCTTGGGTGCAGTCCAGAAGTATTATTTCCCAAGGACTTCAACATAAACGCAGTATGGACAAGATGACACCAGGGCTGCCTCTTTCTTCCATACGCAGTGCTCTTACACTATTCCTATAGACCTCAAACATATCTCTCTACTACCCTCACATGCCATGCTCCATGCATGCAGTACACGACCCTAGTATCCTCTGACAAATATGTCACTCTAGCAGCAACAGCATAACCCTTATGTGACAGTACATATTTTCAGCAGAAAAAGCTGAAAAAAGCACAAACTGAAAAATATATATATATATGTATATATATGTGCCCAGAGGTACACCACATGCAGCCAGTCAGATCCAGGGTGAATATTTTTCTACATGAATGTTAACAGTCCTGTCTAGTGGAAACTACTATTAACACAATATTCACTATTTTTGGCTTGGAGGACACAGGCTTTCTTCCAGAGATGTTAATCTTTGCTCATTTGTCATCATGTTACCTATTCAAAACCTTCATTTTTCCTCCTCTAATATGAATGACTTTGATTTTTCAGGTACAGTTGGCTATGAGAGATGCTCTATTCTGGCAGATCAATGAGTCTGAACAGAAGGTACTGGGAGACTGTAGTCTCTACTGGCAAATAGGGCATTTTCTGTGAAAGGCAATGTTAATTCTAGCAGATAGGAATGGGCCTTGGATTAAAGAGTACAGGTAGGTTATGTAAAATCTCATTAAATTAAAGGGACCTTTTCTGGGTAGTGCTTTGATGAGAGGAAGGTAGGAAAAAAGAACACAGCTCTAGAAGTATAAAGGGAAGGTAACGTGCATTTATAAAAGCATTCGGGATGCAATTCATTGTAATGAATGCATCTTCATTGTAAGCCATGTACACAGTATGGCTTAAAAAAAAAAAAAAAAAAAACCACCACCTTAAGAGGGTGGGTAATTGTATGGATGTACAGATGGGTAAGAAGCCTTTGGAGGGTTTTCCCCAAAAAAGGATACTGTAAGACTGTGGTCTCATAGGATTATCATAAGAAATGACCTTTTTTAGTTTAAGCGTTGACTGAAATTCTTGGTATCCTAAAAAATGAGTTCTTCTTGTGAGAAAGAAAACAGTTGTGCTTTTTTATTCCTCCTCAATTCTTTGTCATTAAATGGGGGAATTGCCCTTAACAAACAGGGCAGAGACAGAGACTAGCTGCATGGACCTGAATTTTGCTTCAAAATAAGGTAACAGCTGATACTGTATGATGCAACAACTTCTTGCTTTTTACACCCAGATTAAGCATATAATACATACAGGAACCTTATTCTCTTCAGATCATAGTGTGGTTTATGCATAAGAACTAATATCTAAATGTACTTTAGCTACAAGAGATGATCTTCAACATTTCATTAGTGCAAAAGCAGTTATGTACCATCCTTAATAAATAGCTTTGTCGACTGCAATTTTCAGTATATTCTGTAAAATAAGTCAATGCAAAACATAATACGTAAAACTATATATAAAAAAATACAAAAACTTCTTTTACAGATAATTTCAAAGAGAATAACAGAAGCAGTTCTGCTTTTCTGGGTATGTCCACATTATATACATGCTCTTGAGCTTGTACAGTTCTTTGTAAACATCCCAAAAATAGGACCATACTGCAGAAATCTGAACTAAGGTTGTATTTGCAATTCCAGAACTGGAAAAATGATATAACTGTTCTAAGCGCAACAAAGCCATCTTCACTGTGAATGAGCACCCTTCTTGCTACTGGTTTGATGTGAAATTTGTAGACGTTGCCCTTCAATGTTAATTCCTTTAATAGACTTTGGTATAAGATAATGATATGCACAGCAGCTTAGTAAAGCAACAAGTGTCTCAATTAATTTTAATTATGCTAACAGAAAATGTGATGACCAAAAACATTCAGAGGCACAAAGACTTGATAGAAAGAAATGAGCCACAGCTTTCCACACAAAGAGGCCAAAAGCTAGCTTGACTGCAAATAGTCAATATACATATTTGCTGTCTTGTACAGAATAAGGTATCTACTTGTAACACAGTTTACATCTAAATATTTTCAAGATCAAAATACTATACTATTAACTACATCTTTTTTTCCAGAATGCTCAAGTTTTTATTCCTGATAATGTTCACTGCCATGTTTCTAAAACCACTAGGAATAACAGTTTTGCTGACAAAATTATTACTGTTTTTAATTGTCAGGAATATTGGAATCTCCTTCAAGGAAAGAAAAAAAAAAACATTAACTACTATGCATCTTCATTATTGTTTTCTAAAGTTTTTTCCTACAGAGCAACACTGGTTATAGCAGAGCTGAGGAAAACTTCCATTCCTGTTTACAAATCAGTTACTGATATTTCAGTTTGGGGCTTCTTCATACCATATCTGTAATTACTCTCCTTCTAATGTTCCACACAATCTAATGCTTGGGTTTGAGCTAAAAAAGTCAAGCACAGCTGATGAGTTTGAGGCTGTACAGTTTCACGCACAACCTCTTATTACTTCTACATTTTTTCCTTCATCTTGTTTTATTCCTTTTACTTGTTTCAGCCAATTTGCTGGGAAATAGAAAGGGGAAATAGAAATTTTAAGAATAGAAAGAGTATAGTTTTTTACCAACAACAGGAACACCACTCTATGATTTTAAAGAAGTGTATGACCAGCATGTCCACCATTGGGCTGTACAACCATCGATACGAAAAAATGAAGCAGTTTTGCCACTCAAATATCAATGGGGCAAAATGCATGTATAGCCTGCCAGATAAAAAAGACAAAATGCATGTCTTCAAATTCCTATATCAAACCTACAGAAAACAATTGATATTGTTTTAATAATAACTGATTGCTATTGCTGGAAGTGGTAATTACAAAGGGTAGTATTAATAATAAATACTTTTATGTGGTCTGTTCAGAAAGACTCCTCAATAAAAAACTGGAAACTAGTGACTTCAGACAATTGAATCCATACATCACTGTTAACCAGAGGCCTAAGGACATACTGGAATGGTTAACTTAAGAAGAAGAGAATCCCAGACATATTTCTTGTTGCCTCCCCCTCCGCCCCCATTGGGTTTTCTTCCCCTGAGCCCACACTTGTAGTCCAACCCAGCCCAAAGTCTCCCCTGAATAAAGACCAACCTGAGAGGAAGTGGAAGCAATCAGGAGACAATGGTATATCTTTTCTCATGGCTCTGGTTCTCTCAGGTATGGGTCCAAATTTACAAGCTGTAGATCCCAAAGCCGACTTCTTATGCTTTAGAACTGGTAAATACCCTCTGATCTTTAGAAAAAATACAGCAATCTCAGTGTATACTGCATTTCATTTTTCCCATGTGTTTATATAGAAAGTAGTGGATTTCAAGAAGATCCCATGAAACAGAAATAAGAAAGGCTACTAAAAATTTCTAAGGTTTTTGCTTTGTTTTTGTGAATAGATATCAGAATGTTGGATCTAAAAGGTTGCTCATTTGAAGTTTTTGGATGAATTTCTACAACTTTTAAATCAAGCAGGACCTGAGTCAAAAAGACTCAGCTGTTGCCCAAGAAGATCACCTTTCTTAAATCATCAGAAGCAGACAAGTGCCTCACCTGGAGAAGGTAAATGAACTTCAAAAGGTTCCTCCCTCTTTTAGAGTCCATTGGCACAGACTCCTGAAAGGACTGGGTAAATATAATATGGATTTTATTCCTAACTATGTTAGCATTTGTATAAATTTCCTAGAAAGAGATGAATGGAAACAAATACAGGAGTATATCAAGAAAGGTGTTCAACTAAAAGAAGGATTGCCTCGGTCACTACCAGAAATTTTTTTTTAACTAAAACGGGATATAATGATGTACCAATAGCATCAGTATTTCTGTGACAAGATTTTTTCTTACATTTTAGTGGAAGACCAATATAATTTCCAACAAACAAATATGTTTGCTTTATCACATGCCATTTCCCATTGGAGATATTTGACTAGTTTAGTTGATTGGTTTAAACTCACCATGCCCTGATCCAACGTGAACTTCCTTCCAAACAACCTTCAAGATGGAGAGCTACCTAGTGCCAAATTAGCCTGGGGACAGCGCAAGTAGTGGGTAAACAAGTTAAGGCAGTTACTGATGAAATATCTTTTTTAATAGGAAGTATATTTGCAGAAAGACAGAATGCCCCAGGAATGTTTCGGTAGTAGCACTAATCTAGCAGAGAAAACCTTCCTTTGTTCTGACTACCAATATGAATTTTAGTCAGTGTTAAAAAACTGCTGTTGATGTTTCTAGTTTTTATGATGCTGTAGGAAAATGTTCAGGACATGGTATATCCCTTGAATACACAGACAAAGATGAGCGAGCCACCCACAGTAATTTTTAAATTCTAAAAGTGGCCTGCAGTGCTGAATCGCTCACGGTCACTGAAGCTCTGAAATATTGGCTAGATTCCAAAGCAACTCAAGTGCCAAAAGACCAACTGGAATTACTTTCAGATCATTATTAAACTCATAAAGCATTTATGGAATTCCCTCTGCTTGATCAACAGCAATTCTGCTTCCTCTGATAACAAAACAACTGAAAGTATAGATGCTNTTTTTCCCATGTGTTTATATAGAAAGTAGTGGATTTCAAGAAGATCCCATGAAACAGAAATAAGAAAGGCTACTAAAAATTTCTAAGGTTTTTGCTTTGTTTTTGTGAATAGATATCAGAATGTTGGATCTAAAAGGTTGCTCATTTGAAGTTTTTGGATGAATTTCTACAACTTTTAAATCAAGCAGGACCTGAGTCAAAAAGACTCAGCTGTTGCCCAAGAAGATCACCTTTCTTAAATCATCAGAAGCAGACAAGTGCCTCACCTGGAGAAGGTAAATGAACTTCAAAAGGTTCCTCCCTCTTTTAGAGTCCATTGGCACAGACTCCTGAAAGGACTGGGTAAATATAATATGGATTTTATTCCTAACTATGTTAGCATTTGTATAAATTTCCTAGAAAGAGATGAATGGAA
>VXAL01018447.1:241232-261229 GCA_013399475.1 Chauna torquata
GTGAACTTCCTTCCAAACAACCTTCAAGATGGAGAGCTACCTAGTGCCAAATTAGCCTGGGGACAGCGCAAGTAGTGGGTAAACAAGTTAAGGCAGTTACTGATGAAATATCTTTTTTAATAGGAAGTATATTTGCAGAAAGACAGAATGCCCCAGGAATGTTTCGGTAGTAGCACTAATCTAGCAGAGAAAACCTTCCTTTGTTCTGACTACCAATATGAATTTTAGTCAGTGTTAAAAAACTGCTGTTGATGTTTCTAGTTTTTATGATGCTGTAGGAAAATGTTCAGGACATCGTATATCCCTTGTATACACAAAGATGAGTGAGCCACCCACAGTAATTTTTAAATTCTAAAAGTGGCCTGCAGTGCTGAATCGCTCACGGTCACTGAAGCTCTGAAATATTGGCTAGATTCCAAAGCAACTCAAGTGCCAAAAGACCAACTGGAATTACTTTCAGATCATTATTAAACTCATAAAGCATTTATGGAATTCCCTCTGCTTGATCAACAGCAATTCTGCTTTCCCTGATAACAAAACAACTGAAAGCATAGATCTGATGCTATATGTGACATAATTGGCTGAAAATCTATGTAAATGACTAAAAAAATTAATTTACTTTAAAAAAAAGGAAGAAAAAGAAAATGAAAAAGCAAACAAAAAGAGAGAAAAAAGCCCACAGCAAGTTAGATTGATTTTGGATCTAATATGAAAAAGCTGAAGAATGGCAAAGCATGAAGCAAAGTATTGTTCTCTGTGGCAATCAAAGAAGCCTGAAAACTCTGAAACTGCTTTAGTGCTTGGGCAACTTCAGAATATTGTAGTGGCAACCAGATCAGAAGCCAACCTGTTCCTTTTACAGCAATGTTACTGATCTCTGAAACAGAGAACTCAAAGAATATTTAAGAAAAATGTTAGAAATCAATAAAAATTAGCAACAATTGGTATCAGGTATTCTGAGAGTTAAGTTCTTCTGAATTTCATGCTGAATATCAAATGCTATGAGGGCACGCTATTTTGGGCAGTAATATATTCATCAGTGATAGGATGAAGATGAGTCAATATTTTCATGCTGTATTTAGCTATCTTAAAGACCTGCATGTTCTCATAGCTGAACAATTGGTATAAATCAATCAGCAAGTAAGTCAGATAAACAAATAAAAAATAAAATACTTGGAAAACTAGGTAACCCAGTAACATTTCTGGCTTAGACAAAGCTGCTAAATAATTTTAGACAAAACTGTGGATAAACTACATTTGTAATAAACCGTGTAGTTAGACTACTCTGTAATGCTACCCATAAAATTGAAATGTCTACAGGCTGAAAGATAATCAATGAGATATATCTCATAAATCAACTCAAGTTTTTACCAGAAAGGCACTTCTGTTTTACAGGATCCAGCAACTCAGTCTGACCCCTAAATGAATTTCAATTTTCTCAGTAATATCCTTTTGGATTCCCAGATGCAATATTCCAACCCTACAATAAGCATGCTCTCAAAAGAAAAAACTAGTTCTGGAAATGTGTAAAGGTTTCTGGAGTTTGTTCACAATACTGGTATAATTTAATGGGGAATTTAATGCTGGTGGGAATTTAATGCAAACTGAGGCAAATGTTTTGGTTATCCATCAGTCAAGATCTGGAAAGTAGGTAGGAAGAACTACAAACAAGTTATAAATTGTTATGTGGACTAGTAGTGCTACTACCCTTTTGGAGAACAGTTATGAGGTTGTATAAAGGATATTAGAGATAAGCAAAGGGCAGGGAAGGGAAAGAACATTATGCTACCTCACATAACTGCTCTTGGTGTATCCTATTTTTCCATGTCTTCTGGTAAGCTTATTTTCCTCCACTAAAGCAGGAAGTTTTGATTATGAAATACCAGCAGCCTATATTCAAATTCTACTTGTTGCATGCATGGAAAGAAAATATATCATTCCTTACAAAGCCATAAAGAGTAGCCTCTGTCTGTGTTACACAATTAACAGGAAGAATGTAAAACATAAAATAGATGACTCTTAGAATGAGGGAACTGCTTATTCCCCAGTTTCAACAGACTGGGCTGTACAGGTACATTGTATTTGGTACATTCAGGGAAACATGAAGCTTGTCCTAAGATTCAAATTTCAGAAATCACAGGTATCTGAAATTTCAACTTTAGACTAATATCAGCTCTTCTTCTCTCACCTCCTCCCCCAACCCCTCATAAAAAGGATTTAATGAATAGAAAACCATAGTGCCCTACTTTTAACATAAAGATGTGTTACTTTCAACACTTTTGTCTGGCATCTTAATTAACCAATACAAATTCATGGGCACTTTTTGTTGAAAATTCGAATTATTTCCTTTATTTTTAAAATACCAGGACAACTTCCATCTTACTCAGTTCTCTCACTAAATCAACTCTTGTATATCACCAGACAATCCAAAAAAATCTTAAGATTTCATTAAATGAAATTCAAAGCTTATGCATTTCAAGAAAAAAGGAAAGCATTGATAAAAATATTAGATATAAATGACTCTGCATGTTTTACTCTCTGGAATGGATCTCATGCTAAAAAATTATTTAGAAAAGTAATAAATCAATTTCAGGGACAACAGAAAAGCAGGAAAAATCCATCACATTCAGTATTTCAGAAATTTCTTTATTATTTCATGAGAAGAATACAAAGGTAATTAATTTCTGTAATGAGCAGTTCAGAAAAAAATGTACATACTCTCTACTCATACGTTTGTCTTAGGAACCATTGCAAGGTCTTCTTAGTTTGGAGTTGAAGAAACACCCCAGTTTTAAGAAAAATTAATTATCAACAAATCAACAAATTCTCATTTTCAAGTGTCACAGGTGTACATACAAAATCAAAAGTGACAACCTAGATATCCAGAAAAGGTGTAATTTAAAATCTTGGTTCAACCATACTTTATCCCAACCATAGTCAGTATTATTTGAATCAAAACTGAAGAGTACCTTGTTATTCATCGCTCACAAGTATTTAATCCTGACACTACTATATCTATATATTTATCATTTAGTGATATTGATCACTAATTTGATTTCATAGTGCTGTCTTACAGCAAAAGTTCTACAGATATCTCATTGTTCCTGAAAGACAATACCAGTGCATCAGCACTGTGATGTGCTTAGAGAGCCTTGCTTTTCTGCAGACACAGAAATGATTCAAATACTCAGCCCGCAAGGCTGAAGAGATGGGGACACCACAGAATGTCCTGCGTGGATGGCAGCTTCTGGCAGTGAACAAATGTGACTTCTGACAGTGAACAAACTCCTGTAAAGAGCTGTAAGGTTCCTTTGCCAAAATTTGGCCTTCAGCTAGAACATAATATTATTATATTATATTATTATGAGTCAAAAAAAAAAAATTTGTCATATGTAGGGAATATATAGGGAATGTATGGGGTCATATAGAGCGAATAGAAATGTCCGTGTCTCCTATTATCAATCGCTACATAATCAGCCATTCAGCCTGCTGCTGAAGTTACCATTATCTCATTCTGCTCAATATGACTATTTATTTCACCACTCTCTAAAACAGACCTCTCCAACTATCCTAAATTTAAAAGTAGAAGAGTAGCATAAATAATGTAGGATAAAATCACCATCATAAAACAGATTTTTTAAGTACAAAATCTTAGCGTGTAGAGCAATCAAGTAAACTGCTATTACAGCAGAATAAACAGTTGGGGTGGTAATTGCCAGCAGGGAGGTGGTAATGTGCAGCTGTGAGGGGGCCAGGGCTGGTGTCTTGAGCAGCCACTAGTAAGATCATGTGTAAAGCCACAGCCTTAGGCTGACGGAAAGCAAACAAACAAGCAAACAACGACCCCGGCCAGAAAAAGTCAGTTATTGAAAGGAAGAAGAGAAAACAGAAAAACAAGATCATAAAGTGACAAAGCTGTCAGAAGCACTCAAGCCAGTAACCCACAAGTTTTAAAAGTCACTCTTGTGAGTCTAGATTTACTGATTTACTGTTTATACTGGTCTATTATTAACAAGAAAAAAACAACGCACTAGTGCTGTAGCCACCAGCTGTCCTTTTCCCAAGGATAGATAACGTAACGGAATAACC
Organism: Chauna torquata; assembly: GCA_013399475.1. Taxonomy (NCBI): domain Eukaryota; kingdom Metazoa; phylum Chordata; class Aves; order Anseriformes; family Anhimidae; genus Chauna; species Chauna torquata. The sequence goes on from VXAL01018447.1 coordinate 245,322, forward strand.
TATTGCTGAGAGAGAAAAAGCTCAAGCGGAAGAATGACTGAAAAGTTAATCCACTCCTTCTATTTGTAGCAAACCGTTCTCTTTTTCAGCCGGTTCCCAGGCTGTGCCGCCGGACGCCGCGGACGCGCTCCCAGCACGGCCCAGCAGCCAGCGCCTCGCGGCCGCTTCGCGCCGGGCGCCCGCAGCCAGCCCGGGGGCTGCGCTTCCCCCAGCGCCACGCCGCGGCAGAAGTGCAATCCTGCAGCTTCCTCCGGCAAACTCGCGGCAGCCTGCAGCTGTCGGCTTGTACTTCTGCCGCGTGTCCTTTGCCTCCTCTTCTCTCCTTGTGGGTGGCTTCTTCCACCGCTTTTTAAATAACGACAACAACTATATTTATTCAAAACATATGGATTCAACCTCTGCCTTCCGACCACACCATCCGTTACCTGCACCGTGTGATTCGCAGGACCCCACCACCCCCAGAAACGCGCCCTGACATACGGGGTTGTCTTGGTTGTCTTCCCGGTGCGGCCTGAGCTCCCGCATCTGACAGCTTCGGACTGGGGGGCTGCGAAGCCCTCCCGTCCCCATCCTTCTCGCCTCTGCTCCAGTCAGATCGGGACGCGCTGTAAAACTGCAGCAGAAGTCCTGGCGATGTCAGCAGCGCTCGGCATGAGTACCAAAGTTTCAACCTTTTACACTGAGATGTAACATTACCACACCCAGAACCCGAAGCGTTTATTTTGGAGAGCAGTAAGTTAGCACCCACCCAGTTCCATCTTGAACTCTCCTACTCGTATGCTGAGAAAATTTTAAACTCTGCCTATTTTGCACTGAAATGAGGCCAAAAAGCTCACTTCAGTAGAAACTGAAAATGTTATTTCCATTAAATGAAAAACTCAATAATTTATCCACCACCCTTCACCTCTGCTTTAGTTAGCTTCCAGAAATGAAGATAAAGGACAGTAACTTCATTTTTACAGCGAGCTCCTCCGAAAAAAGGATTCACTCACACAGATAGCTATGCTGGATTGTATTCTATTGTCACTTTACTCTTTATTAGATCACAGCTTCAGAGAAAATAGAGTCATTCTGCAGGGAATTAGATTTCCCAGTCTCTACTTGTATAGAAATATTCCTTCTTACTTTCCAGAAAAATCTACTGTTCATCTTTGTATCTGTCTCTTCCCATAACAATTCATATAACAAGAGAGAGTCCTGGATGCTTGTAACAAAAGCCCATGTCTGAGATAAAGGATACGACTGCAAAATTTGATAAAGACACAACAGCCGAAACATTTAAAGGAATAAAGCAGAAGATGGCTAAAGGTTGCTAATTAAAACCTGGCTGTTAATAATTACAATACCTAATACTTTGTGTATAGCCTGTATTTTAGCCTAGGTAAACTTTTTTTTTTTTATCCTAATAAAACATTCTAAAGAGCAATTAAAGCCTAAAATGTTTCTCAGTGCCACTGTGCTGCAATGAGGCCAGTGCCCAGTCAAATCTTAGCCTACAAACACTGACAGATTCTGGCAGAATGCTCCATTCCGATGTGCCTTGATTTTGCAATACTTTCACTGCAGAGTTTCAAAACATGTTGACCTTCAGCGCATGCTTTCTAGCTCATCTGTTTGCTCGGGAGTTTAGAGGCAGCTGGGTACATAGGAGGGCAGAAGAAGGTCTCTAACAGCCAAAGTAACCTTCTCAGATCTGCCTGGTATTGTTATGCTCTAGGGTGGACTTCTTGCTACTGTCTAAACAGACATTAACTGATAGACTTTTCATACAGAGAAGTGGTATTTTATATTTGTACACGACTAAAACGGATAGATTTGAATAAGAAGCCTTTTGCAAGTGAAATATCACCAGCCCAAATATATACCACTCTCAAAAATTGCAGCTATTGCAACAAATATATATATATATATATACACACACATAAAGAGAGAGAGAAAACATCAATCTAAACACTCCTTTGGGCTACATTAACGTAGCAGTTGTCAGACAAGACCACAGATGTTGAACACAGCCCCGGTGTTCTTCAGACAAATTGTACCTATTTCCTGCGTAATTTCAGAAAATAACACCAGCATCTCTATTATTCAGCCTCGCCTCAGGTCTGGAAAGCACCTGTCATCCCCCCAGCACTAATCAACAGCACAGACTGAAGCTGGAGCCCCGTCCCGACAGGAGCAGCAGAGCCGGCGGGGCCGCGGGAAGCCGCCCCAGCGGCGAGGCGCAGCGGGACGGGGTAATCGCCGCTCACCCCAAAACGCCAGCGGATGGCAGCACCTGCACAGCGTCTGGAGAAATGGCGAGCTAACTTCGTCACAGCAAACGTTAGCCCTGCCTCTGGAATGATTGTCATAATTAAAACATACTAAGGTTCATTATAAAGTTCCCTCCTTCTCTTTGGTTGTATCCTCCCTCTGCAGTTCCAGCAGGAAAGGCGTAAGATGCATAATTGTGCGTGTTCACTGACTAGGAAAGCTTAAACAATTTCTTCCTCAACTAAGAAAACTAACCTTGCAATGATCAGGAACCAACACACAATACTAGTACTTTGGGTACCACTGCCAAAGACATGTTTTCAGTTACAAGGCAATATCTCCTGAGAAAAAATTAAAAAGAAAAAAAAAAAAAAAGCCATACCTCCACAAAGGGTATTTTAAGCACATGGAAGCGATCCTCTTGCTATTTACCTGGCAAACAAAATATACAAGTCAATACTACTCCACAAGAAATGGAGAGAAATGCTCTGAGAGGGCAGGCCGCAGGCAAGTTGGAGCAACTTACAGATTTCTAGCATGTTCAGCAGATTCGGTAGCCATTATTTTAAATGTAATGGTATTAGTTAAATACATAGTTTCAGTATAGGCACATAAAAAGCACAAAATGAAGCATTTCATTGTTCACATTCCAGGAAACACTTAAATGCATATATATATGCACATATACTTTTAATTTAGAATAAATTTGAAACAGACATGACACGTGTGTCGTTTGTACACATTTCTAGGCATTCGTAATCCTTTAATCGCTATCAAGCTAAACCACCTTAAGAGAAACAGTTCCTTCGCCCTGGCCCTTGTATAAGTACCTGAATTGCTGAATCTAAAATTAATTTATTTTCAAGTGTGATTAAAGCTATTTTCTTATATATGCAATACAAATTCATGTCAACACACTAAAAATTAAGCAATTACATCAAAAACTCAATTTGCAAGTTACTTATCTGAACATATGCTCAACTCATTGCTAGGAACCCTACTGACAAGTTCAGCAAAACAAAAAAGCCCAAGGGCCAAGCTCCCTCACTCATACGTGGCATGTTTATCCCCACTCTGTCTTAGCTATCGCTCCTCTTCTCAAACACAAAATTTTGACTCATTCCCCTAATTCTTATCCAAGCCTTCCCAGTCAAAAGAGGCTACTCCAGAAAGCAGATCTTAATGAAAGTCCTCAAAGCAGAAACATGGCTTAGCCCCAAGGGTAAGCCACAGGCCTTTACAGGCTTACCCTGGCTACAGTGCTAACAGGAAAAATAATTATTTAGGTGCAGATTTTTGACTTTAAACATGGGCAAGGTCATAGATACCAGTAGTGAAACACAGTGGGACTACCAGGAAGAAGATAAAAGACTTTACCAGACACAATTGCTTTAGTAGACCAGGTAGGCATTTAAGAGCAGACCTATGTGAATCCAGTGAGGTAAGACAGGAATAAGGAGCACAGAAAAGTTGAGCCCAGCAGGTTTCTGGGCCTTATGGCACTCATCATTTGGAAGAAGAGTGTGAGAAGAAAGGAAGTGAGGGCTACCTGCTTTGGCTATCCTTTGGACACTTTGTCCTGACTGTATGTCCTGAAGCAAGTAGGTTCAGTTCTCCAGGATCCCATGTTGAGACTGCACACTTTCATTCTAGGAATCCTAAAACCAGAGGCTGCAAAGAGGCTAGAAACTTGTAGCACAGGAATAGCTACTGCTTGTGGCTGTGGGATCTTCTGTGGGAGACCTGCATCCCCCACCTTCTTAGTTCTGAAGGCATGCTAAATTCTAGCTTCTGCCTCTAAGCCTGTCTGCAGGCCTCCCCTTGCTTCCTTCATCTCTACTTCACCAAACTGTGGAGGTGACAAAGTCCTTCCGTCCCACTGTTGGGTGCTCACAGATGACTTGCCTAGCCTTTAACACCATGAACAGTCTGAACAGAAGCTCAGCTGCTAAAAAGAGGTGGCTTGCTCTCTTCAGAAGGGTCAATTTCCCATAGGACTTCCATGATCCTCTTCAGCTGAATCAGGATAAAGTACCATAAACATATCGTTGACCCTTGATACTCTCAGCAGATTAATCAAATAATTACTGCTTGTAGGGCAGTCAGCCCTTCTCTACTTCCTGCAGTAAAGCAGAAGCCTCAGAAGCCTGTCTGCCAGCCCTGGTGGCGATGTCAGCTGGCAGCAGAAGTTCCTGGTGAGAAGGAGCCACCAGGACCACCTTCAGTGGCCCTCTTTTTCCCTGAGCTCTGGTTAAGGTCATGCTCATGCTCTGAGCTGTCAAAGGCTGATTGTGCAGGGAATACTCAGAGGGAGCAGTTATGAGATAGTGGAATATCTCAACTTTAGGCATTGGGCTTTCTCCTCCATGCCAATTTATTGAGCAGAGTCATCTGTGAACAAGGCATCGCTGGACTGCCAAAAGACCCCTGCAACCATGTCCTGTTGGTGGAGAACAGATCCAGAGCTTCCAGAGCATCTGTGCACGTGGCAGAGAGGGCAAGGAGGGAGAGACACCCAGGTCACAAAGAACGTATATTTCAGAGGAGAAAAACTGTCTCTGAAAGAGAAGGTCAGAACCATGATAAATGACACAGATTTTAATTTTGAGAAGAAATAAAGGGCTTCAAGTTTTATCAGCCTCACTGGAGCAATTCAGTGAGAATCTGATTTTATTTTTGAAGATGGACCTTTCCATTGCATGTAGTGGAAACTGTATACACACTGTTATAATTATTATTAAAATAACATGGAATTTGTGAATGTTTCATTGCTAATTACTATGTAAAATATAATTACTTCCATGCTGTAAAAGCTTAATCTGGCACTGACTTCATTGTATTCATTGTTTTCCAACCACACACAAAACAAGGAGCCATTCTCTATGATTACACTACACCAGTTTCACTAAATGTTTTGTAAGTCTGTTTCTCCAAATCACAAACTTATTTAACATCCACCATTAATTATTTTCTGGTTCCCCTAGAATTCATTTTATAGTAATGAAACCGCCAAATCTTCCAGACATCACACATTGCTAACTGTTCTGAGTTCTGAACAGAGTATCAGTAGTGGGAAATAAAAGACATTTGCCTATTACACCTCAAAAAGAAATTGTTTCATCTTCTCCATTCTTGTTGCCATAGTTATAGTAGAAATCTAATCTGCTTTCAACTCTACAGATTTACTGCTAAGATAAACCATAAATACGCGTTAAACTGAAAATTGATTTAACTATTTACATTGGAAAAGTAATCCATTTGATCTGATGCTCTAGCTGTAGTGTACCAAGTCTACACAGGGCCTTACAGGTCTACAAATACCTCATTAAGAAGACAGTTAACTAATTAAACACTAGCAACAGAAAGAGGAGGGGGAAAAGAACCGAAAATTCATGTCAGACAGTAATGAGTTCCTCTTAAGTGTAGGCATGGTGAAAGGCACTTGAAAGGAAGTTGGTATCTTTCACACTTAAGCTTCTGATGCACAAAGAAATGACAATGTATGTGCAATGGAATGGACACTGCTGGTCCGAATACTCTGCTCTTGAGCAAACCATAGGCGTTGGTGATCATTGTTTACTATTCTTCCACAAATGCCTGAGAAATGTGACAATCTACGTGAAATAAATCACTGAAGTTTAAACTCAGGAATCAAAAGGAATCAAAATGACAAAAATATTTGGGTGAACTGCTGCCTTGTTTGTGGACAAAGCAGACTATCAGTAAAAAGCATTTCTGAATATTCATTTCTAATTCTTAAAGTTCTGGCTTCTATGGATAAAAACATGGCTACAAAAATGTTAATCTGCAAATCCCTGTACATGCTGGTACTGCTAGATGCATTATCTTCTCAGGGAAGAACTATTAGCAATGAGGGGAAAAAAAGGACACAGCTGTATAATTACATGATACTGAAGGATACACAGAAAATCCTCACCTTGTCTTTCCTACCTCACTCTCCACAAATCTAGTAATGGCCAGCCCTGTAGGAATTTGGGACTAGATTTTTAAATCTCCATGAGACTGGGCCACAGACAATTTCACGTACCCATCCAGTGGTTTTGAGCCACATTTTCTAGCATTTGAGTCTGATAGAAGAGGGAGGGGAGGATATGGAGGAAGCATGAGAGAAGAGGGAAATGATTAATTGGTAAGCCTCCTTTTTATCATGGGGCAATTTAAAAGGCTGAGTATCAAGCAAAGATTTCATGGATTTCTTTGCCAAGTTTGATGGCAGCTTGTTACAGCTACAAGGAAACCTTCATTCAAAGAAAACTTTTTTTTTAACTGGTTAATAGTAAGAAAGCATTTACATTTTAAAGTATGTACTTTTTAAGAGGAAAACCAACTTTTCATAAGATCCGATAAACTCTAATTTTCTATTGGTTTCTATTTGTGGTATGTTGGACTTCGCTTGAAGTTCCTCGTTAGGATTCCACACAGAATCTCAAACAAATCACTGTCTGTCACAAGCAGTAAATACGGCACTCTCAAAGTCTTTCCTTCTCAGGAGTGTCTGAAAAATTTCATGGGTGCCAATCCCTTTCTTCAGGGCACAGAAATTAAATGAAGGAGAGCCCATTCCTTTTATTTTGACTTCCATGCAAACAAATGTCTGAAAATGACAATGGTATGATAATGTAGGATCAAAAATAAGAAAGCTTCTGTCATTCTTTACTATACCACATGCAAGCATCACAGAAGCCTCTGCATAATGAACTTGCTAACTTATTTTTTTTCTAGTTCTCATTTCAATGAATATTTAAATATAATTTAATGTATGATTTTAACTAATTTTCATGTTAAAAACTACACCGCACATTCCTGAAAGGAGAGTATCTGCTAAACTATAATAAATAGAGATTAACTATGACAGTACAAGAGGACTGGGAATCTTCCAAAAAGATTTGGCAGTCCAAAAAATTTTGTCAGTTTGGAGGGATCTTCACAATGCTTGGCAGAATAGAGGCTTGTAAAATCCCATCTGACCTCTTCCTTATGACAAGCATTATGAAAGATGAATGTGTTTTTGGATCTATCCTGTTTGCAATATTTTGTGCAGTAGCATCAGATGGAGTCATGTGTGACCTCAAAGAAAGCTTCATGGTTTACTCTGCACTGCAGGAGAATATTTAACCTTTCCGTAATGTTGGATACAAATGACTGCATAATGGTGGCTCATTTCTAGAAAGCTTTTCGGCTGCTAATACATAAAACTTCAGATTCTGCAGCCAGCTTTGGACTGCTTAAGTTTGAGGAAAACAATCTACCAGATAGCTTCTTCTGTATCTACCAGCAGAACCGAACTCCTAGTCACTCAAGAGTTTATTGTTCTCCTAAGCTTTCTGCTGACAGTGATGGGCATACCCCGTCACATCCAGAAATCTGCCTTGACCTTTGAAAGATGAACTGAGCATGGAATCTGTGCTGGAAACTGCTGAATAGGGATGATGTTTGGACACTGCACAGAAAGGCACATCCATCACTGGCAATGTTCTACTGGAGACACATTTGTATCCCTCCGTGAGGGTCCTGAGGGCACACCGTTTCCCAGAAGTTTGACTGCCTGGGCTTGGGGCCAACTCAGAGATAGCACAGTTGCGGGAGGTGCCCCTCCTGCTGGTGGCCATGGACAGAGACCTCCAGACAGTGTTGGGGGGAGGCCTCCACCAGGGCTGACTCCCCTCTCCCACGGAAGGAGCATTTAAGCCGAGCCACAACCATTTGTCTCCCAGATGAGCCACGGATCCTGCCGCATTGTAGCCATGCCTGCACATGGCCGTGAGCCCTGTTGAGTCACACTCAGACACGACACGCAGCCCCGCCTCATCACTATGGACCTGCCTGACCTTGTTACTATGCTTAGCTTCTGGCTTACCTTTCACTGCGGAGCAGCCAGCCATCCCTGCTCTCTGACACCCTCATTAATCAAGAGAGTATGACAAACCAGTGAGTCACGAAGTTACTCAGGATGCCAACTTTTGTCCATAGTAGGACTCTTAATGGGTGGGAAGTCAGGCAAGGGGCTGCGCAACAAAATTTAAAGTGGAGAACCACCATAGTCCTGGTTAACTCTACAGCTGGCATTGCTGGTTCTGTTGTTGTTGTTGTCTTATAGACCAAAGCAAGGCTGGAGAAGAAGCTGAGGCCTGGAATGTATACATCCAATCTCAGGATGATATTTCTTGTCAGACACACTGCTTCTGCCTCCAGCATTCACAGCTCCTGCCCTGGGAGGACCCACACAACTAACACAGTTCCAGCACTGTCTTGGCTCTGTCCTGACAATGACCACAACTAAAGGCTTGAAGAAAGTCTGTTTCAAGAAATCCTGCTTAGTAGGTCCATGAAAACTATCATTTTGTGGGGGTTTTTTTTGTTTTGTTTTGTTTTGTTTTGTTTTTTTGTTGTGGTTGGTTGGTTGGTTGGTTTGGTTGGTTTTCAGATAAAAATCCTAAAGAGTTATCAACTATGACATAAAAGATGCTACACAGCATAATTGCCCACTGACCCTGAACGGAACATTGTCATGGTATCACTAAATGTGCTTTCTGAAGATAGAATTTCTTTAACCAAATTTATAATCTAAGCTCTATAAATTTTAAAACTTACTATTAAAATGATAACAAGTAATAACTAAAGCCTACTTGCATCCTTTAAAAATACTATAAAGAACATACATAGAACATTAATGTAATATACATCACCAAGCTGGTTTGAGAGTTTGAAAGCAATTGTACATCTCAAAAAAATCAAACGTTTTTATCCATTAGGTGACTATGATCCCTTTTCATCTATATTGAGATTTACCTGTTGTCTCAAGTAACCAAAAAGAACCATTGGGATTAACACACAGTACTACTACTATATAAGGTGTCCATATAGCTTGAGTTTTTCCCCATCTCACTTTATGCTCTGATTGTATTAGCTAGTCAACTTCTGCACTTGCTAGTGTGTGGAAAAGCTTATATACATAAACCAATTAGAAGATTGGAAGTGCTTTCCTTCTATAAGCTGGAAAACTAGTTTACTAGTGGTGAGCAAGCTAATTGAGTACTAGCAAGGTGGCAAGCTTCTTATATACCACCAGAGACAACTAGAATCATCAGGCAAAGAATCTAATCTATTACATAAGCATTATGCAAGTACATTAACTGGTTCCTTCCTGCAGCAATACCAAATTTAATTCAGATATAATCTAGGTTTCATTCTGTCACATCCTTTGTTAGCAGTTAATATGCAAGACATAACTGACACGTTATATTTTAAGGGCTCATGCCAAAGAAAGTATATTTATGAAGAAGCTGTCAAGGTACTAAGAGTTAACATTGTAGTTCAACTATACTTTGCATGAAGCTTAAAAAAAGACTATGAATACTGGACTTCCTCTGTTAAATCTTTATTAGTATTTACTCAAACATTCTAAAGAGCAATAAATACTGTTCTAAAAATTAGTGAACCTCAAAAGATTGAGCAATTTAATTTAGATTGGAGCTTACTGTCAAAGATTAGCTGATATATCAAGCTCCCACTTAGCTCCTGCCCGAAATGAATCTTGCTGTGATACGTCACCAGTATGGCAAAAAGTAGTTCTTGCACAATGCTCCCCCTTGACCTTTCCTAAGCCCTGCTTATCCCTGGAGCATGTTCCTGATGACAACGTTGAGCAGCTGAACAAATTCTGCATCTGTTTTTCTATTTAAATGGAAAGGTTTTCAAAGAAATAGTCAAATAGTAAGGCAACCTGCATTGCTGGGCATGTTTTTCTGAAATATGTGGGATAAAATCCTGACTCTATCAGTGTCAAAGGCAGTGCTCCCTTGACAAAACAACAACAACAACAACTACAACTACAAAAACACAATAGTAGGGACCATGGAGGATTGGTAGATTCAAAGAAGAAAGGAGAGGAAGTAGCCTCTTAACTTTGGTGTGATATCAATGAAAGAGATACATTTCCCACCATCTGCATATTGCCTTTACAAGGTCCTAGTTCCTTCAGAGTTCGACTGAATAAATTGGGTAGTCGTGCTCCGAGGGAGACCAAAACTCCCAGATGGGAGCAGGAATGGTAACTGGGTTTACTTTTCCTTCCTTCCTTCCTTCCTTCCTTCCTCCCTCCCTCCCTCCCTTCCTCCCTCTCTTCCTTTCTTCTTTCCTTCCCTCGTTCTTTTTTGTCATGTGTGGTTTTAATCCAAGTCATTTACCAATCAGGCTTCCAAAGGAAAAATTAAAAACTTTAATTGTGAGTAGTGCACTGCTCAGAGTGAACATTAGAGAACATTAATGGGGGAAAAATGCTCTTATATTCACTCTAACTCCAGTGACTTGTGCCTCTAATCTTCATTTGGCATTATAAATTAGATCAAATACAGATCTAAGATCCACAGAACTTTCTAGCAAAAGGGAATGGGAGAAAAAACAGGCAAACCAGAGCTCCAACCTAGCCTCAACAGCCCTAGAACTTACACAGTACTAGAGGAAAAGCAAGGCTAAAAACATTGAAAGCTCGAAGAAAAGCACTATAGTGAGTGAAGGATGCAACAAGCAGTGAGCATAGGTATGCTGTTAAAGCCAGACTCAGCAGTAGGCATCAGCCTGATTCCTTAAAGAGTAACACCACTTTGGCCAAAGGCAGCAACAACAGAAATGGCCACATTAGCTAACTTCTGCCTTGAATGATGACCACGCTGCATAAGCAAAACCTAATGATTACATCTGGTTTAGATCAACCATAAGAGACAAAGGAATACCCTGGTGTATCTAATGGGATGTGCATCAGAGGGCATAATCCATTCCAGAAGCCTTACAGCTGCTTACGTAACTTTTCAATAAAATAGTAAGTGTCATGCCACACTGCAGTGAGATTTTTGAGAAGGCACAATTCTCACTCAAACAGCAAAATAAAGGTGAATTAGCAAATAGTTTCAGAGCAGCCTTGTACAGTCTAATCCTGCACTGTGATTACAGGATGATGAAAAGAAGTATTAGCATAAACAAGACAGCACATTGGGCTAAGGGATAAGCAATTATTAGAAAAATTCGCAAATGATCTAGTACACTAGAGGTAGACAGGAGCAAGATTCTCCAAAGCCACTATATAAAGAAACACCATCTTCGGAGGATACACATATACAAGAGGAAAAATATTCCAGAATGTCTAGAAACAGCACCTCCCTAAACGAGCACAAATGCAAAGGGATCCGAAAGGAGGCTCTAACATTTAATGAAGAAAAGAAATAGAAGAACAAGATAATTCCCATAGTAGTACAGACAGTGACAGCTAAAGGTTTTATCCAGCAAGTGACATGTCATACCAGAAACACCTTTAAAAAAAAAGGTACATTGCAGTCTGCTTGTGTAAGCACCCCACAGAAGCTCAAAATTTATATCGCATTTTATTTCAGTCATGATGGGTGATCAGTAAGAACTAACTATGTCTCTTGAGAAAATATGAATTAGATGCCAAAACAAAATTGATTATAGAGCCGTGAGAGAAGAATTTTTCCACAGGAAAACAAAAGTGCCAACACTACCAAGCCAAAGCACATAATAAAACTATCCATCAAATTTCAAATTAGAAATTTGGATGTTCTACAGTTAGAGGACTACAATATATCCTAGAAGATTCATACATACTGTGGGTGCTTTACCAGGATGTTGAACAATCAAAATGCTAAGCACTATTACAAGGAGAGTATCAGTAGAGATTGCTCTTAAACCAGGCTCAGGCTTCCAAAATTACTCTTAGGTTTGTGGACACTAGAGGAAGAATTAACGCAACATCTTCTGTGCTGTCATCATGAAACAACGACTCTTTCTTCTACTGCTAAAATAAAAACTAGCCACATGAAACAAATATACTATGTTTCCTTAAGAGGCAAATTAGTTAGGGAAAAAACAAGTTAGGGGTCTGCAAGTGCAGTAGTAGTCACAACAGCAAATTGTAAGATTCAGGACTGTATTGAAGCAAAGATAGGCTTTCTGAAACTTCAAGCAATGCCTGCATATTATGCCAGTTCTGAACCTACTAAAAAACAAAAAAACAAAAACAAAAACAAAAAACAAACAAACAAACAAAAACAACTTGCAATTTCTGCTGATTCCTCACACTACGAACTTTGTAAATTGTCTAGCTGGATAGTGTGTAGTAGCATATGCCTTATCAACGCTCTTAAAAGACAGCAACACTGAGCACAAATATAAAAAGCAGTTAAACCAGACTCCATGTTTCAGGCATTTTCTGGTAGGCACTGATTTTCATACAGAGATTGACCTCAAACTACCAGTCACTCTCCCACATTCAAAATCCTAGGTTACTCATGACATGAGAAAACCCATTTTCATAACAGATGAGGTTTCAGCTCTCAGTTGGTTACTTGAACCTCACCACAGCTGACAAACTTATCACCTCTTTGACTGTAGACACTTTGCAAGAGCTAGAATAGGAAAGAACAGTTTATGGAAGACATGATAAATGCATTAATTATATTATTTTCATAAAACAGGAAAATGCTAAAAGAAAAAGAAGAGGAAAAAGAAGAGGAAAAAGAAGAGGAAAAAGAAGAGGAAAAAGAAGAGGAAAAAGAAGAGGAAAAAGAAGAGGAAAAAGAAGAGGAAAAAGAAGAGGAAAAAGAAGAGGAAAAAGAAGAGGAAAAAGAAGAGGAAAAAGAAGAGGAAAAAGAAGAGGAAAAAGAAGAGGAAAAAGAAGAGGAAAAAGAAGAGGAAAAAGAAGAGGAAAAAGAAGAGGAAAAAGAAGAGGAAAAAGAAGAGGAAAAAGAAGAGGAAAAAGAAGAGGAAAAAGAAGAGGAAAAAGAAGAGGAAAAAGAAGAGGAAAAAGAAGAGGAAAAAGAAGAGGAAAAAGAAGAGGAAAAAGAAGAGGAAAAAGAAGAGGAAAAAGAAGAGGAAAAAGAAGAGGAAAAAGAAGAGGAAAAAGAAGAGGAAAAAGAAGAGGAAAAAGAAGAGGAAAAAGAAGAGGAAAAAGAAGAGGAAAAAGAAGAGGAAAAAGAAGAGGAAAAAGAAGAGGAAAAAGAAGAGGAAAAAGAAGAGGAAAAAGAAGAGGAAAAAGAAGAGGAAAAAGAAGAGGAAAAAGAAGAGGAAAAAGAAGAGGAAAAAGAAGAGGAAAAAGAAGAGGAAAAAGAAGAGGAAAAAGAAGAGGAAAAAGAAGAGGAAAAAGAAAAAGAAGAAGAAAAAGGAAAAGGAAAAGGAAAAGAGCAGATGCAGTACTGAGACAAGTCATAAACAACTACAAAAAAGGCAGGACAAAAATAATGACCACAATAGGATAAAGAAGTTTCAGAACCAGTTTTGAAAGTACGTGGGCCAATTCATTGGCCAAATTATAAATTACAAGGAGTGACTTAAACACTGTTAGTGACCTAGGCTAAGCCAAAAACAGTAAGAAAGAATTTAGGAAGTTTTATGATTTTGTTCTCAGAAGAGTCAGTGTAATGGAATCCTTACCAGCATTCTCTCAGGCCCTTGCAAGAAGTTAAGACTGATTTTCTATCTATATGGTTAGCATACCTAATTTTGATCATAATTAATATTTTAAAATAAAACAAAATAAAAAATAAAAGGTGCAGTAATCAGGCTGTTCAACACTGTTGCTAATGAGGTATTAATAATGAAACTCTTTTTTTTTCCTAGTCTTGGATCTCAAGAGCACTAAGCTTTTGACAGTATTCTTCAATTTTCCTCTTAGGCCTTTGATTTTACATATGCCACATCCAATCAACTTCTCTGAATATGTTCAGAAGATAAAAAAATAATAATAATAAAGGAAAGCAGGATTATCTATAAATTCTCATATTCCCATTTTGCCCTGTTGCCTTTCCACCTAGATTCTGATTTCCTCACACCTAAAAAGAGAAGGAAGATTGACATTTGAGGGAAAGACTGAAGAAAAATAAAAGTGTCTCAGTAGCAGTAATGACTTTGTCTTCCTTGAGCAAATGAGAATTATCTATCAGAACAGGCATTGCTTTCAGACAGACTTTCAATTTCTCTCTCTCCCATGATTAGCTTGGTAGGCAACATCTCACCTGCCCACACAGAACCACTAGCATGTCCTCCAGACCCACTCCTGGTAAGGAGATATCCCACTAAAGAGAAATGGCCTCCCACATTCCTGTTGGTCTATCCACAGTCTTGAAAAGCCGAAGTAGAAGTAAATGATTTTGAAGGACAGTTTTATGCAGTCTACCCAAATTTTTGGAAGGCCATTGGTTTTGTGTCACTTTTCAGCATTTTGTTATTCTTTCATTAAAACAAATAAATAAATAGACATTAACCAGGAATGTAACTTTTTTTTTTTTTTTTTAAATAAAGGTTATCGTGATGTGGCATTGCTCTAACAGGAGAGGACTCTATGAGAACAGGAAAAACAGTCTTGCGTTCACTCCAAGTGCAATGCTTTGTGTACACATCCCAAAGTCTTCCCCTCGGTCCTTTCGACCCTCAGTGTCTGCAACACTCAACAGAATTTCTACCTACCCATCTTCTGCCCCTCCTCCCATTCACTGGCTGCAAGATAAACTTCAACTTACTCTCTGTGAGATTAATTCAGAGACATTTTGGGAAAATCCAGACACTAGAAATTTCAGAATTTAGGTGTCTCAAAAATAAAATGAACAGAACCACTTAGCTATCAAACCTATTATCTGAGCTTTGCAACTGCAAGCAAACAAGAGAGTAGCAATCCACATCCCCGGGAAGGTGATGGAGAAAATCCTCCCGGAAACCATTTCCAAGCACATGAAAGACAAGAAGGTGATTGGGAGCAGTCAGCATTGCATTTACAAAGGGAAGATGATGCTTAACCAATCTGATAAACTTCTACAGTGAGGCGACTAACTTGCTGGATGAGGGGAGAGCAGTTGATGCTGTTTACCTCAACTTTAGCACAGCTGACCCCGTAACATCCTCATAGACCAGCTGACAAAGTAAAGGTTACGTAATTACACAGCGAGATAGAATGGCCCAGGCATGCAGGGTTGTGATCAGCAGGACAAAGCCCCGTTGGAGGCCAGTCACTAGTGGTGTAAGCTACTGGTCGATACCGGGGCTAACATTGTTTAACATCTTCGTAACAACCTAGATGATGTGGTAGAGTGCACCCCAGCGAGTTCACAGATGATACAAAACTGGAAGGAGTGGCTGGTACACTACTGCCATTGCAGTTGTGCAGCCATTCAGAGGGACCTTAACAAGGGGAAATGCGAAGCCCTGAACCTGGAGAGGAATAACCCCAGAAACCAGACCAGCTGGAAAAGTAGGTCTGCAGAGAAGGCCCTTGGGGTCCCGCTGGACAAGAAGCTGACCATCAGCCAGCAATGCACTCTTGTGGCAAAGATGGTCAACTCTATCCTGGGCTGCATTATGAGCAGCATTGTCCACATGTCAAGAGAGGTGATCCTTCCCCTCTACTCATCACTGGTGAGGCCACATCTGGAGTACTGTATCCAGTTCTGGGCTCCCAGTACAAGACAGACATGGATGTAACATAGCGATCCCAGCACAAGGCAACAAGGGTGATTAAGGGACTGGAGCATCTCTCGTATGAGGAGGGTCTGAGAGAGCTGGGACTATTCAGCCTGGAGAAGACCCAGGGGGATCTCATCAACGGATTTACAAATACCTGATGGGAAGGAACA
>VXAL01018447.1:269541-289798 GCA_013399475.1 Chauna torquata
CAAAATTACTGCAGAAAAATGACTTCTAAAAACAGAATAACTAATGAAATATGCTTTTTTCTTTGACCTTTTTGGATATTAAATATGCTGCCAGAAGACAACTGGCTAAGCAACTAGCAGGGTCATAAATGTTTGCAGAGATAACATTTGGAATTGCAGGCAGGAAAATAAGAAGAATTCAATAAAAATAAGGTTAATAATTCTTTGTCTGAAAAAAAAAACCAGATCTTTTCATGCATTTTTGGACTTTGGCTAAGGGATGTTTCTCAAGGAAACTGCAACTCTCATACTGGTACATTTAAATCTGAAAAGTTGAACTCCAACTCAGTGCCTTACACTTGTAGAGACATGGACTCTGAAGAATCACAGAATCAACTAGTTTTGAAAAGATCTCTGAGATCATCTAGTCCAAGCTATAAAAGAAGGGGCATTCTGTTTCCCATGACTGCATAGCAGAGAGTTACTGGATATGAACTCCCACTCACCTCCCAAGTTTAACAAAGAATTTGAACCAACTCTTACGTAATCACTAGTTCTTTCACTCACATTGCTTTTTCAGCCATATTTTAGTTATGCCATAGCACTGGTGAATGCAAATCACTTGACAGGTAAATAAGGTAAGGTTTGTTGGGCAAGTGTTATCTTCTACAAGACCACCTGATGTAGTTTGAAAAAAAGAGCACATAATTATTTGTTCAGGTTTGAAATGGAAACAGAAACTTCAAGATAAAGGTGGGTTTGAACAAATTGTTCCCAGTTTATCTTATTTTTAAAAATTAGGCAATTTGAAAGAAAAAAGTGGTTCCCCTTTGGCCAGGCAGAGCCAATGAGGTCATTAACAGGGCAAAGAATGACACAGAGAAACAGTACTGCTACTGCTAGTATAGAGATTCTTGCGAAAGACAAAGAAATGATGTGGAACTGATTAAAGATCTTCAAAAAAAAATAAAAACATTTAAATAACCATGATGGAATTCAAATGTCATCAGGAAAAAAAAAAATGATTACTGATTCCAAGAAAATACCAAGAGAAATAATTTCCTCGGTAATTCCATTCCAGATGAAAAAGTGATATATTTGAAGCAAGCCCTGAATATTGAAAACAATAATCAAGCCCTGAAACCACTCAGTAAATCATTCAACAGTTTGGCAGATAGTATCAGGAAATGTTTAAAAAAAGTTCCCCCTTCCCAAGACACAAATCACTGCATTATGAGTCTGAGATACTAAATAAATCTGTTAGCTTTGTTAGAAATCTCTGATTAAATTTCAAATTGTTCAAACTTTTTATACATTTTAAATTTACAACTTGTAATCTTCGTTTTCTTACTTATTTTTCCCAGAGTTAAATAGTTGATTGTGTACCCAACCAAAGGACCTAGCATGTAAATCCAAGGTGTGGCAGGAAGTGACATAAGTAATTCATTAGGTAATCTCTGATCTTCTACTCAATTAGTGTCACAGAGTGATATTTCTTCTGGAATAATATTTCCAAAAGCAGCATTCTTCATACGAGAGAAAGATTCTTGCCCTAACAAATTTTGTAAGTCTTTATGAGTTTGTGGAAGAGACGTCCATTCTAGTGTCAATAGGTGAATCTCACGTAAAGATTTATTTTTGCCTCTCAAAGCTTTGTGCTGGAATATCAATTAGACATTGCTCTTTCTGTCCTGACAAGCCATACTGGGGCCATAGAGCAGTTTTCTTCCACCTAAAAGCGGGGGCAAAAAACCTCCAGTGCTTCATAAATTGTTTACTAAATATATTTTAAGATGAAAGGTACATACAAAATGCAAGATGAATACATATCTTAGCGGAATAATAAAAAGAAGTGTAACTTTTAGTCAACGGTTTCCAGTGTATACTGAAACAAGCATAACCAAAGTCCTAGCTGTGTCTTCAAAGACTGAGGTCGTACCAACACAATTCCAACAAATAGTTCTTTTGCACTATTGCTGAAAGCTGTATAATGGATTATATACAGCAAATAATGTATGAGTCAAACAGGGAGATTATTTGAAGGAATGTGCCTCAGATATTTTGAGGTAGGGAGATTTATGATCCAAAACTTATGAAAGTCAACGGAAATAACTCTGGACCTCGCCAGTCTTTGTATCAGGACCATTCTATCTATTGTGTGATATAATTTAAATACATTTTGAAACCCAGGTATTCTGCATGGTAAATCTTACTTTTATTACTTTGTAAAGGCAGAATTTTTCAATGTTGCTCTTACCAGTGTTATGAAGAGGGAATGTGCTTATGCCATTTGATATCCTGTTTTTGAAAGCATTTAATACTTAACAGGGCTGTGTCAAAGCAGCAAGAAACACCTAACAGCACAAAGACCAGAAAGAACACTTGCCAAACGTCTCACTTTGTTTCCGTCATGTATTCATCTTATAATGTGAACTCTGATTGCATTTATATTCTGTAAAAAACTTTCATTTAATTGACATGAAAAGCTGAAGTTTTTCTGTGATTATTCTCTTCCCATAGAGCTTCTCTCAGGCAGCCATTGGTCTAGTACTAAAATTATTCCACTGAAACCATATTATCAAGGCATAAGCAGGAACTGCCAGAAATTTTAGATTTGCACAGAGGCTTTGGGCTTCTGAACAATGGGTTCTAGCTTTCTACAGCCCTTGGGGAAATTTCTGAATAGGCTTTTTTATATGGGAAGACAAATTGCACAAAGAAACACCACTCAGTGAGTGAAAATGTTAAGAGTTGCTACATCTGAGATAGTGAATGCTTTTTGAGAATACTATCTCCTGGCTTTGCTCATATGAAAGCCTTCTTTGAGGGATAGCTTAGCTATGATAACTATTTTATTATGGTGAAGTATGTTTATGTTTTATAAAGATTATATATTGATTAAAAAGAGTTCTTACTACAAGTACAGAATACACATTCACGTTACTTAAACACTGTAAACAAATAAGCTTATTTTCCTTACTGAAAGCAGGTTAGATGTACTGTAAGGTTCCCATACAGTACTAGGGATATACCTCAACATCTTAATTCTTCTCTTTATTCTCTTCCAATTCTTCTCTGAAATGCTCTTGCATAATGTTCTCCTATTTGCCATCATTCTTTTCTTTGTTATAGATTTTCAGCTTGTACATCTCTGTAACTGAGTCAACTGGTTGCTAATATGTACTTACTAATTTGGCAGTGATGGACAGAGTTGCATTTTATAAGCTCCTGGAAAGCTGTGGGTTTTTGATGACCCAATCATTCATCACAGACCTACATTTCTCTTGGCATCAGTTCTCTAACCATAACTTGTTGGATAGGTTTCCAACATGCAGAGTGAATTCACATGACAAAGATCACTCTGAAAACTGTGCTTAGCAGTTTGCATATAATATGTGCAGGAGTAGACATGAGTAGATGTGGTGAAAATAGTTTACTAGTTTGGCACAAAAAGATATGATAACGCCATTCATCAGAAAAACGTACAGATGGCATTTGGATTGTCTCAGCAAGGGTTCATATTCTGTATTCTTCCCCTCAAGTGGAGTTGTCTTGTTTGTTTTTCATGATGATTCATCTGATGCTGCGTAGTGGGCAACTACAGTGCTAAAAGCCTAGTGGGGACAGTGAATAAAGCCTAGCAGGCATTTCAGTACTTCTCTGACATCCAAATTTTTGCTTTGAGTAAAGGCTAACACATTTCCACATACATTCTTACCTATTTTGACTTCCCTTCCTGAGATCTCTCTGACATCTTTCATTCTATTGTCATCTGGAAATATTTTATGCTTCTGTTTGAACATCAGTTCATAAATCTCTTTGAAAGAATGATCATTCTGAAAACTATTCTTGAACTCACTATATCTACTCTCTTGCTTTGTGTATGTTCAGTATGTGATCAGGAAAATCTGTAAGACTGATTGACAGACTGACAAACTATCTAATTAGTACTCACCAGATTTAGCCAGGCATTTTCAGGACTTCAAGCAATGTTATACTAATATAAGATCTTGCTTTTCTAATTGTAAATACCTGAAGACATGAGTCTAAGAGAATTATTCAATAATGTTATCACTCTCACCAAGTTTAAAGATGTTTCAAACCTGAAATGAAAAAGTAATGTGATATAAACTGTACAAAAGCTAAGCATGAGATAAAGAGTGGATGTGTAAGAAAAATATTGTGGAATATAATTTTCATCCTGAATGCTATCTTAGAAAAAAAACAGCCTTTGAAAGATTATTACACATAAAGAAAAAAAAAGAAAAACACATTTACAGAGACTTTTTCCTAGGTAGCTCCAACAAGATATTTTCTCCATGAAACAAAAACACTAACAAACA
This sequence comes from Chauna torquata, assembly GCA_013399475.1. Taxonomy (NCBI): domain Eukaryota; kingdom Metazoa; phylum Chordata; class Aves; order Anseriformes; family Anhimidae; genus Chauna; species Chauna torquata. The sequence goes on from VXAL01018447.1 coordinate 273,864, forward strand.
AAATTATTTTAATATACCAGATCTCCAAGCTGTAAAACAAATACACAATGTACCTACCAGCCACCCCTCCAACATTGTATTGTTTGAATATCAGACGTGCACAACCACAGTATATTTGCTATGCTTAAGACAGAAATTGAGCCACAAAGACGGCTTGTCCCATACGGTAAAGGAGACCTACAGGAAAGGCAGGAATGAAATTCATTTCTTGCAAGCCCCTGTTTTAACCACATCATGTCATGTAGGAATTCACTGTAGTAAAGAAATTTCTTTTGATACAGATTTTTTTTTCTTTTCCAAAAGAAGCTGTAACATGAGACCAACACCGCTTTCTGATTTTTTTGAAGTGCTTTCAGATTTATGCTGACCTGAATGTGAACAGAAGTTGCCCTATAAGTTTTAGAAATACTTGGCTAGACACCAAACACTGCACTTACATAAGGCCATATAATCACCTGACACTTGTAGCTGCCTTGCTGATTTTCCAAGAATTTTAATCCTCTTTTCCTGAAACTAACCCTTTAGTGAGCAAATATGTTTAGTCTGTTATTTAAATGCTTGTTTTGGAAAAAAATATTTTGATTTATCAAACAGGAGAATATTTTCCACTCTCAAACATCAGAAATCAAAAGAAATTTATTTGTACAGCAAAGTACAAAGTGCAGCTTGTCATATAAAAGAGCCCATTCCTCAACTGAGCACTCCCAGGCTGCTTCTACACATTTAAAAGCCTTTCTACAGAAAAATAATGAAGCTTCACAGCTCTTCCTTACTGCCAAACAGATGGATCATCATGCCAGTGAGTAATGCACAGCAATTACTACACTGTGCAAAGAGCAGATCAGAGATAGACGCTTGATGTTTGGAGGTAGCAGTAATATGAACTTCCAATTATCATAGGTTTTGGTTTTGTAGAATGCTTAAATACACAAGTAGCCTATTCAATTTGCTTTTGTTCATATTTCAGGTCTGATATAAAATTCAATGGTCCAAATCCCCAGCCTCCTGAAGTCAATGGAAGCTTTAGCTGCAGATTTCAAAGAAATCAAAATCTCTCTCATTAGTACTCAAAATTTTTCTATTGACTGACTACATAGCTGGAACTATTCTTTAATAACGATTTTTGGTGTCTGTTTTTTTGCATGTGTAATTTATACTTACATCTTTTATCATAATTAAGGGTCATTAATGTGACAACAAAATGTATTAAGAAGGCTCTGAACTACAAATTACAGGAGGCCAGAACAATACACTGCAGAACTACCACTTTCTGTGCAGTCTTTCACTTTAAAAAGGATTATTGCATGCTTTTCTTAGAACAACAGAATAACAGAATTGTTGAGATTGGAAGGGGCTGCTGGAGGTCTTTGGTCCACCTCCTGCTCAAAGGAGTGTCAACTACATCAGGTTGTTCAGGGCCAGGTCCTCTCAGATTTTTATTATTTTCAAGGATGGAGACTACACAACCTCTCCAGGCAACCTGTCCCAGGGTTTGATCACCCTTACAAGTAAAAGATTTTTCTTATGTTTAAGTATTTCAGCTTGTGCCTATTGCCTCTTGTCCTGTCACTTCCTTGCAGTGATTTTACATATATTGTGGGAATATTTTGAGATCTCCACTGTTGCAAACCCACCACCGCAGCTCTACTTCAGCTGTACAAAAGATCATTCAAAACATCATTCACTACCAATCACTAGTGTGTCAAAGCAAATTTAAATTCCTACTATACTCCTACATAAGCACATCCTACAACTAATCCTGCAAGCAGTTTTCCTCTCAAAAACAGCACTATCTTATAAAACCTCTATATATTTTGAGGTTCCAGAAACCAGAAAGGGCTTGTCATACAAAATGGATGGAGGCTAGGTGAGGAAACGAGCTATGCATAGAAAGCCAGAGCAATTTTTTAGAAAAGTTTTATTTGTGTAGCAGCATGATCCATAAAGTAGGATGAAAACAGAGGACAGCATGAAATAAGTGGCTGGGAAGAGTCACTGACGAGTCTGCTAACAACTATCATTTTGTGCCCTCCAACACTTTCCTGCCTCATCATCAGCAAAGCAGCAAGAGGAGAGGGCTGCAGGGTGCACACATTGCTGCAACTCCAGCACAGATCATTGAATCTAAGAATCATCTAGGTTGAAAAAGACCTTCAAGTCCAACCATCAACCTGACCTACCGAGTCCCATCACTAAACCACGTCCCTTAGTGCCATGTCCACAAGTCTCTTAAAAATCTCTGGGGATGTGGACTCCGTCACTACCCTGGACAGCCCATTCCAATGCTTGATCACCCTGTCCATGAAGAACTTCTTCCTAATATCCAATCTAAACCTCCCCTGGCACAACTTGAGGCTGCTTCCTTGTGTCCTACCACTTGCAACCTGAGAAAAGAGATTGACACCCTCCTTGCTGCAACCTCCTTTCAGGTAGTTGCAGAGAGCAATGAGGTCTCCCCTCCTCCTCTTCTCCAGACTAAACAACCCCAATTCCCTCAGCCACTCCTCATAACTCGTGTTTTCTTGTCCCTTCACCAGCTTTGTTGCTCTTCTCTGCATACACTCAAGCAACTCAACGTACTTCTTGTAGTGAGGGGCCCAACACCTAACACAGTATTCGAGGTGCGGCCTCACCAGAGCCGAGCACAGGGGGACAATCACTTCCCTAGCCCTGCTGACCACACCATTTCTGACGCAGGCCAGGATGCCATTGGCCTTCCTGACCACCCGGGGCACACAGCTGGCTCATGTTTGGCTGACTGCCGACCAGCAACCGCAGGTCCTTTTCTGCTGGGCAGCTTTCCAGCCACTCTTCCCTGACTCTATACCACTGCAAGGGATTGTTCTAATCCCAGTGAAAACAACTGCTCCTAGGAGGCTCATACCCTTGGTATCTGCTAACCTTGCCTATGCCCAAAGACAGTCTTCATTGGAAATTTCTCTATTTTAAAACCTACTGGAAGTTTGTGGCTATACCACGCATTTCACTGTTCTAGCATTTGTGCAGATATACCAGTTGAGGTAAGAGGAGAGCAAAAAACTAAACAAAGCACAGAGACTCCTGTTGCTATCTCATCCCATTTGATTCTGACACAACACTACTGTAGGCTCCCAAAGGATGGAATATGTAAGGACAAAAGTCACGTAAAAGCAAGTACAGGTACACTTTTCTGCGCTAGCACAAAAGATTCTACAAGTCTTGCCTAACGCGTGGCATGCCCACAATCTCTAACATGAATGAAGCTTTGCTGACCTTCCTTATGGCCTTCCACAGGGATTATGCAGCATAAGCATGGGAACGGTCCCATGGTACGCATGAAATTCAAACTCTGACAACAAACCAAAAGGAATGAAATATACATCTGTACTTATCAAAATTCCTGCCTAGTCCAAACAGTTAGGCATGATGGAATGAAAACAGTTAAAAAAATGAATGTTTTTCCATTACCAAACCATTTTTTGTTGTTTTCCAATAACGACACTATTCCACTGAAAACTGAATCCCATCAACAAAAAACGCGGTTTTTAAAACTTCACTGCTGAACTTATAGTATAGTCTCCATATTTGTCTTTATCTTCACTTTCCTAAAAGTGCAGTTCTTTTACATCCAAACATACATTGCTTCTGGGATGCATTATGTATGATAGGAAGTAATTAGAAAATTGCTGAAAATCTTAGACCATCAGTTTCATGAAAATGGAGCTGACTTCAGTTTCTTGCTTGAAGGATTTTTTGACATATAATGCAGTTTGTTAAATGTCAGTTTTCTAATGGGAAAACTAAACAATTTCAAACTATACTGTTTTCTTCATCTCATCTGAAACATTGTTTCAAACTAGCTTATTAAACACTGAATATATCTCCATGTCAGCACATTTACCAATTTAAGCTGGAATTCAAACCTCCATTCCTTCTAAGGGCCAAGTCTGCAGGAACACAACATCTGTCTGGAGATCTGTGAATTTTCTTCAGCATCATGGGAAGTACTTTCTGGCCAGAGAATCCAGCTTGTACAGCAGAATATGCACATCAAGCCCCTCTAAAATTCCCATGTGGTACTGACCCAAAATGAAAAATGCTGAAAGGTGAATTTACATGAAAATAAATCATTATTGTTTAAAAGTAAAAAAGAAAAGAAATCCAATTTTAGGGATACATGTTTGTGTGTCCATCTGTATCTATTTCTACTGAGTGGGAAAAAAATTAAACTTTAAAAAATAACTTTTATTCTATTTGGGATGAAAAAAAAGTCACAAAATTTGCCTCACAATTTTTAACTACTCTTGAACATTTTCAGAGACTTTTTCATAAGGACTGCTCCTAACTCCAAGGAGCAAGTAGAATCTTGTAATTCTGCTACAGTATAGTGTCTCTGCTATAGGAGAAATAGCAGCAGCTTCTCAAAGCAATGCACACGTTTTGATAGAGTGGTGCTGGCAATTTGCAATATGGTGTAAAGCAGGAATATAGGCATGCACAGCTAAGGCTTACAAATGAAACGCTGATTTCTTTGGAGGGAAGCACAGGCATGTTATAAACAGTTTTAAAGATCTGTTTATTTCCTTTAACCTGTATTAAGCTGTAGTGATCCTGACCAGATGACCACTGTACATTGAGGTGTTAGTGATCCACACAGCAGTTATCCTGTGCTGCAGTTTGGCCTTTAGGCTTGTGCTGCGCTGCTCATATCCCTTGGCTGCGGGACAGACTTAGCCAGCTCATTGCAACAGGCAGCTCCCACTTGGTACCAGTGATCACACCACCTGCGTGGCCTTGCCTTTATCTAAAAGTGCAGCCAGGAGCTCTCCTGCGAACATCCTTCCTGTCTGACAGCAGAAATGATTAATAGAGCTGTTTACTTGTAAGAAAAGCTACAATAGCTTGAACGACCAAAATGGGTTGACTTTTTCTAAGACAGGACCCACACAGCACGCAGCATGCTGATCACAGGGAAGATAAACTATTGAAATTTTTGGAATGCAGAAAAGCACACTATCACTTATATAGACAGAAGTAGGAACAGGGACAAAAGTAGTAATTTTTTTTTACATTCAGTAGTACTTATTACTCTTTAAGACCATCTCTGTTTCAGAAAACACCAAGCCTTACAAAAGTCAATGCAAAATTGTTTTTAAAAGGGCTGTAAATACTTTGTTCATAGGTGTGTATATATATATTCAGAGGTAAATATATTTTAATTTTAGTAGTTATGATAATGATACAAGAATTGTAGGAACGAAGTATGCAGCGGAAACAACAGTGGAACCTAAGGTAAACCCAGTATTTTGAAAACCAAAATTTTCAAGTAAATCAACTGACTAGAATGCCTAAGAAAATGACATTGTACAAATGCTTATATAAAAACAATGATCAACCACGTTGTAGTCATTATTTGTTACATTAAGCAAGATTTTTTTAAAACAGTCATTCTGGGGAGAAACTTATTTGCAGTAAGAACTGATAAAAGCATTATGACTTTCTACTGAGATCTATGGAAAGGCAGTCATCTTAAAATGAAGCATTATCAAGACTGGAGACTTGTTTCAGATTTACTACAGCATGCTATCATTCATATTCCTCTGTTTGGGTCAGGACAGGAAGGATCAGACATTCCTTCCACATATCATTGTGCTCCCAAAACTCTGTGGACACAGGGAAATCTGAGCAATGGTACAATCTGAACACAGCCTATATTTTGCTTTATGTGACACCAGGAAGTAGGAAAGTAGCCACGGCCACGACTTGTCAGCTTTACACCATCTGGAAAGAGGAGATTTCAGAGAGGAGAGGGACACCTCAGTCCCACTAGTGTATTTGGGAATCTCTGATCATATTACCACGTAATATAAAGCAAATAACTATCCTTCCCTTTTGCTTCCATCCTCTTCCCAATAATGATTTATTCTACCTAAACTTCACTCTTAAAATACCTGGTATTTCTCTTACAATGTAAGCCTTTTTCAATGAGAAAGTCATCCAGATAAATCAGACAGCAGGCTTTCTTCTTTGGTCACATTTCACCTTTCCTGACATGCCGACTCTGATATATTGTAATTCATAAAGCATATAGCTTCTTCAAAAACCTTTCATTCTGATGTTATGGTTTACATAACCAAAATCGTCTACTTAATTCAGGTACTCTGCCTAAGATAAGAATCGGCCCTGGAATCAGTATAATCTGCTTTTAAGCCTGGAATCAATTAGTGGTCTGACTACTAGTTTTGTTAATGATGTTGCAGAACTTATGAACTCTGAAAGTCTGTTAGCCCCCAGGCATTAGTAGTGTAAACACCAGAGTATTCTGCTCACAATTTTTATCAAGGTAATCAAGGTATCAAAAAAAGTGTCAGAAAATATTAAATAAAGGTTTAAATAACGAAAATCATGTTGCACCTTTTATTTCTACAACTGAAAATTAATATTTACATCTACTCTACATAGTTGACTTTTTGCTTAGATTTGCAGCTGGGAATCGGGGTGCTAAAGCAATACCAGTGGGAGGAAGAAATAATACAGGAGTGATGAAAGTTGACACAGTGAACCCTACACCAAATCTTCACTTGAGTGCCCCAAGACACAACCAAGTACTTCGTAACAAGACAACACTGCAATGCATCACAGAGGAAAATGATTACAACAGCTTGCCAGGTTTTCAGCTCTTCAGTGAAGAACAGGAATGAACTGGGTGTGAGGCAGAGCTCTCTGGTGATCTAACAATACCAGCCCTAGCTTGCTTAGTTTCTCCCGCAGCTGAGGAATCAGAACACGCAGCAGGTCCTGTGTAAGCGCAGTTCTGCTGCCAGACATGAGATTCTACCTTCTAATGCACATGTCAGCAGTTCAAATCAAAAGTTATTGCTAAATTTACTACATAGCATCAAAAAAAATCAGCTGATCTCTACAAACTTCAGTTATTCATTTATGAAACACATAATAATGGTACCTTACCTAAGTGCTCAGACAACTATTTTAACATGCTTTTAGATACTCTAATAAAGTATCTAACTTAGAACAGATATGATAATTGAATGCGATAACTTGGCCGTATTTGGCTACTTTAATTGAAAACAGTTTTTACAGGAGAACTAAAACCTCAGTCCTGTTCCTACATTTACTACAGGGTACTATATTTATGAATTATAGATTCCTTGTTGTCTAGGCATCAGACAGTATATTTTAAAAGGGATGGAAAAAGTCTTTTATTCTCTGTGTGTCCTGAAGGAATAGAGAGAACACTGGTGTGTTAAGATTAGGTCTTATGAAGACTGACTTGCTTAAACCATCAGTATGAGATATTTCTATGCCACTTGGCCAACTAAGTGATTGCTCTTTGCTCTCCTGCTGGCATGCGCTAATAGTCTGGTGTATAGTTACTCTGCATATTATGTTTTTGCATTTCCTGAGTTATCCCACTATTTCTAGATAACTGAAGCCTGCATATATTTGCTGTTAAACATGTAATTAATTTAATAAGACCATAATGACAATACTTCATTTATTTGGGTTAGAGACATTAAATAATATTAGCAAGATATTACCCTTTTTATGACTTACAGCAAAGATAACCTGATTGCGTGCCATATTAGGAGAGGTACATTAAAAACAATGAATAATGGAATAACTGCATGGAGATAACATACTATTTGATTTTAAATTGCTTCAATAGGCAAGTGTGTATCACCACTCACTCAAAATTACAGAACTATCCACATCTTGCAGGTACTGTTTTAATTCAGTTACTTTAACACACAATTAATTCCATGAAATATTAAGCCAAGTAAATAACTGACATTCAAACATTTTCAAAAGGATTTGAGAATCCTTAATTACTGTTTACATGGATACATTACTGTTAATTACTGTTGCACAGACAGAGTGTGGGACCTTCTCTGAAATCTGTATATACAAGGATGAAAAATTTATGATTCTGAAAATCATTTTTCATTCAGGCAGTACTTACCTGTGTAAATTGATCTGAAATTTCTGTGTGCCAACCAGAAGTACTTAAATGATCTAAGTTTTCATGATTGGACTCTCAAAACTTTAGAAGAATACGGAAAGTATAAGAATACAACTCCTTTATTCACATTTAAAAAAACAAACAAAAACCTTCTGGCTTTCTTTCCTTCGTCTCCATTCACATACAGCATATAAAATCAACCATCTAAAAGAAACATTGCAAAAGTACACAATCACAGAAAAAAATTATACTTCTGCAGGGGAGTAGGGAGAAAAAGCCCAGTCCCGTTCAATTTTAGGCATTTCAAAATCTTTAATATATGTCTTCATTCTTTTTACTGCTGCACTTCTCTCCTGTATGATCTAGCGCTCTGTTGAAATAAACTAATGATCTCGGAATTCAAACCTGCCACCAGCTGTCTTTGGCAGAAGTGATATAAAGGTGCGCTTTTCCTGCACTGTGCTTGTAGGAAAGGGTGAAAAGTGGGCGTGATAACCCAGCTTACAGTGCACAATGTGCTGTGTGATGCTACTGATCTTCAAGAAGCAAGTAGGACATGAACAATAGTAAAGAGGTACAAGCCAAAGTAGAAAGGGGATATTGAACAGTCAAACTAGAAAATTCACCTGGCTGCTAAGAGGTAAATTATTGCCAATTAGGTCATTTAATTGAATATTTTCTGCCACCTTGATTAAATAATCACTTTTCATCCAGCTCATTTTCTTCACATAACACTAAATTTAGTAAAGAGTACTATTCATAGTCTTTGAAGAAGATTCATATATTGTCTGTTCTCATTGACTGGAAATAGCTGTCCAGTGTTACAAAATCTCTGAAGGAATGGCACTCATTAGATGAAGAAAAAGCAGATACACATGCAAAATCTATAAAACTCTTAAGCTTGAGAAATATCTAAGACAAGGAGCAGTTGCTCCTCTGATTCTAAAGAGTTAATCTAAGAAGACTAAATAAATCCAAATTTTGTAACTGGATCAATTCGTTTTCAAAGACTAGTAACTTTATCATTAACCACAAGGGGAAAAACCATGATTTATGTAATAACTAGCAGCACTGATATACACTGTCAGGCTGTAGCCAAAGGTACTTGATAGTCCCAGTCAATAGCATTATACTCTATTCCAGCCTGAGTACAGTAGTAACATTTTTTTTTTTTTTACCAGTTACCACTGTGAGTAGGCTGCAAAGTATTTTCTGATTTCTATATGCGTTTCCTAAATTCAATTATAACTGACAAACTCTGAATTTAATTACATATTTATTATTGGCTACCTAAAAATGAAAGTTTTTTTTTCCCAAGAGGCTGGATATCAACTATGACAAGCTATCTTCTTTCCTTCTCCCTTGTTTTAATATTTGTTTTTACAATAGTGGCATGTTTTTAATGCAAATTTAATTACTGTAGGTTTTTTCTTTAATTGTCTAAGAATGAACAGCACTAATCATTAGAAATTAAAAGAGTACTCTATTTGACAAAATATATTCAAAACTAAAATATCAATATAATTTATCTCAGAGGATGATCATAAGTAGATGTAAAACATCCAACTTGATACCAAGGGATATATGGGGGAGCAGGGGTGGAGAGAGAAAGCAAGGAACTTGTTAGAGTGTATTAGAGAATGTTTAAACAGATAGCAGAATAAATTGTTACTTTTTTTATCAAATTGTAGCACAGAACACACATCCTAATCATTATCTTTAACTTTTGCTCTACATTCTTTTATGAATAACCATCTTGTCCTTTTTCTTTGATGTGAATCCATCAACACCCAGAAAAAAATGCTTTAGTATGTGCAATAAAATCATTAGCCCGCAACTTTCAGCTAAAAGACAACATCCTGATCAACTGAAAATAAATGCTGGCTGACTTGCTTTTCTTGAACACTTCCTTAGTGACCAATTTTTATTAAAGACATTCCTTCCTTAATGAAAAACCTTTCTTAGTACTACACTTCAACTATTCTGCTTTTTGTTCATTAGTCAGTTACACTCCAGCATTAGAGCACTTTAACTTCAAGAACCAATATAACTGATTATTCAGTGTTCTGTATCTGTTTAAATTTATTATTCAAAGCTGTTAGTGCATTACTCTGAATCTGTACAATGTATATTAATAGGAGTAAAAATAAGCTTTATCCACTGAATATTTAGCTATTTTATAGACCTGTTGATTACGTGTGACTCTCCTACCGGGCAATAATGGCAGAAGGAAGAAGTCCAATCAGTCCAAGGATTCTCTTCCTAAAGAGAAGACAAACATGACTCATATCACATCTGGAGCTAAACTAGCTTTTTAAATTGGAGACGCTTAAAATAAAGCCTTCTTGATCACATTTAGAAGTGTGTTGTCCTGCACATGTAGAAACATTCAGCTATCTTTCAGAATGCACAACCTTATATCATCATATATGGGAAATAAAAAATGAACAAGAAATCAGGGAAATGAGTGACTCAAATTGGTGTTTTCAGGACCGATAATGTATTTTCACAATTCCAAAGTATAATCACCAGATTACTGAACCCCACTCATTAATGGCAGTTGATATTAATATACATGTAAACATATCCATATATATCCAAACATATCAATATTAAGTGTAACAACTCCATCATTTTCGAAGGGGATACATTTAATCCTGGTACTAGCAAAGGAATGAGTTACCTGGACACACAAAAATTATGTGACTGCAAACTGTTTTTCAGTTTTGTTTTCCCTTCCCAACAAAGGATCTAGAACACTACATCAAATATCCAGCTATGTTACACAGTATGTATGATGAAGTTTGGCACCACCCCGAGGCATCACAGTCATCTAATGCTAGTCTGCAGGAAATGCAGCAGCATTGTTGCAAATCCTTAGAAACTTAACTCAGGCCTAGACAATGATGCCTCTGAGCGCTTACAATTCACAGCCCACAGTCCTCTCAACAGTATGATCCACCTACCATTCTGTTTAAGAAATGGAGCAGGGCTTGCTGTATTCTGTTAAATCATAGCCAGGGTAACAGAAGGAAGCAAGGAAACAAACATCTCTTTTATAGCAACCTATCGCTGCTCCATGCCCCCATTAAACCAAAAAGATTCAAATCAGTATATGGCAGAAATGTGATCCCACCCAACAAGAGACAGGGCTATTGAAAACAAGGATGAGACTGCTCCGTTCTTGTTAAAGGTGTGCCACTGTGAAGCAAAGAACTGTCTGCAGGGACAGAAACAATGTGTGAGATTTACCCCAAGGAATAGGGTATTCAGCAGGGAGTGACATCCTCATCTCTAATTCATGCTCCCAAGACAATCTGAATTCATGCAGTTACTCTTTAAGATAAATCACTTGGAGAGATGAGTTTGAACACTCTGGGACAGAACCAAACTGAATCTTCCAATTCACATCAGTAATCTAAAAGATAGGTTGTTAAAGAAAAGGTTATTCAATCTCCGCATCCTTCGGATACATGTTAAAAGCAAGCAGCTACACCAAACTTCATGAATCTCTGAATATGATTATGTGCTTGGCATGGCCTGAAAATACCAACAAAACAGAGCCACTTGGACACTTAAACAAGGGACTGTAATTGGCTGAATGGTAAATAGGTGCAAAACTGCTTTGGCTGTTGCACACTGTGCACACAAGTAAAATCCTAGACACCGTTGAGATGTAAATTACAATCAAGAGTCTTCTGACTTTAGGCATGTTCTGGATTAGGCAGCAGCTGTGGGAGATTTCTTAGATCACATTTTTGGAGTTCAGTACCTGATTTCTTCCTAAATCTTGCTTTAGGTAGGCAAGTCCTTTATTGGATCTTGCCAATAAGCTCTCTCTCCCAGTTCCTCTGTATGCTTTTATCTAGTAAGTATTTTAGATCATTTTGTTTTGCCTCCCTTTTATTTTTAATGAGATCCTTATCTCTCTAACACATAGTTAACTGTTTATCCTATGTGTGGTTGCTTTTTTATATTCACTAGTGCATACATAATTACGAAGTGTAATTAAATAATTTATTAAGGGCCCTGTTTCAGATGTACTGAGAACCCGAAGCTCCACTTCCCTCAAAGGGAGTTAAGATGCCTTGAAAAACCCATACTGCAGTACTGCACAAAAATGCCAGCTATACTGGTAGCAATCCAGCCCTGTTCAGCTCACCTCTGCTAACTTTCAAGAGCAAGCTGCGAAAGCAGCTTTGTGGCATCTCATACCTAAAAAAAAAAAAGAGTATTCAAAACCAACTTCTGCTCAACACTGTATTACACAAACAAAGCTTAGTATTTGCTTTACTGCAATGATGCTGAGCATTTTTCCACTTAGAAGTCTGCCTGCCGGAGCTTTCTCAGTAAAGCCCCCCCAAAGTCTACCAAGCAACAAAGAAAAGAAACTGAAACAAAACAAAACCAAACCAAGTTGCTTCTGAGGATTCATTAATCCTTAGCCACAGCTGAAGTGACTCAAACATCACTGGCTAAGGTCTTCAAAAGCTATGCCATTCAAGATTTTTCTTTTTATAGATATAGTTTGAACCTTTTTACATTCCCTGCCCCCCCCCCCTTTTTTTTAAAAAAAAGAAAAGGCATTAATAGTTTCTTAGGAGAACAATTAGTTCTTAGGAACAGTAAGCTTTAGAAATAAAAAAGTATGAATATTACTTGCCTAATCTAATCTTTCTCCACTTACTTTTATTTTGCCTTTGCTGCACATACCTTGGCAAAAAGTTACAACAGCTGGATAGCTAGCTAGCTAGCTACCTTTAAAGAAATAGAAGGAAAAGAGCCAGAAAGCCATTAGCACATTTCTTGTAGAATATAACTGCTTTCTCTGGGTTAGCTACTTTTTCTTGGGATACATGCCAAGAGAGACAGTAAAAATGGGGCTCAGCTCCAGATTTCCAGTATGCAGGTATTAATTTTTAGGTTCACTGCCTGCCACTCCCTGTTCCCTCAGCCTGGGCTGGTGTTTTGTTTCGTTTTGTTTATACTGCTGTTTATTTCTGAAGATCTTGAATCAGGATAATTTTGTATAATTTACCTGAAACATGGTCAAATACAATTTAAAACACTATTTTATTGTCAGCTCATGTTTAATTGGGTTGCACACACTATTCGTACAAGGAATTGCTTACAGAAACATCAGATCAAAAGCTTAAAAAGCATAAGGAACATACTTCTACCTCACTGTACTGAAGGCGTAATACTTTGTAGATATCTTCCTGAACGAGGACAACCAGGACTTGTACAAGCAGTTGTAAAATATTCTTCTACAGATGGAAGAGGACAACCTCTGGAGACTTTCTTAGAAAGGCCCACACAAACTGTGTAACTGCAGGGATTTATGCTGTTGTTTAAATGTAGCATTTATCTGACCCCACAACAGGAAAAAAACTTTTTTGTGTGTGCGTTATTTTTAATCAAGAGGTGGTGGAGCTGTGTGTTATCTAATCTAGTAAGAAGCTGCATGTCTTTTTTTTCCCCTCTTACATAACTATCACATCCTGATGGTAACACAGTGAAATCAGAATATTATTGTTTTCTTGTTTAGTTAAATATGCCAAAGGTGAGATACTGCACCAAAACCAACTGTAGCTTAAAGATATAACAATGACCACACTGGTTAACACCAAGGTCCAACTAGGCCCAGTATCCTGCTTCCAACAGTGATCAAAAATGAATGCCTAAAGAACTAGGACAAGATGAACATACAGTCAAATTCGTCCTCAAGTAATCTGCCAGATTCCAGAGACCCATGTCTCAGGGATTTCCTGACACAAAAGTGATTCATTTTATGTAAGAGATTCTTTCCTATGAACTTCTCTCAAAACATCCTTGAGCCCAGCCCTAGAGTGCCATGCTCTGAAACTATTTGATATCCAGAGGCTTCCCTACCTCCATATGCCCACAGCCCACTGCTGATGTATATAAGAACATATCTGAAGTCTTTATCTTTAATCTAATGAAATGCTTCAGTGTCTTTCTACAACCACACAAATCATACATAAGCAAAATATATATATATTCCATCTATCTAAACGTAGACAATATTTTTTGGCTGCATGAACTCCTGAGTTTCCAAGAGAAACAAGGACAACTATGAATGTAGAGAACAGCATGTGTCACAAACATTAGCAGACAGTAAGGGCTTACAGTAACAGGAAGTATTGCTCACATAAAGAGCAAGCTCTGAAGAAAGGTACTAAAGACATTTCTAAAACTGGTAGGAGCAGTATTAAATGCCAGGCTCCCTATCCATCCATTCATCTGTCCTACCCAAACTCTCTTCTTTCACTGTTTTTGTTTTGAAGTGAAGGATGATGGGAAAACCTTCCACTCTTCTGCTTCAAGACACCCCAGCTGGCAAAGCCACAAGTATTTTATTCCTGTAAACTGGGAATTCTGAAAAATAGCTGATTGCAGCTGACAATTTTGCTTGAATCATCAGTATGAATGTTAACATATGAACTTTTAAAAGATTCATTGGAAACAGCAATGGTGGAAAGAAAAGGGGTTCCCATTTCTACTTTTTAATTGTTCCTGCAGAGGAAAATCTTATAATCCTAACTCCAGTTTTTCAAGGAAGTTCCACAGCCTCCTGAACACTGTCCTGTTTTTATTTTTCTTTTCTATGTCCATAGGCAATCTAATCTGGAATGAAAAACTACTGCTCTCTTTGATGATGGCTCACAGTACTTCTTCTAGAATTTTACTTCTGTCCAAAATCTGCTTGTTTCCCTGATACTTTGTCAACTCATACCTGACATGTCTAAAACAGAATCCATAACCCATTGAAACAATTCAAACCATTTTACCTTATCCTGCCACTGTTCAAGTTCATGCTACAAGCATCTTTTACTTTGATCTTTCCATAGGCTGTAACTTCCTAACTCATGCTTTGAATGAATAATTGCTCTAAGAGTCTCTTATCTCTTCACTTTTAAAGTATACCCATGTTCTCCCCGATATTTCAATACTGAAGCATCTTTTTTTCTTTGACTTTAGGAAGCTGAAAGGCACTGTAAATGTAAAGAATGGGTTTTAGAGGGGGTTCAGACAAAACACTTGGATGTAACTCCAGACATCTGGTTATTTGCAGTCATGGCATCTTTGCCCATAGACTTAACAGTCATCAGTATCATCCTCCAGTCCGTAATACATGAAATACAGCTGAAGACAAATATAGCTTTGTTCCTTTCACAGTTCATTCTCCTGATGTGAAAGTCTTGCCTGGAAGGTTTTAGAGGAACTGCTATATTTAGCTGAGATTTCTCAATTTATGACAGTCTTCTAATTAAAAAAAAACAACTCATAGCTATTGTGAATGCATAGCAGTCATGCAATAGACTTCATGCTTTCTATAGAGGCTGACATATATCCTAAAACCCTAAACATTTCCCCATGAAATTGCACTGTAATTACTTAGTTTAGGCAAAGTAGAAAAGGTACTTCCCAAAAAGCACTGGACTTGTTATTTTATGCTCCTGGAAAACTTGAGTTTTACTGCACCAACTGGTTGTTATGGCATTGCAGGTCTAAACAATGAAAACATGAGACCCCATCCTATGGGCATGCTACAGGATTAACTAGCAACATTCAAGAAAAGAGGGAGAAATACCTAAACCCTAAGGACAAATAACTTTTTTTTTAATCTTGTAGCTTTTATCTTATCGTGTCCAACATGAAAAAACAAACAAACAAACAAACAGCTAACTCCTGGGTCCAGAAGGAAAAGGGGCCAGCACAAGCTGCCGAAGACAAGCGCGATCAGCCGCCGGGAGGGCGGCCGCGCGCGGGCTGCGGGCAGGCACCCGCCGGGCGAAGTCTTCAGAGGCACGACAGCTACAGACAGACCCCCGCTCCCCCCGAGGAGCTCGGAGACCCCTCTCCCGGCCCCCGTGGGTCGATCCTGCCCCGCTCCGCTGCTTCCCCCACCGCCTACCCGCCTCCACCCCAACAGCGCTGCTAACGCCCGACC
>VXAL01018448.1:2862-58813 GCA_013399475.1 Chauna torquata
AGGCAGCCAGCGGCAGGGTGGCCGGGGGCGGGCTGGGAAGCGCGGCCGCGGTGCAGCGGCTCCCCGCTCCCTCTGCGCCCGGCTTCGGCCGCGTCGCTGCGCCTGGGCGCTGCCGGCCCGCCGGGAGCCTTCCTGGCGTCTCCTCTAGGCCCTCGTCCTGCTGCTCCCCGAAGCCTACAGCTTCCGTTGTCGCTGCCGACCTGGGCTCAGGCGCGCGGTGTCGGTCCCTGGCGGCTTCTCTGCCTGTGCCTGAGCTCTTTTCCCGTGCGCATTCGTTTATTTTGGGGGGGGAACCGGCTCCCGNTCGCGAAGATAGCTGTGCCCCTTTTGCGTGCTCTCGAACATCGGTGTCCCGGGAGGAACTCGTCAGTGTCCGTGCGGGTGTCGCGCTGTGTCCCTTTCCCTCGCCCCCGCCGCGTTGGCGCCTGGCTGGGGCGGAGGGGGATCCGCGGGGCCGCGCTGCGCAGCGCCGCTTTGGTTCGCGTGCGCCGCCCTTGCTTTACAAGGACGTCTCGTTTTGGTCAGACCAAAGGTCCGTGTGGTCCGGTGTCCTGCGATTGTTAGAGGCCAGCTTTAGATGCCAAGACGGTGGCGGTCTGGCCTCCAAGCAGTTTTGCAGCTTGAGCTGTTGGTGATGCCTTTGTTGACAAGCACTGCATGTCCGTTTACTTTGTGAGCTTTGGCATGGGCAGCCCTGGTGCTGTTACACTTCTTTTCAAGCTTTGGAAGCAAACTGTCTCCCTTGTGGAGTCTGGTACCTTCACGCTGCCAAAAAGAACTGGGGATTGTTCTCCCTCTTGCTCACCTTCACGCTTGAGCCCCTTTCCCGCTGCTGCGTTAGGCTAGGGGACGATGTGCCTCTCCTGCCCTCCGCACTCTGAGCGAGCATGCTGCCTGCCTGGGAGCAGCACAGGCAGATGGTTTATCAGTGTTTGTGTGTTGATGACAGCATCCTGTGGGTTGGATGGACTGTCCTGGTGGCTGGAAAAAGCTTATAGGTTACCTGTAGATCTTGTAGTAATCATGGTCTAAGTAGTAAGCATTGAATCGGACGACGACTGGGTTTTATAAAGGTTTTATAAATCTGTCTTTGGAATATGGAGCACACTGTGCCTATAGTGCAACACCAAAGAGGTTGGATGTTTTTCTGTTTGGTGATAAGTACTCCAGGTTTCTTTACTATGCTTCTGGGTGCTTGAGGAGCTTGTCAGCTGGGTCATGTTAATTCCTGTTGGGTATTGACCAGAAGAAAAAAAAAAAAAAAAAAAAGTGGAGTGTGTGCATGAAAAGATACCATGAAAGCAAGGGATTTTGGTTGGGGTTTTTTTTTTTTGTTGTTTTTTGGTCTTTGCACTTAATGGTGAATTAATGTTCCTCTTTCTCATGGTATTAAAACGACTCAAAAGAAAGTCTTGAATTACTTGGCTGTTTTTGAAAATGCTGTCCTTAGCCTGCAAGTTTGATATGGTTTTGGGGGGGAGGAGGAGGTAGGGGGAAACAGCTCCTTGAGGAGAATTGGCTGTTTTTCTGTTCTGAAAACTTGCGACGTATCAGGTATTAAAGGAAAAGTCCACCTAATGAGTGTCCATGTAAACTTTTTGAGTTCATTTTTAAAAGAAATACTTCTGTGTTCAGTGCAGGCATAAAGCTGAACTTGTGTTCACAGGGAATTGCCCAGGCTTGTTAAGCTGTTTGCTTGGAGCGATGGTCCTGAAGCAGCAGTAGGTGGGCATTGGGTTATTTGGAGTGTGTTGCTGTGGGGGCTGAGAAACCTCGTGATGGCCTGGTCGTTGGGTGCATAGAAGGTCTCTGGAACAACGGAGGAGCTTAGCCTGCACGAAGAATGAAGCTTCTCGGGAATTTGTGTTGTACCCAAGACCTAATTCTGCCCTAGTTATTTACTGGCGATGCTGGCTGTTTTTAATCGGCAGGCCTGCACCATCCAGTTAGGACAGGTGATGTTATGCTGGGTCTTCCCAGAGGTCAGCTGATGTTACCAAACCTAACTGAAAAAAGAGGTTGTTGAATTTCTTGGGCTAGTTTGTCACTTTCTTTTGAAGAAATGTTTTGATCTGTTAAATTGAAAACTTAATATGGCAGAAACTTATGATCTGTTTCTTTTTTTTTCAGGGTTGGTTAAAAACTTATGGCTACTTGCTTCCATCTGACAGCCAAATGTCTGCCTTGCAGTCGGGAAAAGCTGTGCAGTCTGCAGTGGCCACTATGCAACAGTTTTATGGGATCCCAGTAACAGGAGTTTTGGACCAGACAACTCTTGAGTAAGATTAACATAGGCTAATTTTGTCTTTCCATTCTCAAAGCCTTGTCTTATTACCTGGATAGTTATTCCAGGTGCCAGAAGTCCTCAAAAGGGATAGATTTGACTGTCTCAGCACAGTCAGAAAAGTCTTGATGTTTGCAAAAAGGTGTCCCTAATGAACAAGTGTGGACAACTCCAGCTTGATCTTATTGTCAGCACTTCTGTTTGCAAATGTGAGAAGCTCTTGTTAAATGTCATTCCTGTTGCTAGCACAAAGGTGAAACACGAATCCTGTGAGCTTCTGAAGGTGATGAATGTCAAGGGTTTCATTTATTGCCATCTCTGTCTGGACTTAGGTGAAAATCTGGCTCCAGAAATGACTTCTAATGTAGTATTTCTTAATCAGAGTTGTGGATCTGCATAGGTGCCTGTGGAGAGCTATAGTTCTGAGTTGAAGTGAGTTGCAGCAGTCTGATGAGGACAGTCAACACTACTCAGCTGTTGAATGGCTGACGTTTGCTGGACATTAGATGTTATCTGCTGTATGTTGACCATGTGTTATTTGTTGCCCATGTGTTATTTGTTGCGTGTGATCAGTGTCTTGAAGCACAGAAGCATTGGCCTAAAGTACCTAGGCTGGAGGGAATCTGTTTTTTGAAGGCTGTTGCCTTTACTCTGCTGTTCAGTGTGCACTGCAAGATGTAATGTGGAAGTGGTGTTTGTTGCTGTTACCTGAATGTCCTGTACTGACTGAATACTGTTAGTCTAGACTAGCAGAGCATCTGTTGACTGTAGCAAACTGCAGATAAGGTCTTACTAGTGCTTTCTCAGGAGGAGAGGCGTCTTGTGGTGAGCAAAAAAGAAAGCACAAATAATAGAACTTAGGCCCTGCTGGGGAGTTTTCCCTCGACCTTTTCTTACTGCATTAGAAGACCCTTTCAAAGTGTGCTCTGCCTAGTTCTTCAGCTCTTCTTATGGCACTGCTGGTAAAAGGGACACAGTAGCACAAAAGAAGGGGGCACAAAGTAACCAAATAATGTGAGTAATGAACACTTTTGGTTGTATGCCTTCAAGTCTGCAAGAAGAGAGAGAAACAGAATAAATTAGTGAATTAGGGAGGGATCATCCTGGACTGGGAGTGCCTCTCCAGTGAATGTAACATTCCTTTCTTCAGCTCACATGGGAAGCCCCTTGTTCTCTGTCGAGGGATAGAGAAAATCCTGTTAGTTTGCTTTTCAAATGAGTTGAAAATGAAATGCTTTTTAAAGATCGGGATTTTTCATCTGTGATCTTTTTGCCATTAATAACACAATTTGTAAGAGAATGCTGAAGCAGAGCCAGAGGAGAACAAGGCTGTGTATGTGCAGTTGGTGTGTAGAAGCTTGCAGCTTGGATGCTTTTGAGTTGGAATAGGGTAGTGAAGAACAGGCTATGAGCTGCAGCTGCCCTGTGGACGGCAGGAGGGAAGGGAGCAAACTGAATGTGGGAGCCCCAGCTTTAGTAAGTAAAAGTATTTTTCTGGAGGAAAAGAGGGTGGTGCTCCTGTTTTACTGAGTGTATATACAGGCAGGTTTTGATCAGTATATGGAGACCCAGTGGCTGATGGTGAAAAAGCTAAATGTTCCATTTTCTGAAACTGAAGTCTCCAAAAGCTTGAAACCTCTGCAGCCAAATGCATGTGTGCTTTGCAGGGTTTTGCTGTTGCTGTACTTCCACCTGTCCTGACGTTGTATGGGAGGGATGAGCAGGAGTACCTACTTAGGAGTCAAATTAAAGGAAAAAGAAGTCCTAATTGCTGCTAGCAGTGAGCCTGTATTTTGAGTCAGAGGGGGGGCATCTAGCTGGGCCTTGCTGGGCTCTGTCACTTCCTCAGAACCAGCTGTGAGAAGTCTCACTCTGTTCTGGAAGCTGAGCAGAAGGAGAAGAACTGGCAAGGCAGACTGGCTCTAAGAGCTCCAAGTTACTCAGGCGTTTGTTATTTCAGTCCATGTTATAGGTTTGGAGATTACAATTACGAATTTTTCTGTCACTTCTGTCGGTGTCATAAGCTCTATGCCTTTAAAGTTTCAGTGTGCAATCGGTCCATGTGCAGAGTTATTAGTTTCTATGGCTTCTTTGGTAGGCAACAAATTCCACATCTTCCATTTACACTTATCATGGAAGCCTAATGTTCTTTATCTCCTTCCCCACACACGCCCAAACCCTGAGCTCGGGCTTTCCTCCAAGAGTGGTATTGAAGTGTGTGGAAGCTACCATGCAAGCTCTGCCAGTGGGAGTGGGAAATGGGAAGGAACAACACCATTGCTGTTGCTTACTGGTACCTGTAGGGAAGTGGGGTTCAGCAGAGGGACAAAGGGAGAGACCTGAGCGAACAGGCTGAAGTTATGTGATTTCCTGTATAAAGAGCAGGAGAGAATACTTGTGAACAGCCTCCTCCTATTCCGCGCTTGACAGCGCCTCAACAAACTTTGTGTCTGCCTGCAGTTTGTGGGTTGAATAGTAATTTGACTTAATAGCTAAGCAAGGATATAATCCTGGGAGTGCGCAGGGAAAGAAGGCATGCTAGCACCTAACAGAAGTGCTCACTATTAAGTTTGTCATAATCACATAGACCTGAGGAGAACTAGGAAATAGTCTTACTTGTGTTGGAGGTGCCTTGTGTGTCTTTGTATTGTCTTGAGCCTGTTGTGTAGGTTGCTCACCTTGGGTTGCAAGACACAGCTGTCTAATTTTGTTTTTTACCTCAGGGAGTTTAAAGATACCGCTCTCACAGCTCAACAGTAGGCAACTGGGAATTATAGCTTCCTCTACTTAGGAAAGTCTTGTGGAGGACTTGGAACCTGAACTGGGGAAAGCAGCTGTGTCTGGTCAAGAGCTGGATGTCACTGCAGTTGGAAGTTACCTACTTTTCTGCATGCCAAGCAGCTAATAGTCTAATAGCACTGAACAGTGCCACGTAGGACTTTTGAGGGTCCAATGCTGTTGGTGACCCCATTTAAAAAAAAAAAATCTTCTCCGCAAAAAAAAAAACAACTTTAAGTATCTGAATCCTGCCTCAAGTAATTGCCTTTTGTTGTTGTTTCTTATGTGTTTTTGTAAATCCCCTAGAACAAAGAAAGAGCTCTCCAAAGTGCTCAGTAGAGTGTGGCTGGGAAAAAGCTGCACTTATGACAATCAGTGGCTGCAAGCTACAGCTCCATGATTATTCTGACATAAATCTGCCCTGCAGAGAAGAGGAAAACATAGCTGGACTTGTACCCTGGCCCTTGTGATTAGACTAGGGCCTGTATGTCTGGGAAGTAAGTTGAACTGAGGTACTGCCTAGCTGTAACCATGTGTTGCGGTGTGACCCGGCAGGCAGCTCAGCACCATGCAGACCCTCACTCGCTGCTCCTCCACGGGATGGGGGACAGAATCAGAAGGGTGGAAGTGTGAGAGCTAGTGGGCTGAGATAAAGACAATTTACTAGGTAAAGCAGAAGCTGCATGCACAAGGAAAGCAAAATAGGGAATTCATTTGCTACTTCCCATTGGCAGGCAGATGTTCAGATGTTGCCAGGAAAGCAGGGTTACTTGGAAAGATGAACACCATCGCTCCAAATATCCCTCTATTCCTCCTTCCTTCCCCCAGCTTTTCTTGCTGAGCATGACACCCTGTGGCATGGAATGTCCCTTTGGCCAGTTTGGGTCAGCTGTCCTGGTTCTGTCCCCTCCCAGCTTTTTGTGCACCCCCAGCCTCCTCGCTGGCAGGGCAGCATGAGAAGCTGAAAAGTCCTTGGCTCTGTGTAAGCACTGCTCTGCAGCAACTAAAAGATCAGCATGTGATCACCACTATTTTCATCAAAAATTCAAAATACAGCATCATACAAGCCTCTGTGAAGAAAATTAACTATCTCAGCCCAAACCAGGACACCAGGTAATCAGGCTTTTTGTACTAGATGTATTTCAGGCAATGTGTAGTTGAGCTCCAGAATGAGTATAATGGGGTTGAAAGAGGGATTAGGCAGCCGTGCATAGGGAGAGTAGGGACAGCTCTGCAAATGA
The DNA here is from genome assembly GCA_013399475.1 of Chauna torquata. Taxonomy (NCBI): domain Eukaryota; kingdom Metazoa; phylum Chordata; class Aves; order Anseriformes; family Anhimidae; genus Chauna; species Chauna torquata. The sequence continues at coordinate 9,166 of VXAL01018448.1, forward strand.
TGATGCTGTGGAAGCTTTGGCTCAAGAAGTCCTTAAAGCCCAGAGTACTGGTATTGCAGCCTGCCTCTATCTTCTAGGTGATGCTGGTAAAGATAAAATAGAAGATAATTTTCTGACAGTGTAGTCGGGGCCTGGTGAGAGTGATGTTCAAAATATCAGAGTTTTTATGAAGCTCAAGAGACACAAACTGCAGTGTGAATTAGATTTTTGTAAGGTTATGCTAAAAACTGTGTACCATATCATATGACTGGAATTTAAAAAAAAAAAGAAAAGGAGATATGTAGGAGACTCTAAGTAGAAGCAATGCAAAAGAGCACAAGTAAAGGGCATTTGGAAAAAAACAGTGTATTGAGGTTGAGTTAATATGGCTTTTGTAAAAGCAAAGCTCAGGTGTATCACTTTTCTTTGAAGGTGGCAGCAGTTGCGTGGGCAAGACAGATCTGATTTCCATGGGTTGCCTAGATTTTTTGAAAGGCGTACCGTACCGGTAAATGTAAGGTAAAGGAAGTGGGGAAGCTGAGTACCAGCTTCATATACAAAGCTTGTGTTCTTGTCAGGTCCGGTACAATCTGTAGGGGAGGAGACCTGACTTCTCCAATAACAATGTATGGATCCCTCTGCAAGGGAAAGCATCCTTTGATCTCCCAGTTCACCTGGCCATCGAAGCAAGAGTTTCCTACATCATGAATGACATCAAAAGAGTCGAGGGTTATGGGGAGGATCTGACAGAATTTGGTGACCATGACCCACAGATTGCAGTTATCTGTTCTGGTGGTTACAGAAAGCCGTAGTCATTAGGTTGGAGGGTTGCATTTGCTCTTCTTCAGTCTTATCTCTAGTAAATTCTGACTTGGAGGGGTTTTTTTTTGTTGTTTGGTTTGGTTCGTTTTTTACCAGCACAGGAGCACTTCAACAAATGGAGAGTGGATAGAGTAAGTGATAAGAGGATTTGATCCCAGTGTATATGCATGTGCAATTTGGGTCTGGGTCTCTTTTGACATTGTCGTCATTAAGCTGTTGTCAAGAGTAAGGGCTACCTGGCCCAGTATCTGTGTTTCCAAAAGGAAAAATGAAGCCTTTTTGGTGTGCTGAGGTGTGTGCATTGCCAGCAGAGGTGGAGCCCTTCTTCGTGTCTGCGCTGGTCATCCTTAGGTGGTCTTCTGGTCACCCCTGAGTTCTTTTGAATCTCTTTTCCAACTTCTTCATTAGCTTTCTTTTTCACTTTTCCCCTCGAGGTGGATGAAGAAGCCTCGATGTGGAGTTCCAGATCATCCCCACCTAGGCCATAGCCGAAGGAAAAAGCGGTATGCGCTAACTGGACAAAAATGGAGGCAGAAGCATATAACCTACAGGTATAGTCCCCTCCCCAGCCCTTTTTGTTTGGGGAGGGCGGGGGAAATGTTCTGTATTTGTTCGGTATGCAAATTCTGTAATTAGCTTTAAAAAGTGGATTTTCAGTATAAAGCCCAGTTAAGGCTTTCAGCCTTTAGGACATGGTGGAGGGGTATATTTTCAGAGCACTGGGGTAACTGAGGAGTCTATTCTTCATTAGGAAACAACTGGTCAGTAGAGTTGCCTAAATCCCAGCCATCGCTTGTGTAATTTTGGCAGGAAAATCCTAGTAAGCCCCTTTCTGTTCCCTTAGAAATCTAAATGCTGTTGAAATCTAACCCTTGCAACTGGAGCTATACTCGGAGACAGTAGGACTCTAACCATTAAATCACGTGGCCCCTTTAACAAGTAGTACCCTTAAGGCAGAAGGAACATCATTGTCTAAAGGAGTGATGCTTTGTCCCTCCACCGATTTGCAACGTTTTACTGTACATTTATTTTTGCAGAGTTTTTACTGTTGCTAATGTAGCAAAACTCTTGCTTTTGTCCAGACTTAGACCTGCCAAGGCAATACACTGAAGTGACCTACAAGTATAAAATGAGTGTTGTATAGTGACGAGTGTTTTCCACAGATGCCTTTGTGTTAGAATCATTTAGGTCCTTAGGTTTTGAAAAGGAATTGCTGAATGATGCCAATGGCAGTTTGACGCTCAGGATGTCCATTCAAAACAAAATTAAAACCCCTCTAGATGAGAGTCTCTGAAGTATAGCCTACTAACTTTTGGAGGAGAGAAGGAGGCATTGCAGAAGAGTAAAACTTAGGAATGTAGACTCTAAGGAGAATATATGGATAAGCAAAGCTTACGTGAAAAGAAGTCTGTAGCGAAGAGGTAGAAATCTGAGTGACCAGCATGGGGAATATGTCTGAGCATGTAGGAAGAGATACAGTGGTGTAAAGGGAAGGAGAATTGGTGTCTGGGGGACTACATTACTTCTGCTGAGAGCTCTGAGAGAGGGGGAGAATTCTTCAGTGCAACTGTGAGGGAGTGCTGAGACTGGTAGAAGTGACTAGTTCTGGGGACTAGTTCAAAGCTTCCACCAATAATTACTCCTTTAACTGAAATTATAAAGGGGTACCCTCTATATGTGAAGATGTGAGAGTCAGATCTTGCTTCTGACCTTTTCTGGACCTTAGGGAAAGCTAGTGTATAATCACGTAGATAAAACATAACTTTGTATGCAAAACCACATGAAGCTTGTGGGCAGATGGCTTCACTTTTGCCATTGTCAAGCTAGTAGTTGTTTAACTGTCCAATTTCAATATTTGTAGAGTGACATTCCGGTGGTGGATATCTCATTTTACCATTAAATGTATTACAGGATATTTCATCTCTCAATCATTATATTAAATTAAGCCAAGTTTCATTAAAGACTGAAAGTTGTTTCCATGACATAGATGTTCGTATTCCTTGAGCCAAGTTTAGTAGGTCTGGAGTCTATTATATGCCCACAAAAACAAACAGAAAAACAAACAAACAAAAAAAACCCAGCACTTTTTAAGCTAAAGTTTATCAGTATGGGAAATTTATGTGCAGTTAAGGTATTTTTCATAAACTCCATCATGGACCGGCTTGCACAACACTGGTGCACAATACTGGCCCACCAGTCTGATGAGCTCTTAAGTATTCAAGGAGTCCTGAGAATGAAGCTGCTCACCTAAGTAAAGTTGTATAATTTACAGAAAGGTTTGTTTCTCAAAAAGAATTTTAGTAGTCAGGTGTTTTCGTACACCGAATTCCATTTTAGCATGATATTTTCAGACAAAATCTGGAATAACTTACTTTTTTTAAACTAAGTTACTCAACTCTATACATGAGGATTCGGAAGGTTGTCAGGCTTTCAGAAAGTGATATGAGATGAACCAAAGTATTGGGATTATTCTTACCACTAAATATACACTTCAGATCAAGACTGTTGTTTTGTTGGTAACTTTTTTGTAACAGCAAAACTTTGCAGGCGCAAAGTAGTGTATGCGAAAAATAAAAACACTTTAGAGATGGAAACTCTGTAGAAGTGGCTATGTATTGGAATCATAATAAGAAGTCTTGAATGGAATCTGCACCTTTAAACAACCCTTCTCTCTCATTCACACAGTGTACACAACTATACCCCCAAGGTTGGAGAGCTTGATACAAGGAGAGCCATTCGTCAGGCATTTGATGTTTGGCAGAGAGTGACACCACTTACCTTTGAAGAAGTCCCTTACCATGAAATTAAAAATGACAGGAAGGAGGCAGATATTATGATATTTTTTGCTTCTGGTTTCCATGGAGACAGTTCTCCGTTTGATGGAGAAGGTGGATTCCTAGCTCATGCTTACTTTCCTGGACCAGGAATAGGAGGAGATACTCACTTCGATTCAGATGAGCCATGGACCCTGGGAAATTCTAATCATGATGGTAAGAGTGTAAATCATTTTTGAGAATAAGTTGAATGTAGACACATTGATAGGCTTTTAACTGGAAAGTGGTTAGTGGATCCTTCCCCTCCCATAAAATGGTTCAAATGCTTTCTAAAACGTGTATTCTATCTTAAATGGATAAGTCATTTCATTAGTAAGTTTGTGACTCTGCTTGCCTCTCTGCACACATGCAAATGCTGAGGAGTGAACAGGAGTGTGTGTCTACTGGCTTTTTACATATCTCAAGATTTGGACCACTTTTGCTGCAGAAAGCAAGGTTCCTAGAGAGACAAGATGAACGGGGTGTTGAAGTGTAAACTTCGTGTCTCATGGGAATTCTTAACATGGGTAAATAGAGTTGGTTGTAATGGTAAATAGAAAATTGAGAGACTGAAGGCATTTGTATTTCAAATAGTTTTAATCTGTATTTATTTTCCTGTGAGCTGAGTATGGTCATAATTCCATCAGAGGATGGGGCTGGCTGATTTGTTAAGGAAGACTGATGATTAGGAGAACTGTTTTTGTGATACTAAGCAACACAGAGCTTCTGTGTCTTTCTGGCTTTGTCTTACTGTCAAATGACAATGAGCACTTTCTGATTTATTTTAAAGGATATTTTTTGAGGATAGTGGTGACTTCAAAAAGTTTTAAGTTGGAAAACCAGGATTTTACAGTGGCCTCATAAAATATCACTCCAATTTCCACAGACTTTATTGTGTTAGAAAGAACATGGATTCAAAAATCATGTTCTGAAACATTTTACAAGGATTAGAAATTTACTTGGAATATAAATATGGCTTGATTTTCAAACAGTATAAAAACATAGTAGCGTTGGTGTGGCCATGATGTCTAAGGACACATGCAGAGGTAATATCTTTTATTAGACCAAATAGTGTACTAGTAACAGCTTTCTTTCAAAATGGAACGCAAATTGAGAAAATCCCTCAGAGTGTTGAGTCAATATCTATCAGATCATCTTTGAAAGGAAATGGAGCTGGTAAATTCAGCATGGAAATGCTAATTTGGAGGAAAGCAGAAATTATCAGATACTTGTTTTCTCAGGGAAAGAGAAGGAATGTTTCCTGGCATGTGTAAATGACGAGATTAGATATAGATAGATAAAGTGAGAAGTTACAGCCCATGGGTTGTGGAGAGCGTGGGAGGTTATGGTGTGGCAGAAAAGCACACTGTCTGCTATCTTGAGATTTTACAAATTTTAATTCCTACGTTTGTGGCTGGTGGGCAGTTCATAGGTTTCTTTGAGGATCAGGATTGAGAATGAGAGACTGAGCGATTGCCTTCTGAGAGCTGCTTTTGCAGTAGTTCGGTGTTTTTGTGTTTTATCAGTGGTCTGTGCAAGTTCATTATGGCTATAGTGGTTATTTGATTTCCACTATGGGATGTGAGGGTGGCTTGCGTACAGGATACAACTTCCCAGGTAAGCCTGCATGTGGAACCCAGGAGTGCTGGTGTCTGGGATAGAAGGTCCTTACAGGAAGGTGAAAGGGAAGGTTTCTTTTCTTTTTCTCTTTTCTCTTTTCTTTTTCTCTTTCCTCATACAAAAAAATTCCTTCTGATGAGAAGCTTAGCAAGGTTGGGAGGATGTTTAAAGACTAGGAGGGATGGCTCTGGGAAAAAATTCTTCTCGGGTACAACATTATAACTTTTTTGAGTTTTTTTTGTACAGTTTTTAGGATGATGTTTGACAGCAATACATACAATGAGTTGAGGGTCTCTTTTTGTATAAAAGGTATTTCTTACACAGTGTCCATGTGGCTCTTTCAAAAACATGATGCATTTCTCTGGTGTGCTGGCTGACTGTTGTGAGTGGTGTCCTCAAAGCACCTGTAATTGGTATTTGAGGTGCTGGTGTGCACTCTGTTGCATGTGAAAACTGATAGAAGAGTTGAGATTTCCATTCCAGAGGATAAAAGTTATTTGTGCATTTGGGTGCAGCATAGTCTGGATAGCACAGTTATTTTAAAAACTCTTCAAAAGTGACCAGCAAGGGGATTAAGAATGGTGGGGTTGTGTTTGTACCCTCCGTCTGGGGGAAGTGCTGATGATAGAAAGGGAGTGTCATGTGCTGAGGATGATAAGGGTGAGCGTATACTCAGCATTATAAATGTGAGGAATATGGTTTTGCCTATGTACTTAACCTTGATATGCCAAAGTGAAAATGTCCTATCTCATCACTAGAGGTGGTCCAGGCTTTTTAAGGAGGGTTTTTCCTTCTGTTTTACAATTTCTTGTCATTGGAGCTAGTGACAGCTTCCAGGTTCTCACTTTCTGATGTGTTTTACTGGAAATGCTATTAGCAGGTCTTAAAGAATTTCTCCTTTGTCAGAGGTTTCTCGCACTGTGATCAGTTCGCTGCCTTTTTTCATTGGAAATAAGGTGTTAGCAAGGACAATGTTGCCTCTTTAGCAGGAAACATTTCTTCAGACGTGGTCTTGCTTGTCCTTATGATATGTATTTTGAGGGCAATATGGTGGTTCAATCTGGAACTGAAAAGGTCTCTCAGGAAAAAAAAAACAAGTACCCTACCAGTAGATCAGCAGCAGAGTACCCTCTCATGTATTCATATGCAAAAAGGAACTGTTCTGGCCATTTAGCATCTTAAAATAGCCATGGAGTAGCAAGAGCATCTTTACATCAACCTGCAAAATATCAGCATGTAAAAAGTTGCATTCATGACAAGAATGTGTGTTAATTGTGGGGAAAATTTGAACAGTCTGCCCTAAAGCTCTCTTAGCCTTGCACTAATTGTAAAGCTAAATGTCTGGTCAACATAACAGGATGCTGAAACTGGGACCGTAGGTCCTCAGAATATTTGTCTGATGAGAACTTTTATTTAGCCCATATAGTTTTGTTACAAACCAGTATGACTTGAAGGTTTACTTTTGTTGGTCTACATTTGTCTTGCTGTTTTGGAACTGTTTTGGAGTCTGCATTAGCAGTGCCAATTGTCTGGATAAAAGCAAAACATTTCACATGAAGTCTCATCCAGTCAGAAGAAATGAAGAATGGTTTGAACAGATCTTGCTACGAAAACATCTCTGATTTGTACATGGAGAATGTGATATATCCCATTCATGAAAGTTTCTAAGAAGTAGAAACACCCTGCAGTAAGCTGTTGAGGTTCATTATCATTTTTATCACACCAGCTAGTGAATAGTTGGGATTTGTATACTCACGATCATTTTGCATGATCATTATTATTACTGATTTTGCCCATTATGGACAGCATGGCCATTACCATGTCTATTAAAATTAGTACTGTAATCATAATAGGTATGATGTTGGTTGTCTGTCTAAGGCTGTGATAATAGGGGCATGTGCACAAACACATTTGTATCTTCTGCTGGGAAGAATGGTCCTGTACAGGCTTTCAAAGTGAATGCAAAGTTTCCTTCACACTGGATATTAGTTATATGCACAGTTCCACTTGTGCATACAGTTCCTTTAGCCAGTACTTAGGTTAGTACTTTCAATTCATGATTGCTGATTTATCGTGTTAATTCTAGAACCTTCTCTGACATTCGCATAAGCAAGCTATTGAAAATTAGTTAATGTTATGATGAGGATGTGCAAAACTAGGTAGGAAATTGAACTCATGGAGCAGTCCTTATTGTCTGGGACCATGGGACACAGAATTCATTTGTTAAGTTTTCAGATGAGAGTGTCAGTGGGAGCAGCTACAAGCATGAGGCAGAATATTGGAATTCAGAAGGATCAAGGCAAACCAGAGAAGTGATACAGCAAACAGGATGCAACCGAGAAAGAGAAGGTGTGGTTTTGCATGTAGAGGTAAATCAGCTACACAACCACACGATGAGGAGCAACTGGCATGGTCACAGTAGGAGGACGTATCTCATGTTTTCCCTGGAGGGTGTTTCTCAATAGAAATGAAAGCAGCACTCAGCCCTTAGCCTGTCCCAGACTTGTAGCAGCAAGGGCTGCTGTTTGTTAGACTTCAGTGTATGGGCACTTGGAGGCAGCTGAAGTGCTTTTTGGATTCATTGTCTTTTAGCAGCATGTTGGGTGTGGTTGCTCGTGGGCCTGATGGCTGCTTAGAGCATTTGGTCACTGAGTTACCTGTTCACGAAGGCAGCCTCAGTATCCCAGTTGCTTGCATTACCAGAAGGCATATCAAAGTTGACTTTGCTGCGCTTTCTCCAAGTCCTGGGCCTTTTTTTACTTGTAATAAGCTGTAGAAACAGCTGAGAGCACTTTGAACTACCTGTCTCAAGACCCACAGCTGCTGCCATACGTTGCTCACTGTAGGCAGCAAAGCCCATGCCTGAAAGAGGGTAATGGACTTGGCTGTGCTGTGATCTCTTCCTTGGCTGTCTCAGTATCTTACCTAACTTGGATCAAGCGTAGATGTGCTGCATGAAATCCATTGTTAACTGGGCCAAATCAAGTATTTCCTAGCCTTTATATTAAAATATTAATTATATATATAATTAATATCTCCAATAACAGCTTGAAAATGTATCTTATCAAGTGGCTGAGAGTAAGTTCTGTCAGTGTAAATATATGCATTACCCATGACTGCTCTTATTACCTCTCTGACAACTCCAGGTTAATTACAGGAAGTCAGTTTTAATCCCCAGATTAATATTGCAAATAGCGTTATTAATAATCTCAGGCAAATCTTTAGGGTCTTCTAAAAGATCATTGCTGCTCATACATGTGTCAACACCACACCACTAAATGTGTGGTGTCTGCCAACCCACTGCGGCTACTAGCTCTATAGCTATGTAGATAGAGCTCTGTAGCTCTGTATAGCCATTAGTTCCTCTGTATGTAGTGACAAAACTTGCTTTTGTCACTGTCACTGCAAATGGCAGTGCCTGTGACTTACCAGCGCCGGTGCTAATGGCACCTACCTCTGTCACTACCCCTGGGCAGAGCTACTGGGAGGGTGACCACAACTGGCACTGCTCGGGCTGCTCCATCTGCAGTGGTGATACCACTGGCAGTTTTTCTGTGCAGTCTAGATTTCATTCCAGAGCTTACATGTACCAAGTCCTGTGCCAGTCAGGAAATGCTCTGAAACAGTGGTGGAAGGCTTAAAGTGGAGCAGGATTGATTTAGGCAAGACATTGAGAGAAGCTTTTTAATGCTAAAGCAAGGTAAGTACTGAGGTATCCATGCCCTGCCAGGGATCACCAAAAGTTTTTTCTTTCAGCATGCTTAGAGTTGAACTCTAAGATCCTCCCTAACATCTGCTTGTTGTGTGGCGTGCAAGTGGGAATGTGCCCAAGGTCAGCCTCTTCAGCTTCCTCAGTAAACGACCCCAGCTGACAAGTTACTCCTGTAGCCACTGTAGTGTAACTCAACTCCACGTTACATTTGATCATTTTGCAGTTCTCAGGATGCATCCTTCAGCATCCCGTCATCCAGGTGCTCTCCCACACTGTACAGCTTCACAACTGCATGAAGTTCTCTTTGGAAGTGTAGGATGACCGCTGTTTCATATTGAGCAAAACTGGATGTGACTGCTCTCTAACTATTGGCAGGAAATGCTGGTCTTTGGTAACAGGAAGTAAACAAATTTTGTAATCATTACAACAAACATGTCCCTTTAGATTCTAGTGGGCTCCTCCAGAGGCTTCTTTGGAAAGCTTCTTGTTTAGGCCTTCTGAAGAAAAGTCAGCCAAGTAGAGTGTCAGCATTTACAAGACACTGCCAGAACTGGTACAGGAGATGAGACCTCCAGGGTTGCATTTGGTGATAAATCAATGCGGGAGTTTCTGCAGAAATTCTGGAGGGGAAGGGCCTGAACCACCTTCCAGGAAGGCTTCTGTTTGCCACGGAGGAGAACTAGACAGACTTTTCCCTGTGATTCCACCGCAAGGACTAGCGCTGTTTCAGGGAACAGTGCTCTGGACTGCAGAGCAAGCTCTCCTGAAGCCACCATCTGGAAATTGCCTATGTTTAGCAGTTTTTTCAGGACAGCCAAAAGCCATCAAAGCTGATGAATGTAAATGTTCAGCAAGGATCTCAAGGAAAGAGTTCTGGTTAGAGTAGCTAATTTTAAAGGAGAATCTTACTGATGGCTAGTGAGTGTTGCAGCCTGTAAGGGAAAGTTGCCCCTATGGGTGGGGAGGGGGTGCATAGCTTTGGGCTGGCATTTAATCTGCGGGGCCAGTGTGTTCAGAGTACACAAGTACAGCCTGGGAGACGAGTGCCTGGAGAGCAGCTCAGCAGGAAGAGACCTGGGGGCGCTGGTGACAGCAGGCTCAACATGAGCCAGCAGCATGCTCTGGCAGCCAAGGGGGCAAACTGCATGTTGGGGTGCATCACAGCACAGCCAGCCGGGCAAAAGAGGTGACTCTCCCACTGTGTTTAGTGATGGTGCGGCCTCACCTTGAATATTGCGTGCAGTTCTGAGCTCCACAGAATGAAAAGGATGTTAAGGTCCTTGAAAGCCTCCAGAGGAGGACAACAAAGCTGGAAAAAGGGCTGGAAGGCATGTCCTATGAGGAGAGGCTGAGGACACTTGTGTTGTCCAGTCCAGAGCAAAGGAGCCAAGAGGCAACCTTGTTGCTGTCTGCAGCTTCCTCAGGAGGGGAAGCGCAGAGGCAGGAGCCGGTCTCTTCTGCCTGGGGACCGATGGCAGGATGCGTGGGAACGGCACAAAGCTGTGTCAGGGCAGGTTCAGACTGGGCACTAGGAGAAATCTCTTTACCATGAGGGTGGTCAAACACCGAAAGAGGCTTCCTAGAGGGGTGGTTGAGGCCCCATGCCTGTCAGTGTTCAAGAGATGTTTGGACAATGCCCTCAATAACTTGCTTTAACTTTTGGTTAGCCCTGCAATGGTTAGGCAGTTGGACTCGAAGATCTTTGTAGGTTCCTTCCAACTGAACTATTCTGTTCTTCTCTTCTCAAATGGTGTCTTCCACTGGAGTTTTACTGTTTTCTATCTTGGCAGTATGAATATCCCAAACCTTCCAGATTCTTGTGATAATTGTATCCCCTTACCTAAAGATGGGATCCTGTCCCTCATCTCCAATTCCACTGTGGAATTCGGTTGCACAAAAAAAAAGATATTTAGCCACCCTTTGAGAGACACGGATTACTCATGGATTTTCTCTGCTTTTTTTCTTCTTTCTCTGTTCTTTGTCACCATTTTCTTCTAGAAAGCTTTTCTTGTTCCTTAGCTAGATGTTCTGCAAAGCCAGCTTCCCTTTTGTCAGTACTACATGGTTGAAACAATCAAGTTTTGAGTTTAACAAAAATGGAGTGTGGTGTTTGGGGCCCCCACTACAAGAAAAGTGTCAGCAAACTAGGAAGAGTCCAGTGCAGGAGCACTGAGGTGAAAAGGGGTTGGAGCACTTGGCGCACAAGAGGAAACCAGGGGAACTGGGCTTGTCCAGCCTAGTGGGGAGGAGGATTGAGGAAGATGAGGGTCTAATAGCAGTCTTCCACCACCGGGGGAGAGATTATAGAGAAGACAACTATGCTCTTCTTGGAGGTCTACAGAGAAAGGAACAAGAGGCAATGGGCACAAGGTGCAACAAGGAAGATCTCACCTAGGCGTAAGGGGGACAATTCTTCACCAAGAGAGTGGTGCAACTTTGAGGTAGAATCCAGAGAAGTTGCGGAGACTCCATGGAAAATCTCCTGTGAGACTTTCAAAACTTGGCTGCATGACACACTGAGCAGCCTAATACTGTTTTGAGATTAGCCTTGCTTGAAGCAGAAAGTTAGGCTTGGTGACCTTCAGATGTGCCTTTCAGTCTAAATTTTTCCATAATTCTTCAGCATTGCTAAGAAGAAGCATTTCAGTACCTGGAACTTGAGTAAATTGCAGTTGATTCTCATGGCAGCTCTGAGCTGTAACAAGGTATTCAGCTCATAAACTTCTGTCAGCAGATTCCTTTCTAAAAACCAGGGCTTTTTTAATATTGAGATTGTTCACAAAGGAGGACTGATGCGCATAGGTGCATAGAAAGGTAGTTGGCAAAAAATTTTTCCAGGTGTTTGATGCTTTCAAAGTAACACCTTTTATTGTTGCTTCTTTTTAAATGCAAGAATGTAGAAGGTTGCTGTAAGCACTCACCAGGTTAATGTTATAAATATATTGGATGTATGTTGGGATATGTTATGTAACAGTTTGCATAGTATTAAGCAGTATATGTAAATAGGTTTGGGGTTTTTTTTCCTCACCTGGTCAGGTAGTTGTTTATTATAAAAGACATCACTTTGGAATCATTGCCCACTAAACAATCTTTATCCTGTTTGATGTCTCTGATTAAAATAGTAATATTTTAGGTAGAGAGATGGGACTAAGAGGAACGAAGAGTATCCAGTTCTTGCATTTTCTTTTTTTTTTTTTTGATTTGCATTGTTATTCACTTTTCTAGGATGACTGTGCTGTCTGCTTGCAGCCCAATTACCTGAATTGTACAGGTACAGTGCATGCTTGCTGAAAAAGAAAATATAGCTTTCTTTAACCCCTGTCCCTTCAACCCAGCATAATGCCAGAACTTGGTACAACCACTTATCCTCAATTTATTCTGAAATTTAATCCCACTTCCTCTGTGTTTTGCCTTGCTTTCTGTCTCATTTCTTTTTTCATTTTTACTACTACTTTAATATTTGTTTTCTGTGGAGATGCTGAGGACAGCAAAGAAAATCTGCAGAGTGTCAATATAATGAGCAACTTGACAGCATATATATTCACAACACAGTACACCTATAATGTTGCTTTTTGGCTGTTAAACACTTTTTAAAATTTCTCTCTGATTTCTCAGGTAAAGAACATCTCCACGTCTAGAGAGTTTTGTTCTAATAAATGGCATTTTGAATCCATGATTATTTTTCAGGCTTCTGACACTATTGTTGAAAACAAGCATCAGAATTTTTCAGAGCGAAAATCAGAGCTGCTTTGAAGCTACTCACCTATCCTTTATTGCAGAAGACCTGTTACCTGAAAGACTTTCATATAGATGTCGGAAGTTGTGGGGTGTAAGATTGTATTAAAATTTCAATATCAGGCTTTTTTATAGTAGTTCACCAGATCATGCTGTTGGTCAGTACTTTTCTTCACTGAAGAAGACCAGTTCAGTATTCAGTCTCTAAAACATACCTACTTAATGTTAGTTTCATCCTGTAACTGCTCAGAGAGACCGGTGTTCCAATAAGCCAGAGTTCTCTAAAATTGTATTTTAATGTTGAACTGAATTTGAGCAAGCATATAAATACATGGTTTCAAAACAGCCATCCATGGTAAAAAGACATCAAATCAGGTTGCTTAAATAAGCAACAGTTTGAGATTACATCCCTGTGATGTCAAACAACCAAAACATAGAAGGCCTTAAATAAAGGACCTGAAAATTATAATTTTTTAAAAGCTAATTTCACCAGAGAAGCTTGTCAGTCATCGTAGCTACTCATATGGAACAAATGTTCCATTTACTGTGTGAATTACAAAAGTAAAGTGAAGAGAGAAAGCCCGCCAGCACACATGGAAGACTTCTGTCTTCAGATTCTTCTTCGCTACTGGACAGCATCTCTGTAAGTAGTGCTTTCTTTTGTGTTATATGCTGTCGTTATACGAAGATAAAAGTGGCGTTACAGTAGTGCTGTGCTAGTGCACTCTGGATTTCAAAGCTTTGCAATATTGACAGTGCTAGTTATTGATTACAGCTGAAATTCTTGAGTAAGGATCACCTGCAAATTCTGTTTTCAAAGCAATGTACTTTTAAATATGCCTAATGTTCACAGTGTCCTGTGAAAAAAAAACTAGTATCCATTGCTTTTGTCAATAGTTGTTTGGTACACAGAGTATGGATATAGTTACGTAGGTATTTGGAATCCTATTGATTTCTGTATAACCAAAGTAAAATATTTTACTTCTTTCCACAGAGAATCAGATACTCTGAGATCCGTAGGAAGGAGCCAATAGGGATCAGAATGATGTCATTCCTATAAAAAGGAAAAAAATAAAAATAAAAAGGCAGAACGTGAGAATCAAGGTGAGACAAAAAATCTGTCTTCTGACTTTGTGAAGCAAAAACAGATAATATGAAGCAAGCCAAAACACAGCAGTATCTCTAATAAACTTGCGGCATTCCACTGAAAGGGGAGATAAATAAAATAATAGGCATTCAGGAAGAGAGTAGAGGAAAAATAGGTGAATTATTTAAAAAGATTTTTCTAGTTGCAGTCAGAGGTGGATTGCAGCATCAGCACTGAAGTGACACCTAGTACTCCAGATCTTGACATTACAACCAAGGAGCAAAGCTGGGAGTGCGTGGTTTTTTGTTTTGTTTTTTTGTTGTTGTTGTTTTGATTTTTTTGTGTTGTTTTTGTTTTTGTTTGTTTTGGTTTTTTGTTTTTGTTTTAAACTACATTTCTTTTCCTCCTGTTTCTGGAGAAGAGCACAAGATTTTGAAGACAGTTTAACCAGTATAGCCTTCTCTGCCAAAATCTACCAAGAATACCACTTTGAGGGGGGAATGTCTCTTGCATCCTAATTGTTTTACTTCTCAGCCCACTCAGTCTTTACAGCCCCATCAGGAACGTTCTGTGTCAGGGGAGGATAAAGGTAATGAGATAGGTCTCATGTCCTAAGGAGAAAATACTTTCTTTGTGGCAAAGAGCTCCTCTTATAGCTCCCAGAACAGCACTTTCTCTGTTGTCAGCAACAGGAGTTAAAAATCATTTCAAGCTGGCTGGCAACAAGAAGCCGAAGTAGTACAGGCTGGTTTTTATCCACAGTGCCTATGCCAGGCCTCTTCTGAGTGCACTGGGCCAGCCTTCTGACTGGTTCAGAGTCCTTCTAGTAGTTCCCCAGCTGGGTCAACTGTCTGTAGATCTTATGGTTTGCAGTAAGGTAGACCTAGCATCCCTTGGACTTCCACTTTCTCTCTTCATCATCCACAACTGTGCAAACAATAGCTTGACTCTTTTGTTTTACGTTACACAGTTTTAGCTTTTAATATTTTTTTTCCTTTAAAAAATGGAAAAATGAGAAAAAGTAAAGCTCTAAGTTACTTATTACAAAAATTTTTTAAAAATAAAAACATCAGCATAGTGTCTTTTCAAGACCGATGGAAAGTTGTATGTACATTTTCTATGGTTTCAAGTATTTTTTTTTTTTTTTTTTTTACAATATGTTCTACCAGATTAGGCAATGCTATGCTAATAAAATTTCTAAAAAATGGAGTAGATCTTGTAAAAAATGAAAAAAAACCAAAAGTTTTATGTTTCATGCCATTTAAGATTTCTGAGCAAAAAAGATAAAATGTCTACCGCTGACTGACTTCTGATGAGTAACAGAGGTCATTTGTGATCAGAGTAGAGTAAAAATCCATTCTCATAAGTTACAAAGATGTGAGGAAAGAATTAATTTATAGATCTTTATGATGTAAAAGGTAAATATGGGCTTTCAGTCTGGGGTTGATCATTTTTTCAGTATCAGTTTATTGAATTACAAGTTCTGCATAAATGTGCACTTGTGCAAGATAACGATTTTTTAAGCAGAACATTCTCATTTCTTTCTGTGTCTGGCTGCTGAGCCAGCTGAAAACAGGCACTGCTTCCCCTCTCCCTGGTTGCCCACTCTTGCCTCCACATCCCGTGGTCAGTTATGGTCTTACCACCCCAGAAAAATATTTTATATTTTTCCTGTGAATTTCTACAGGAGATTGTCCTCACAGTGCCATCTGTACTATATCAGATGAAGCACAGCTTGCAGCGTTAATTAGGTCTGTAACAGAACTAACAAACCTAGTTTGCACACTGCCTTTTGGAGACAATAAGGCAAACCAGCTGTCTTTCGTGATGATTAATACTATAATGCAGTTCTTTGTCCTCCTGCAGACACTTGATCTTTTGAAGGTCTGAATCTCTTACTGGCATGACAGTAACAGAGATGACACCTTTACTTAATTGACAGAGGCTCCTGCTTTGAGATGTCCAGTCTATGACAGCAGTTTAAAATGGAGTGTTGTGACCATGCTGACTCTAACACCCCAGACTGCACTGTGCTTCTCTGAACCAGGAGTGCTGAGGGCTAATGTTGATATATTTGTACACTAAACGTGCAGTGATTCATATATGAACGGTCTGCTGTAGCACCTGAAGTCCTTTATGTGGGGTTTGTGACTCCCATGGAATAGCGGCTTTAAAAGCTTATGAGTTGTTTGCCCTGACCAGGAATGTCTGTTCATCTTGAACTGCTGGCAATAGGTCAGTTCCTCCAGGGTGAGATCAAGTGAATACTTATACCAGCAGCTCATCTGCCCCAAAGAAACTGAGCAGCTGCAATCTCATTTGAGAAATAGTCTACTCAGAAAAGTCAAGTGAGAACTTGCATTTAAAAAAAACAGGGGGGAGGGAACTGTCATAAAGGAGAGCATCTCGCACCTCGTATGAGTTAGTATTGCAGTTGCTTGATGTGTTTACACTGCAGGCAAGAAAAGTTAGTCAAATTGTCCTTATTATCATGAGAGATGTACCCTGTAATCTGAATTTAAGTTTGTTACGTGGCTGTTGTGCAATTTCTGTTAAGATTGCATATCACTCTCTTCTCCAGTGAAGCTGTTTAAACTCTTAACAGTTTTCATGAAATCCTTAAGATGTATTGTATTCATTGCTAAATTTACAACTGTAACAGTTTATGAACAAAATGAAGCCTATTTTTCTTTTTAATGTGTATTTTTCTCCTTTCTAGATTGAAAAGCTGTTTTTCACATCCCTTGTCCGATGCAAACAAATGGAAGAGCAATGTCACTGCTTCTTCAGGTTCTTCATGTGCAAGAAGATTTAAAGCTTTTCTTGAGCAGGGCATGTTGTGGAGGTGAATGGAGAAGCACAAGACAAATTGCATGTTCTTCTGTTTGACAGTTCAGACCTGCCAGGTCTGGAGATGCAATACCAAGGCATAGCTTAGAGTAGCCCTAAAGCTTCTTTAAGTTGTGCTTGGAAAACAGTTGTTGGACTTGAAGGGATCATTTCAGTATATTTTAATAGCATGTTTAGTTCACGCCATCTTTTCTGTAATTACGCTAGGCATGGTATTGTCACAGCCAATGATCTGACTTCTTCAGTATCATTTTTACTTTAATAAAATTTCAGAATATAACCTTCATATGTCTTTTTAATTGTCTGAGTAAACTGAAATAAGTAGATCAGTGTTAGCATGATGATACAGTTCATGAAGTGTAAAACTAATGTGATAAAGATCAGAGATTCACAGTTGCTCTAGTATTGTTAACCAGATGTACAGTATTATTAAATTGTGCTCTTGCTGTCTTACAAGCTCTGCCCTGGATTTACCCTTCATTGTGCTAGGTGCTCTACAGAGTCTACCTACACTCATTACAGCTATATATACAGCTACATGCTTGGTGATAAATATTGATAGTAATATCACAATATTTCCATAACAGTAGCCCTGTGACCTGTTGCTATAAACTGATAGGCATTTAAATGAGTGGTTTTTGCTGACCTACAGAACTTGGACACACTAATATGCAATGCATTTCTTAGCCAAATGTTTTTTATATGAATGTTGATAGTTAAAATGAATAAAACTATAAAAGAAGGCATGTGCTAGCAGTTTCACAAAAACCTTTCCCAAGATGTCTGTTATCTGTTTGACAGTCATTCCTCCAGCTGAAGATGAAAATAAAAGAAGCGTTAGTGGTGGAGTACATGTCTAGAAGGAAGATCATTCATAAATCTGTTTCTGTGTCTGTAGTGTTTTTTGTGTTGTTGCAATAAAACCGTGGGTTTCTTATCTCTGCAGGGAAGGGTGGTACCAGTCTTATAAACAATTTGAGAGT
This sequence comes from Chauna torquata, assembly GCA_013399475.1. Lineage (NCBI taxonomy): Eukaryota > Metazoa > Chordata > Aves > Anseriformes > Anhimidae > Chauna > Chauna torquata. The sequence continues at coordinate 26,767 of VXAL01018448.1, forward strand.
GCTTAACCAAAGAGTTGGTTTTGATAGATGACTATATTGCAATTTATCTTAAGTCAGACAGTTCAACTGGGAGTATATCTGCTAACAGGGGGCTTATTCTGAACATAAATCTAGATAACTTTTAACTAAGAAAATTCAACTTAGAACTGTGTTTAAAGTTGCGTGTATTCTTTGTCTGATGTATGCGTGGAGAGTAATAGAACTGAACATAAGATGATCAGTGTGTTCACCTCATTTGGCATGATGATAATGAGCAATGCTTTTATATTGATACAAGTGGGATGTCAATTGTAACTTTCTCTGGTGATAACGTTGTTTTGGTAAGGAACACACCAGCTTTAAAGCTAAATTAACTGTGTTTCTTTATGTTGTAGCATAGCAAGTCAAACTGTTTCACTCAGTGAACCAGCTTTTCAAACTGCTCCCAGTTTATGAGCTTATCCTCTGTCTGTTGATTTTAGTGGACTTTGGGATGCCTCCTGAGAATCAGGAAGGAGCCAGCTGAGGCAGGTCTCTGACCAAGCATATTTATTTTGTACTGATGGTGCAAATGAGCAAAAACTGTTGGATTTCTCTGGAGAGCTCCCCCTGCAAATAGAAATCAAGGGTAGCCAGTTCCTTCTTCACCCTGCTGCCTGACACAGGTGGATGGTATATACTGAATACAGCTTGTTCTTTGTTGTGGGGGACAAGGATTGAATAGGAAATTAGGGAGCTTTATCTGATTGCCTGACCTTTCTGTATGATCAGGAGGGTATCAAGCTAGACTATCTATCCTCCCTTCTGAATTTTGCTCCAAAAAGATGGACGTTAATAAAAGAGTGCTATTTAGACAAGAACTGTGCAGAACATGGCCAGAGACCTTACTGTGTGTTCAAGAACTGACAAACAATTCGAGAGGTACAGACTTCTCCAAAGGCTGTTGCAGATCAGCTAAGTGGACGGTTTCCAAACAGCAATGGATAGCCATGCACAAAGAGCTATTGCAGCTCCAAGCTAGGGCCTATGGGAGGAAGTAGGTGTACCATCAGGCAACAGATTTATACCTTGATATTTTCTTTTCAGAGCAGATCATAGCCCACCTTTTGAAAAGGAAAATGAACAATGTATGTTCTCTTTCACACTCTGAAATTCTCTACCATTTACAATGATAGAGAACTTCTGCAAGTTTGCAGATGATGCACAATTTTGAGGAGTGGTTGATACACCAAATGGCAATGCTGTCATTCAGAGGAACCTCACAGGCTGGAGAAGTGGGCTGACCAGAGCCTCACGAAGTCAAGGAAAGAGAAAGGCAAAGTTCTGCATACATGGAGGAACAACCTCATGCACCCCATGCACGTCTGAGGGGGCAGCAGACTGGAAAGTAGCTTTGCAGAAAAGGATCTGGGAGTCCTGGTGGGCACAAAGTTGAACATGATCCAGCAGTGTGCTCCTGTAGCACAGGCCAACAGCATCTGGGGCTGCATTACGAAAAGCATTGCCAGCAAGTCAAGGAAGATTATCCTTCCTCTCTACTCAACAGTGGTGAGGGCATATCTGGTGTGTTGTGTCCAGTTCTGGGCTTCCCAGTACAAGAAACTCAAAATTCAAAACCCCATTGGATACAGCCCTGGACAACCTGCTTTACTTGACCCTGCCTGAGCAGGAGGGTTGGACTAGATAATCTCCAGAGGTTCCTTCCAACCTCAGCCATTCTGAGACTGTGGAATTGTGTTTTCCAGCTGTAGAGTGGCCTGGTATTTGTTTTGGGCAGAAACAAGAGATTGAAGGCTATTTAAACCTAATTTAAATGAAGATCATATCAGATCTTATGCTGCTCGTGAAGCATAGTACAGCCTATGTAGAGGCAATGATTTATGTAGACTTGTATGCAAACTTACAGAGAGGTAAGTTCTAGACATGCTGTCACTACAAAGACTCTTCAGATACTTCAACAAGGTAGAGAATGCCACCAAACTGGTGAGGGGAAGGAGTCTCCAAGCACTTAACATGGGCGCAGCCCTCTTCTCATTAAAGTCAGATCTCTGCTGAGTGACTTTTAGTTGGAGTCCCATGAGTGAATAATTGTGGCAATGAAAATTATGCTTTCACAAGCATTTAAGTGATACAGGAAACTAAGTCATTTAATTGTCAACAGGACTTTGAGTCTGAATTGCTTTTGAAAATTGGGTGCATCTTCTAAGCTTGAATATTTTTTAAAACCTCTGAGGAGTGATCAGTCGTCCAAATTTTACCATGAAATTACTTAATGAATTTTATAATTAAGGTGTTGAACATTTTATCGACTTGTTCTGCACACATCAGATTTTCCAGCAATGGATGAAAAAAGAAAGTAAGTCTCCGTTTGGATTTCCAGAATACAGAAATTCTGGTATTTTAAATACATGTATGGCTAGATTTTAGCCTGCCTATTTCTTTGGATGTTTGTATTTGAACAAATGCATTTGAACATTTATTTGAAATGCATGTTTTAGCATGGCTTCTGTATTCAGGTGCATATTCCCTTCAACTCAAATGTTTTGATGATTTAACCATTTTGGTGTGGTATGTATGACCAACTAAGCACTGTTTGTTTTTGACTTTTGGTAAGATGGCTTGAGATGCTGGCAAAGTACCCTGCTCTGAAGACTTGCAGGCCCCTGATTCTATGTTATCACATTTTTATGGATAACACGAAGCAATAGGTATTTAAAAAGTGGAGATAGTTCTACACGAATCACTCTTGCAACTCCTGTCACAAGGACAACTCAGCCATGCACACAAAACTGAAGTTTGTTACCTCTAAGATAAGGTGTGGTTTGAAGATGGGGGAAACAGAGATGAGCAGTTTGGAGATGCTGCAAAGCAGCCACTGAGCTGCCACTGCCAGCTGTGTTCTCCTGTGTCTCATTGCCAGTGCTCTTGGTCTGTGCCTTGCCAAAAAAAAAAAACAGTGAAGGCCCATTCAGGCAGGGTTGAAGGCTCAGGCATTTTATTGGCATAGGAAAACTCTTACTTCTGTCCTTGTTGGCTGTGTCTTCACCCCTCACACAGGCATTGCCTGTCACCTCCCATGTCAAGATGCCCTCAAGATGTAGGACATCCAGGGACCACTCTAGATCAAGGAGATGGGGGCCCCAGATCCGTGGGGCTGAAGAGGAGTGTATGCCTGTAACAGAGAGTTGAAGGTACCCCAACTTCACCCTTCTTTTACCAGCTTCTGGACCAGATAGGGCTCCTCAGCCCTTTCTCTTCCTGTCAGGAGCATGTTCCTTCTCTCCTCCATCCTTCTTCTCCCTCCTGCTATTGAGACTCGACCTGGTGTCACCAGCCTTTTCCTGTGTGGCTCTGCCTCCTGTAGAAGGACAGTGCTGCCTGCACTCACCTCCTCCTGCTGACGTGGCCATGCCAGGAGCCTAGCAAAGCAAAACACGTTGAGGAGCCTGTGCTAGAGGAGGTGGGGCTATCCCCGGTATCACAAGTGTGTTGTGAGCGTTAGCCCTAGTCTTTTGCATCCCACCTCATGCCTTCGTAGGCCTGGCTGGTGCATTATGGATCTCCCCTAGGATTTGGTGGACCGGGTCAGATCAGAGGACAGCACTGAAGGACCGAGAAGGGGGACCAGACTCCCTTCCTACCATACACCCTTGTTGATTAGCAGACTGGCAGTGCTCTCACCTTTCCTGGCAGCACTGGGATAAGGAGGCTCTGATATCTGAGCAGCCTATTTTACTGGCCATTTTCTGTAAACTGTACAAAAGAGTCTACAGCCAGTATCCTTTCACTCCAGGCAGCTGCCTGTTTTAACTGGTCTGAGGGTGCTCCATGTGGCCATCAGTTAGGAGCCTCCTGCCCATTCTGTGACCATGACTATAAAAGCCACACAGACTTTCAGGGCTAAAGCCATCTCCAAAAGCTGACACTGGCACTGTGACCTGCTGTGTAACAGGATAGAAAAGCAGTTGCTTCTTTCGTTATGAGCAAACGGGGCTTGGGATTGTGTCAGGCTGTGGCTGCGTACTAACCCAGCTGTCCCTTCCTTCCGCAGGGAATGATCTCTTTCTGGTTGCAGTCCATGAGCTGGGACATGCACTGGGTCTGGAACACTCCAATGATCCCAGCGCTATCATGGCTCCTTTCTACCAGTACATGGAAACACACAACTTCAAACTGCCCCAGGACGACCTCCAAGGAATTCAGAAAATCTATGGTGAGCAACACTATCCACTCATCTATTTACACTGAGCCTGAGTGCAGTGAGTATTTTACAGCCACAAACTGGTAGCACTTAAAATGTTTCCAGTCAAGATGGATTGCCTGCTGTAGCTGAACAGGAACTGTTTAAAGCCCTTGATCCACAGCCAAATATCAGACAATTGTTCCAGTGGCAATATCTTTGCACAGGTCAGGATAACCAATGATCTCACTGCTGCTCCATCCCTCACTCTGTCCCCAATATCAAGGACCAGTAGAAAGGGAAAGAATACCAATTGATGTACCCAAGGGTTGTCTGTTAGGAACAGCTAGTGCAAATAGAGGGGAAGAATGTGAAGAACCTGGAATACCAAGGAAAGTAAAAAGTATTTATGCTATCATTTTTTTTCTCTGTATATAGAAAGTAGGGAAAAGAAGTTTGGATCTGCTTAGGGAACACTTTACTTCTTTTAATCTCCAACTAAAATAAAAGAACATCATTGTACATGTGCCGCAAAGTTATGGGTCAAGGAAAAGAGAGAGAAAAGGAGGCAGAGGGATTATGGGAGAAAAGCAAGGGGTTGGGGATGATATGGCACCATGTGATGGGATCATGATTATCAGGGTATGAGGACAGGGATTTTCAGAGCGGGTTGGCTGAAGGAGACTCTGGGAGCAGGAGGAGATGCAGGTTTGAGGAGCCACAGTCAAGGGCAGGCTGAACTAGAAGATGCTAATGGAGGCTGCGAGGTGCTGGATCTGATACTGTCCGTGGTAGTTCATGGAAAATGTTTTGTCAAACATGCCTGACTTCTTTCTTTGAGCAAAGTACAAGTTTGGCAGAGCAGCTATACAGTAAATGTAGCATAGAGCATCTATGCTATGCAGCTGTGCAATATTCACAGCTGCATAACATCTGGAGTAAAATATTAGTTCCCAGTACCATTAGAGCAGATATTATATGAATTAGACATGAAAAAAAAAAAAAAAAGCTTGTAAGATGGTTATCAGTGGGAAATCATCACAGAAAGCTGGTGTTTCTAAAGGATTGCTGCTGGGGTCAGTGGCAGACCCAATACTAGTCAGCCTTTGCGTCAATAATCTGCCAGTGAATTTTAAATTAGTTTTAATAGAATTTGTGCCAAGACCCATAAGAAGTATAGACAGACTTCAGAGGTCTAAACTGTATGTCAGTTGGTTTAGTCTGATTTTTTGTGTGTGTGTGTGACTGGAATGAGATTCATTTGTCCAAATGTATACATATGGACATGCCTGAAGAAGAGACATCTCTGTCTGGACTAGTTTCCCTGACTCGTGTCTAAGCAATGGGAAAAAAACAAGCATTTGTATGAGTGCAGTTCATCCTCACTGTAAGGCAGATATCCAAGTAAGATCCAACATTTAAAGTAAGAAGTACACCCAGGGGGAGCTGGCTCTTTCCATTAGAGCAACTGAAGATTTCTCTTCATTGTTCATTAACAGGATGAAGTTGTATGTCAATTGTCGAGTGGTGTCATTTAATTATGCATGTTTTCACACAGTTTTTACTCAAATACTCTGGATGACAGAGACTCTGGATGGTTTTGAAATAAGTGCTGGGGTAGTAAGCATTAAAGCTTCATTAAATAATGTACCTAAGCTTTCATTTCTGAAAGTTGCTGAAATGTAACTACGCTGTTTCTATTTTGAAATACTGATTTACTTCCTGTGAATTAGAAAGAAAAAAAAAACAATTTATGGCTGACAATGAAAGTACGATCAAGAAAATATGACTGGCTTCTCTATTTTCAGATACCTTTTTGGAAAGGGAACAGATGACAGCCATATTTCTTCCAGGTTTGTGGTCCAAGCCAGTGTCAGCACAGCTCAGGCAGGGCCCCAGTGCCCAGGGCTGAAATGGAGCTCATGGTCTCAGGGGTGGGATGGGCCTGGAGGTCCTGGGTGGGGCTGGTCAGGGCCATTCAGGCTGATTAGTGTCCTCAGAGGCTGGCAGTTCGTGAGAGCACTGCATGACCTCTTGTGCACAGCTGTAACAGAGCACAGAGCTCAACACTGTACTGTCCACGGCTTAACAGCAGCACTACTAGACTTCAAATTAGTTTTTACTTACCTAGTGACATTAAATTTTAGCCAGCACCTATGTTAAGATTCTCCTTATGCAATATAATATGCTTCAAATTTAAACTCAGGTTGAAAAAAGCAGTATGAATAAATTACTACCTGGTGCAGGTAGTAATCAGGAATGAGTTTGTTGACTAGCATGGAATCATGTAAGGCTTGTCTCTGAGGCCTGTTTACTGGAGTGGGTTGGGGATGGTATTGGTAGTTGTAGAGATATCTAGTCCTGCAGGGAGAAGAATGAGCAGCTTCTGCCTTAGGAGCTTTGCTCCCCTGGGTAGAGATTTCATCCCTTAGCACAGAGTTCCGGTCTAGAAACTACAGTTTAGGTTAAGTCTAGGTCTTACTCTTATGGGTCACAAAGAAAAGATGGAAAATGCAGGTTATGTTTCTTCCTGGAACAGGAGATATGAGAACAAATCCTTTCATCAGAATGCCTCAGAGCTGAGAAGGGCCTGCTGAAATGTCTTTCTTGTAGCTTTAGCAGGACCGTTCAACTGCTGTGTTTTATTTCCACAATGCTAATCTTGCCTTCGGGGTGCCAAAAGCTCATCTACCAAAGCACCTATCCAAAATCAAAACATCCTGCTTTCTTGTTGCTTTGACATTTTCTACAGTGCTGCAGCATGTGCTCAATATGTATTATGTAGGAGCATACTCTGCAAAATACATCACCGAGCCTCTGCCTTACAAGTAGCATCCTTTTTAAAAATAAATTCAATTAAAACCTCCCATTTTTCATTCCACTGGACTTGCTAGAACAAAGAACAGAGGCTCTACTGAAATTTAAGTCCATTTTGTCTTCTTTTGAGAATGATGCACTTCAAATGTGGTTTTACGTCATATCCGTGTTTATCCATTAGAAAAGAATATGTCTAAGTCTGTCATATACCGATTTGTTGCATGATTAAGTTATATTCTGCTGGATTTATTTCAAAACTCACTTAGCAGGTGATGTGAAATTTGTTTGTGCTTTGTTCTGGTTAGTATAAAGTCAATGTTTAAAATTTTATTTCCACTTATGAGCTAATGATGAAAGGGGCAGCAGCTCACTATGTATGGCAGAGTGGACTGTAAGACAAGTCAGCAGGATTTCCATCTTCCAACAGGTGCTTCTTGCAGCATGTTCCTTGACAAAAAGAGGGAAATACCATGACTGTTCTTTGTATGTCTTTTTCAGAAGGATACCTCCCACTGTACTTTTATGCCCATGTTATAAGTGGCATGTCCAGGAAGGAATTAAACTGGAAATAATACTAGCGTAGGTTCCTTGGATATTCAGTTAAGCCGACTGCCTCTTTTATGTGTTGAAAGTCAGGGCTGCATGCAGCTACCGTGCAGATGGAGAGAGGAGGCATACTCAGCTGTGGCTTTATCACACAACCTGAACTGGTCGTCTTTCAGCATCGCTTCTTCTATTCTTCATGTCCTGCTTTAAGCACCATTTTGAGTTTCTGTGCTTGGTGAGCAGGTGGATGAGCAGTGGCAGGGACAAAGGTGGCAAGGTCCAGGTGAGTTGGAAGCAGGCTGCATGCTAGTTCCTACAGGTGAGCCCAAGGTCACAGCTTTTGAACAGTTCCCAAAATCCAAGTGCACTGCGAGCCCTGGAGTCCCAGCAATGTGGGCTTCAGAGACATCAAAGGCCACACAGATGCCATCACTGAGATCGCTGTTATGAGATGTTCAGCTTGCACTGAAGAATTAGTCCTCAAGACAGTAGAACAGAGGTTTCCAAAAATGTTCATCTCAGTCTTCCTTTGAAAACCTGTTATCATTTTTCCACCTCATAGGCAAACTGAAAATACTATTTTCTTTCAAAGCAAAGAAGATGAATGTTTTTTTTTCACTGTGTCACAAAAGAACTGAGGCATGCAGCTGATGAGCTGACAATACTATCTCTCCCTGTGTTATCTGTGCTGGAAGACTGGCTAGTACTGGTAGAAATAATAGTGCTGCTCTTGTTTGGGGGATTTAGGTTTTTGTTTTCTCTTTTTTGGGATGGCATGATTAATCCTGTCTCCTCATTCTGGTTCAGTGCAGAGAATAGAGACAAACTATCCTCATTCCCAGTGACCCTCCATCCTGTGTACTTAAGCAGGAGCAGCACCCAGAAAAGCAACAGGAGTGAGTGCCTCTTTGAGGACTTATGGCCTGCAGCACTACCCATCAGCCCTTCTCCAGGCCCACTTGTGTTCTTCCAGCATCCCTGAAACAGCACAGAGTGCTAGAGGAAGCTCCCAGATCTGGGACTTCTATATCCATGCCCCACAGTGCTATGCTCGTAGGAGGGCAGGAGAAGGACATCACGTGGCAAGAAGAGAGCTGGAGGGATGTGCCGTGGTTCCACATCTCTTGCACGCTGCAGAGATACCAGAATCCCTCTTTGTGTTGCATCCCCTCATGTGCACCTTTCCTCCTTTTCAGTGACTCTGTTGGACCCAGAATGAAATACCAGATTCCTCCTCTGGTGCATCCACTGAGTCTCACCTGCCGTACACCAGGTCTCCATTCTCATTCCTCCAAAATGCAGGCAGGGAGTAACCGCCTGGTCCCCTGTGGTGTCCCTGAGGCCCACCTGACACATGGAGGTCTCTGCCATGATGCAGGGACTCACCCATGACCACGCCAGCCCCGGAGCTGCACACCTTGGGCTTGAGAGGAGGGAGCCGGCCCACACTGATCAGCTGCCTTCTGACTAAGGGGGAGCCCACCCCTCTTGGGAGCTTTTTCAGCTAAAAGAGGAGTACTGCTTGATGGTATGGCTGGGCATGAAATACTTCTCACATCCTACGGATCTTTCTGAGTACAAAAAATGTTTTGCAGTGGTGCAAATGTTGGGCTTCTTAAAGTATTTTCCAGAGGAGAACTGGGCTGCAAGCACCACGGCTGGAGCGTCTTGCGGAGCCCTAAACTCTCATCCTTCTCCTGACTAAGGTCAGCCTGGGAATTTTGGACCCCATTTTCTCAGACCCAAAACAGAGAACCCAATCGCAAGGTGAATCACCTTGTTACAGAGCCCAGGAGAACATTTCTTTTTGCTTAGAGCAAAGATTTCAGCCATGGACTCTGTCTTCCAGGTGAGTGCTCTATCACCTGGGTGGTAGTTGGTCATTCAGAGGACAGCATCTGCAGGAAGGCCTTGAGGAACCCTTCCTGCCACCTAGCGATGGTCACAAGGACCCAACTGCCCGGCTGCTAGGTACATTGTGGGTGCCGGGGCTTGTTCTGCAGACTGTAGTGCACTTTACCAAAGATATCCAAACTAACTGAAATTATCTAATTCCCTTTACTGCTGAAGTTTAACCCCAGAAGAGCAAAGTGCTCTATGGACAGATTTACAAAGAGAGCAAGGGAAGTGAGTCCATCCTGAGTGCTGAGCTGTGGTGGGTGGACCATATCTTGTCCCTGAGATAGCTCGCTGGCAGCTACCTTGTTTAATATGACCACAGACCTCTCTCCACTGCCGTGGGGGCTGCAGAGCATCCCAGTGGGTTTCTCTCAGTCTCCCTGGCTCCTTTGGATCATACGTTTTAATTTGCTCCTGAGGAGCCTTTCCCATGTACCTGCACAGCTGGTGCAGTCCCACAGAAACATGTAGCTCAGTGTTTTACAACCCCAAGTCCCCTGTATTTTAGTCAGAAGCCTAAATGTTTGCCTGTAGGCCCGATGGTAGTCTTATTCTTGGAGTGAATATTAAGAAGATAAAGAAACGCCTTTGTTTGCAGGTGGAACGTTCTCTCCCCTGGCCTGAAGCAAAGGAGGTCCTCTGCACTGGCAGGCTTGGAGAGCCACTTGGCTCATGCAGAGCTGGCCCTGACGGATGCCGAGCCGTGCAGGATGCCTCCAGGCGGGTGTTGTGCAGTTGAGGGAACACTCTGTCAATAGCCGGGAGGACAGTACAATTATATTTTGTCCTCAACTATCGACACAGTGGCTCCTAAATGCCTCCTCTCTCTGTGTTATCTTCACAGGTCACCTTGATATTCAGATGGTCTGCGACAGAGGAAGCATGAAGGGAGGAGGCTAAGTGCCAGTGGCGGAAGTCACACTCCGAAGGTGATCTGCTGTGACCCAAAAGCTTTCTGACATTTTTTTTGCCTTGGTTGTGACAGAGAGGAAGAAAGTCTTCTTCTCCACACAGCGTCTGTAAAGTCCCAGCAAGGTGCCTCCCTCCAGAGCATAGTTTCCAGTTCCAGGGGGTTTCTTACCTGCTTCTCGTGTGGAAGTGGCCTTAGGGTCAGCCCCAGGGGAGGGTGCGGCCCCAGTGCTGGGATCACACACAATGACTGAGTGCAGACCTAATGACCAGGTTCAGGCCCAATTGCAGACCCATGCAACAGCCTCTCACTTAATTTTCTCTCAATTAGATTAGCTCTGACTGATTCTCTGAAGCTGCTTGGAAATGTCATGATAGAGGCTGTGATTTGTGTGCAATACTGCCAAGTTAGTGATATCAGGGGTGGGTGTAATCAGGGTCTGTAACAAATAGCAAGGTGCCAGCATCTTTTAAGTACCTCTTTGTTCACAGCCATCTCTGCTGCTGACAAAGCTGTTATATCCTGCCTTTAGCCCTCTGTTTTGAAGTCAGGTTACTGTCATGACAATAACATGATTGGCAAACAATATAGGTGTATTCATTCTTCTTTTGTGCCAGGCTGGGCTCCAAAAGTGGCTCAGGTCTTACAAGAGAGCATCTTTCTTCAGCAATGGGCAGGCTATGCTGCTGCTTTCCATCTCCCTGACTGCAGACCAAGTTCTGCCACCTAGCGCTTAGAGCCATGGATTTCCGTGTTGCGTGTGGGCTTCTCTGCTCTTTGCATGTGCATAACTGTAGGATTATCTTCCACACCTTTAGCTGTAAGCCCACCTTCACTCAGTGGCAAAGTGAAGGCAGCAATTGAAAATAAAAATGCAATGTGTATAACCACAACAGGAGATAAGGCTTCAATCAGTATAAATTAGGAGCGCAGAATGCATAAAGGCAAGAAGAGAAGTGAAAGATAGCAAGGAAGAAGCCGTGGCTGGCAGGGAAAGACAGCAAGAGCAATATTGTAAGTGAAGTGGTGGAGTCTGCATCCCAGCAATTTGCAGTACCACCTGCAAAATGTGTGGGAAGTCTGGATACCTCCTTCAGAGCAATATGCCAGAGCTAGTTTGGCCATTGCAAGCAGTTAATATGTTTGGTGGCCCAGCGTCCTTTGTTGGTCCTGACTTGTGATCTCTTTCCACCACTCTAGCAAATGTTTCAGTTAAGACAAATCTCTGGTTGACCTGAATCATTGCTGATTTTTCACCATCCCGACCTCAGTCTGCAACTGCATCTGTCTCACAAGTTTGCCGTGTGCTATTTCAGTGGCATCTTATGATTAATTAAAGCCTTTAAGGCCTGCAGGTCCTATTTAACTTTCATCTTCTCTACAGAACACTGTGACTTCGGGCACATAAGCTTTAGAGAGTTGAACGTGACTGCTGTGCTGCAGCATGGGTAGGGCAGGCTGTAGCCTGGTGTGGTCCTGACTTGTGAATTCGAGCCCTTAGTGTAACAGAAAAAGCTCCCCATGGAGATTTTCATTCCCATGGGATGGCCCCCAAGCCATCCTCTCTGCCAGACACATTCTCTGCTCCAGAGAGCTGCCTTTGAAACATCTGTGTGGGGCATCTCACTCATCCTATCCCTTGTTTAGGCAGAAGAGCACCAAAGCTTGGGGATGCCACCCCTTGGGCCTGGCACCTTGAAGTTAGGTGTGGCAACAGTCTGTGCTGACATCTCTGTGTTTGATTGTGGATCAAGGCCAAGCACCTGCTCAGAAAACCAAACTGCAACAATGGCCTCGTGCGTTCATTGGGAAAGATGAACCAATTCAAGTTCTCCAAACCCAGGCTGTAAATGAAAGGGGGTACTTTTAACTCCTGGGGTAGCTTTTGGCTGGAACAATTTTACTAAGGACTGCAGTGAGGTTTTAATTTATGGCTTTCTCTCTTTTTAATATTAAATATACTTAAAAACTAGCATAGTTCAAACAGGAATGAACTACTGATACGTGCTACACAGCAGATGACACAAGATGGTTTCTTAGTCCTTCTTGATGCTGTGAGTCTGTGAAACAAGAATAAGAGGTTGTCTTTACTGGCTGCAGTCACAAATACAGCAACCGGGTGTCCGGCAGCAGGTATACCCTGCGACTCTCTGAGACTGCTAAAGCTGGAGTCCACAGCTCCTCTTTCCACTGCACGTCCTCTTGTCCCCTCTCATTGTGCCTGTTGCTACTTCGTTCTTACACAGCTCTCTTTACTCTGGGAAATGAGGCAGTTTTATTTCTGCTGTCACTTACACTGTTGGTCTTGGTAGCAACATTTTTCAGAGTAGCATGGAATTTATTTGGGCTGGAAGGTATCTCCTATGTCTCTAGTCAAAACTCCCACCTATTGCAGGACTTTTGCCAATGCTACTTGCCACCAGTCGTGGTTTTCTCTAGCTGAGCCCTGAAGGCCTCCAAGGCTGGAGAGTCCACAACATCTTTGGGCAATTTGTCCCAGTGCTGCTCTGCCACCCTGTCTTGCTGCCTTTCTGCCTGTCACAGTACCTGTCACTACTCCATATGCTGAACCAAGAGATCCTATTCCCAAATAGCCTGATTCTACAGAGTTTCCTGTACTCCTGCAGTTTTAACCCATTTCATTAATGCTCTGTTTTGTTATGGTTTTCATTCCTTCCATGACAATGCAGATGTTCTAACAATGTGGAGATACCCATCTAAAATGAGCCTGGATTTTTTTTTTTTAAATTCTCTCTCTGTAAACTGGATTTACATGACCTATAAGAAACTGTATCTTTAATTCAGTGAATCTTTAATACCTCCAGTGGTGCACGAGATGTTAAATGTGTAGCGTATGACTACAATACTATAGTCCTTATTCTGCACCATATATCAGCTTATGTGTCTCTATGACCAATCAGACACATTTATCATTATTGTCTTTAGATACTCTTCCTGTCTCAGCCTTTTTTGCTTTGAAAGAGTGAAAAAATAATTTCATGTCCTCATTTTATTACTCTCTTAATCTCTATAAAACTCTATTCTTGCTCTCTTCTCTCAAAGTGTGGACTTTTTTGGCTTGTTATTTCTGGAAATCCAGAACTGCTGTTGATTTCAGTATCTCTAGCCATTTGCTGTGTCTGAGAAGCAGAACGGAACGGACTTGGCATTCACTCCCTTTCTTGCTAAGGGTCTTTCCAGCAAGCAGTTTGAATTCATCACACACATACACAACACAGTGACTTCTTGGGTCCCTCTGACAGCGGGTGTTCCTCCTGCATCGCAGACTGCTAACCATCTCACCCTGTTTAAAGGCGACAGTGCTCCTTGGAGCCCTCCCTATGATCATGTAGTGAATTGCTTCTATCCCAGGTGTAGACTTTGTGCTGAAACTGTTGGTGGTCTTCCACAAACTACCAAATAGCTATCTTATGAAAATGCTCCACCATATCAGTTAAACAGACCACCAAAGAAGCTTTTCTGATCCATACATGGCAACAGAAATGCATCTTTGATTTGGTCAGTGCATGGTAGTGTTAGTCTCTTGCAGAGTGGGGAACAAATAACTACATCGCTGTTGTGCTATTGCAGCAACATGCTGCAATCTCATTTAGAAAGGTAAACTTCACAGCAGTCTGCTGGCACAGGAATCCTGTCATTTAGGATGCATTAGAGATTTTTCAACATTTTTGGCAGCCATAATGAGCTTCCAGTTTCCTGCCCCTTTTAATTTGCCAAAGCAAGAGCTGAAGACCATGCTCCCACATAATAGCTGAACAAACCAGAACTATGGCTTTCAGTGTGTAAAATCAGCCTGGGACCGCTTTCCACACTCCCATCCCTTCCTCTGCAGCATGTCGCATTGTACCAGCTCAATCCTACCTCCACGAGCTCTCCAGCCTAAATCAGAAGTGCCAGCTAGTGTGTAGCTTGTTGGAGAAGGTGCTTTTGCACATGCTTCACATGACAATACATTGCCTATAGCTGTATTAGCAAACAATATCTATGGCTGTTAGCAAGAATAATAGCATATCTGTAGATGCAGCAGTATTTAGGGATGGTGTTACGTACATAGAGTGCTGAGGACTTGACACCTACTCTGCAAGCATTTGGGGAAATGGCGGTTACTGTGGATTAGCTCTATCCTTTCCCTGTGATGCCCACTTGCAGCTGCAGTATCCTAGATGTGCTCCTGAAATGCATTTTCAAGTTTAGCTTCATCCAAAAAGAATGTATTTCATGCGCTTTTATGTGACCCAAAGCGCAGAAATTGCAAATGATTGAGAGATTCTCTTCAAAAGCACACTCCTGAGCTTAACTGAACCACTAGTGTAGATGCACCCATACTGACCGGCTAACACGGGGATCTAATCCTGTTGGCTCCTATGACAGGCAGTGCCTGAAAATCTTTGCTGCATACCATTTGGGGGAAATTCACAGATCAGTAGCAACAGCAGTATCACAGTTTTGGAATTTGATTTGAAAGAACTTTATGACCTGCTAAGATACTGGGCACTAACTAGCTAAGAATGGAGGGGGATGAGAAATATACAGTCACAGTGCAATATTTTTATCCATTTAATGTTGGCAAATTAGCTGACAGCATACCAAGAGTAATTATCCACAGAGAATCCTCATCTAAAGGATGTCCATGAGCAATATTCGATGTCTTTTATCTAAGTTCTGGAATAAAAGTAAATAAAAATAGTTGCTAATAAAAATTGGAGATGGTACAAAATAGCACCTGATAAGAACAAGTCACCTTGTAGAAATGCAATTATCCATTTGAAACGCTTTATAAAACAGCTGTAAGAGTAAATCTCAAGATCTCAAAACCAAAAGACATTGCAGCAACAGAAGCAATTCCTTTTAGCTCATTAAGGGGAATTTAGAGTTCATCCTTATCGAGATCTGTAAATGCTTAAATGTTGAAACACTAGAGATAGAACAGGGAAAAAAAATACTGAATCTAAACCTGCACAAATTCAGACAATAGGTAAGACACAGAGTTCAGCAGTGGCAGGGCTTAATCACTGGAACAACTGGTGTGCATTACATAGGAGTTTCTATTGTGTGAAGACTTTAAGCCCAAACTGGATGTCTCTTCCTGGAAAATGTACTGTGTCTGTACCAGAAACACTAGACTTGTCTGCAGGATTTGCAGCTGGAGGTTTCCGGCCTGATTATGCAGGAAGCTGGACTATACTATGAGAGTGGCACTTTCCGAACACAGCATCCATGAAACCTATAGACACGATTCTTGTTAGAACCTTAATAACAATTAAATGTAATGACTTTCTCTGATGACTTCTGTGTCACTATCTGTGATGATTTTCACTGACCCAGTCACCCTTCTAGGACATGTTAAGCATTCATTCATTATAGGAACCCTTTGAAAAATGTAACATGTAAGATCTAAGTTGACATGGGAGCTTGGGCACCCAACCATCGTTTTAAGCACCATAGTTCAGTATGTTCATCTGCAAAACTCCTCTTCTAATCCTGCAGGTGTGTGGCCTCCATGGTATCTAAAGCCTTACTAGTAGATTCCTTCTCTGAGTATGGGCAAGACAATCATACACAACAGGGTAGCTCCTTTTGCAGTGGCCTGTGAGGATGAGCCTCATCCAGTCCAGTAATACTGGCTGGTGTGAAGCACATCAAGGCTTGAACCCCTGAAGAAGTGTGACTGATAGCAATCGTGAAAGTCGTCCCCCATTCTGTCTGGTGATGGAGGTTTTTCCTGCAATCTCTTTACGTAGCTGCTTAAAAATCACTTCAGAAAGAGATGGAAACCGTAATCCATGTCTGTAAACAGTCAAATCAAATCCTATTTGATTACATCAAATGTAAAACCTGCAAAATCTCTTGCTTCTCATAGCCTTCTGCTTATTGTCTTAGTAACTTGTGGCTGTCTCTGAGAAGCAACAAGAAATCTTACCATGATTCTCTTAATTAGATTTTGTCCAGATCTTGACACTTAATGAAATTTTCTTGTGGCACATTCAGTTTAAAAGCAGACCTTTGCTCCAGGTCTCAGCTGCTTGTGTTTTTTATAACTCTTTACATTCCTGCAGCCCTGTCAGATCCCAGAACTAAGCTGGGTAAGGATCAAAGGGAAGAGCTGTGCTGTGGGGGGCATCATTTGAATGAGAGCAAAGTCCCTTTTCATGGTTGTTCATGGGAGTTCCTATGGCATTCTGAAAATAAAGATTAGTGACTAATCTGTCACTAATTGCCTTCTAATTTCTTAATTCCTCTGTGGTTTCCTTTAGATTGCAGCAGTTTTTTACACTCTTTGTTCTGCTTTGTTTGTTTGTTTTCATTTTTGTGTGCTAATAAACATTTCTATTCAATGGCAATTACCTTTAATTTCAGTTGGGAATGTGATTAGTGTGCATCCTCCTTCGTTTTATCTCCAGCCTCCTTGGAAAGATCTGCAAAAAACATACTGGCTCTTCTTCAGTTCTTATCCCTTGTCTGTTTCAGTACATCTTCCATGTGTGGACACATCTTGTTCTGCTTCCCATTTCTAGGGAATGAGCTCTTACGTGTGTATAGTTCATAAAGAATATATAAATTCCTCACAAAACTCTTCATCCAGCCTGTTGCCTTTTAAAACCTGAGGGAAGCACAGAAAATCCAAAATTGCCCACTTCACTGAACACTTTTCTTTTCAATTCTAGGTCCTCCTGTTGAGCCCCTGGAGCCAACGAGGCCTTTACCGACTCTTCCTGTTCGCAGAATTCACTCCACTTCAGAAAGAAAACACGAGAGACAGCCAAGACCTCCTAGTCCTCCTCTAGGTGACAGGCCATCTCCTCCTGGCACAAAACCGAACATCTGTGATGGCAATTTTAACACCGTGGCTCTCTTTAGAGGAGAAATGTTTGTTTTCAAGGTACTAAACATTTTCGCTTATCCGTGAGGCTTTCTTTACTTTCATTACTGGAAAAGATGAATAGAAGTATAAGGTAGTTACAGTTACATTTGAAATGTCCCTGAAAGTAGCTCCGTTCCTGTGAGGCTGATGAATGAGGAACATTAGAGGGACACGTAAGCAGACTGGCTTTGTAATATTTAGAAACAGTGCCTGATGGGATTCACAAGCTAAACAGAATGCCCAGGCAGCCTGTGCATCAAAAAGTGAACTGTCCGCATTGGCAGAGAATTCAGACACCATCAAGCTGAGAGAGGAGCCACCCACAAAGCCAGAAAGCAGTGCTAGAAACAGACCAGGGATTAAGACTCATGTCCTCGGGAGATGGCACACACCAAACCCTTGGGCTTCAGGGAACACTTAGCCTACTTGAAGCTCTTGGGGAGTTTGAGTCAACCTTGCTCATAAAGTGCAGCCAGGGAAAAAGGAGAGGCTTTGCTCAATAACCTATGTTAGAGCACTTTGAATCTGGAGAACCACAGTCCCAGTCCCAAAATACCTGAAGCTTTCACTCTCCCCACTGGGTGTGAAAGTGGAGGGGGATATATGGAAGGTCATTAAATGGACACAACACAGCAGCCACAGAAAAAGCCTGAACTGAAAACAGTTGAAGGCTGGGATGGTGTTCGGGAGAAGTATCACAGACTCTGTCCTCCTCTTAGTCTTCCCTGAGCATCCACTACAGCTTTAACTAATGATCTCATATCTAAAGGGATATTTAATAACTCCTTTGTGCCTTTGGATGTTGTGTGCTTCACAGTCACCAAGTAGTAGAGGCTGTGTGGCTGTCCTGAGGTCAGATAGTTGAGCATCAGCTGTCCTGGGCCAAGCGTGACGTCTCAGTAAGGAGACACGCAGAGAGGTCACTCGTAACTGAGTTCATAACACAACTGGAGACTTGCTTCCCCCCTGCTCCTTTTTCTTCTCCTTCTTTCCACCCTTTTTCACAGTACCAGTTATCAACTTGTCACCCTTTTGGCTGCTATCTCCCCCATGAAGTGCTTTCCTTACTGGAAATGGTGTTGGGCAACACTGGAGCTCTCATCCAAACCAGGACGTCTGCCTTTGATGGTTACAGGCTTAGGCAGAGATTAGTGATACTTGATGCCACATGCCCAGCCTGATTTGACTGCAAGATAAAAACACTCAGTCTGAAGAGCTTTCTGGTTTTCTCAGGATCGCTGGTTCTGGCGTCTGCGCAACAACCGGGTGCAGGAGGGATATCCCATGCAAATTGAGCAGTTCTGGAAAGGCCTTCCCGCAAAGATTGATGCGGCCTATGAGAGATCTGATGGAAAATTTGTTTTCTTCAAAGGTACAGTATATTTCAGTATGAGCCTAGCACACCTGCCTCGCATCACACTCTTAACAGCATTTAAGATGGTGAAAACAGGTTCACTGAATCCCTGTCTTTTTCCAAGGAGGCATTAAAGCAACCAATGTTTCCCGATCCACTAACCAACTCAGCAGCTTTGATTTCCTAATTAAAGAGACAGAAAAGATGTGTTATTGCACAGCAGAACCAGCCCCTCTCCTTGCTCGTACGCCACGTGCAGACTGCTGCAGAGCAGTGCAGGTCACTGGTGCTGCACAGCCTCCTGAGGCTTTCCTGCTAGCCCTTATGCCATCGTATTCAGGGACCAAGCTGCTCCCTGGGTCACAGTCTGCTACAAAGTAAGTTCTGTGAGACAGCTGTAACTTGGGTTGCTAAGTTCAGCCATAGGACCTCCTGCAGTCTTGAAAAATCTCTGTCCACATGCAGAAGTGCTTGGGTGACTATTTGCCATGCCAGCTGAGTCATGCAGGGCTCCTTTTCCCCTTACTGGAGGCACTAGCAAAGGTGGTTGCTGTGACAACACCCCTCAAAACCGTTTAGTTCAGTAAGCGAGGCGGGCTGTACAAGAATACATGGAAAAGAGAGGCTATTAGCACAGGAAGAGTGGCTGGAAAGCATGGCCATGCCCGTGTACAACAGCACAGTACATGGTCTTCTGAAATACTGCAAGCAGCTTCAGTCCCTCAGCTCAATGAAATGTATTAAAACTAGAGAAGGCTCCGAGAATGGCACTGGAAATGATGAAAAAGTATGGACTGGCCATCTACAAGGAACGATTAAATATCCAAAACTCCTCAGCCTGAATGAGGGCTAACAAAGCCAGGATGTGAGAGAAGCCCTTTAAACCAAGACTGGCCTAGAGAAGGTGAATGGGAAAGGGCTATTTAACATTTCCAAAACAAGAGCTAGGGACCCTCAAATGAAATGAAGAGGTTTCAGGTTTAAAATGGCAAGGAGGAACTTTTTCACATAATACAGTTAAGCCCAGAAGTCTCCACCATTCTGTGGTTCATTGTGGTTGTTTTACATTTGTATCGCTTAACTGCTAATTAGGCATGGCCATTTTTTGCTTGTGTCCCCATTCATCTCTAGGAGATAAATATTGGGTTTTTAAAGAAGTGACAGCAGAGCCAGGATATCCACACAGTCTCGTGGAGCTGGGTAGCTGTCTGCCCCGGGAAGGCATCGACACGGCTTTGCGTTGGGAGCCTGTAGGCAAAACCTACTTCTTCAAAGGAGACAGGTACTGGAGATACAACGAAGACAAAAGAGCAACGGACCCAGGATACCCAAAGCCTATCACTGTGTGGAGAGGAATCCCTCAGGCTCCACAGGGAGCTTTTATCAGCAAAGAAGGCTGTACGTATCCGCAATCATTATACGAGTTAGATCAATAATAACTTGTCTAGCTTGGGAGTTGGGTTGTTGGATTTGGGGTGTTTCAAGTATTTCCACTGAGTAAGACTCACGTCTCAGGCAGCCCAAGGTCACACTGACACCTACAAGCACAGGCAGTCTGAGGTTCTTCCTGACCCTCATTCCAGCCCAGGTGCCTCCTCAGCTGCTAAACCACATTATTGTAATGCCAGCACTTTGGGTTGGGAAAGGAACTTTTTTTTCTGGTTTTGCTTCTCCAACACTCCTTACCCAAGCTTTCCTGGGCCATGATTGTGAGGATGCCGTAACTTACATTTTTCTCCTGTTCTCCTCTCTGTAGCCAGCTCAGTTGCTCTGTCCCTACTACAGGCTCCAACCTGCTCGATGTACTTTGAAGTACATTGATGTACTTTTGAAGTACTTTGATGTACTTTGAAGCTAGCCATGGCCTGAGCATGGGTTTGGACCTCCAGATGCTCTTTCCAGTGCGTTTCTTTCTCTGACTTAAAGACTCCTTCCTTTTCCTCAAATTGAGGAAGAACTAACAGAAGGGGCTTGTCCCTCGAGGCCTTCTTTAGCCTCAGGGCTGCGGTGTGAGGCAATGGCTGTAGGGTTGGGCTTTCCTATACATCTGGAGGACTGCAGTGAGAGCCAGCTAAGCAGGAGACCAGATATAGGAGACCAAGCACTCTCACCACTGTTCCCTTCCCTTTCTTTTTTTTTTTTCCTAATCACTTAAGAGTGATTAGAAAAGGAATCTTGAAGTCCTTTGGGGAGATGAGGAGTACTTCAGACAACATATAGAATAAACCATCTGCCTGTTATTAGCAGCAGGACAAGGCTGTTTTTTAAAGTCCAAATCATCCAGATTCTGTCATCAGAAGGGCTCATTTTGTTCAGTATTTGCTCCCTCAGACTGGGTGAACAGAAACACTTAAGTATCCATCCAAGCGCTATTACACCCAGGCAGACACTGTCATTCTGCAGACTGTTAACAGCTTGGTAATGATGAGCACATATTTACATATGCTTTAGTAAAAAACAAATAACTGCAGAACACTTACTTACTTTAAAATTGAGGTGGGGGAAGTGAATTCAGTGTTTCTGTTATTCACAGCTTAAATCCTGCTCATCAGCTTGTCTTGGTCAAGGGGAATGGTGCTCTGTGGGCAACGTAGCACCCACAAGCCAAGGTGAGGGCTTCTCCTTCAAATCAAGCTCCAAAAATGCCTTCATATTTCAATGGTTTTGGGATGTCCCAGATGAATGTGCTATTGACCCAGACAGCTACCAC
Organism: Chauna torquata; assembly: GCA_013399475.1. Lineage (NCBI taxonomy): Eukaryota > Metazoa > Chordata > Aves > Anseriformes > Anhimidae > Chauna > Chauna torquata. The sequence continues at coordinate 48,045 of VXAL01018448.1, forward strand.
CTCCCAGCCTTTCAGGCTCTCTGTACACCCTCACACATGCACAGTTTAACCAGCTGGAAATGGTGTGGTGAGAAATATTCTCTGTTTTGTCTCCTAGTTTATACCTACTTCTACAAAGGGAAGGAGTATTGGAAGTTTGATAACCAGAGACTGAGTGTGGAGCCAGGCTACCCCAGGTCAATCCTCAAAGATTGGATGGGCTGTAACCAGAAGGATGTTGAACGAAGCAAAGACAGACGCCTCCCCCACGACGATGTGGATATTATGGTGACAATAAACGATGTGCCTAGCACTGTAAATGCAATTGCAGTTGTGATCCCTTGCATTTTGTCTCTGTGTATCCTTGTCTTGGTGTACACGATCTTCCAGTTTAAAAACAAAGAGGTGCAGCAAAATGTTGTGTATTACAAAAGACCTGTCCAGGAATGGGTATGACACAGTCAGCTGCACATTTCAACTCATTGATCTGATGAGGATATGGACACAAAAAAAAAAAAAAAAAAAAAAAGNGAAAAAGAGAAAGAAAAGAAAAAAAATGCATTCAAAAGCCTACCAAACAAAACTACTTCAGTGACTTACAAGTTTTGGACATCCTGGGACCGAAAGAAGAAGGAAAACCAGAAAAAATAGAGGCAGCCTTGCAACATGGAGCCTTTTTCCTTCTTACTGCCTCAGTCGTGTCAGTCTTGATATGCCATTCTCCACAGGCTCACTCTGCAAACATCAGAGACTTCAAGACAGGTTTTCTTCAAACTTCTCAACTGACCTGGGAAACTTTCTTCAGTTCCCTGCACCAGTGCCCCCTGTTAAACCCAGCATTCTCCAGTGTAGCTAAACCACCTCTGAACAGAACCATTTTTTTAATAGCTGTCTCATAAATGAATTAAGATCATGAAATCTATGAACAGGAACAATTCAGTATCGTAAGCCGAAGACATTCTGATGCTGAGCCATTCTAAAAGATCTTCTTAGTTTATTACAAAAACCAGGGAATTACCTGGAAACAATTTTCCAATACCTGCTGGTCAGATGTTTTGTACATTCATAAATAATCAACGCTGCCACTCAGCACAGTGCATGAGGAACCATTAAGCGCTCCAAGAGGTAAATGAGTGCAGAGCAGAAGCTCAAGAAGCACCAAACCAGACACCATAATGTTACTTGGCAACATCAAGTCCTAGATTGGGACAATCTGAAGACAAAAGTAATTTGGTCTAAAAAAAAAAAATATTATGGGAATACATGTTTTTGTTTTGGGAGCCATTCATAAAAGAAGTATTTAGATGTCATATGATGTTGTTCTAAGCTCCCATCAGCCAGAAACAATGAACCAACGGTCACCAATATAATGAAAAATGTATAGACGTAGACTGCACTCTGCCCCTGTTAAGATACTGGGAAAAGATGAATTGTTGTTATGTGGCATTGTGTAACTAGATTGTGGAATTTGTATGTTGGGTTTCAGGAGAAGGAAATGTCTGTCTGGAGTGAGATTGTCAGTATATTTTGCTGAAATAGTCAAGATACAGTAAGAATTAGGCCTGTTTGTAAAACTAAATCCAATCCCTGTAGATGTTACAAACATTGTATGCCTTTGAAATTTGTTTTTACTCACTTCTTCACATGCAAATATTTGGCAAGGACCAAAGGAAGCATGCCACACAGTAGAATGAGTTCATCACTAGCCACATTTGACAGAGCCAATAAAAATCAGGTAAAGGCTAAATAAATACCTGAACTTTCAGTTGGTAACTTTTCACAACTCTCTTCCTACAACAGTAGCTTCTGCTTATCCCTTTTACAACTGTGAATGGCTTAGGATATTGCATCCTAACCACAAACTTAGTCCATTTTGTTGTTGATGCTGTTACTCCTACCATGTTGACTAAGAGCAGAAGAGTCTCTTGCAATGCAATCTACTGGTGAAATCCAGCCCACTATAGAAGTGCCATTCATGTAAGCATATGAACTGCTTTGCACACTTACTATGGGGAAATGGTGAATAGTGTAAGCCCTCTGCCTATAACTGAATTTTATTCAGTGCAATGGAAGTGCAATGCACAGAACGTCCAGGTAGTATAGAAAAGTACAGCTCCGTAATATCAGCTATGAAAAAAAAATGCAACAATTTTTACTTTCTTGATAAACATGCTATAAATATTTGCAATTACAATGAAGAGGAAGGAAGAACCAGAAAGACTGTTAGCATTCTGAATTTCTAACTTGTGCTCAAATATTGCTATGATGAAGCCAGATAGACAAATAGATACTTCTTAGTGAAGCCCTCTAGGACTGCATAACATGTGGTCTCAAACTGTATTTTGTCCTTCATAATTAATTTCCATAGCCACGCTGTTTATTGTGTTTAAACATAAAAAGTATTACAAACATATTACAAAATAAGTGAGAAGCTAGTAGATGCAAAACTGAATTTTAGTGAAAAAATGTGGTAACGTCTCATGATGGGTGAAGGAGTACAAAGGACCAAATGAAATCAGAGCTACTAATTAGACCCCCCCCCTACATGCTACTCCGTATGTTGCTGTGTGTACTATGTATGTGGTAGAATGCACACTATGAATGCCACAGCCACATGGCACATCGAACTCATCTGTACGCTGCCATCTCTTCTGGGACTGTGACAGCCCAAACCTTTGAGCAACTTCCAACAGCCATCATTAAAAAAAAAAAAAAAAAAATTTACAACCTAGAGAAATGTCTTTTTTTTTTTTTTTTTTTTTCCTCCTGCCCAAAGGTAAGGTTTTGAAGAAAACAAAAATTTACACTGAGTGACAACCTGTACAAGCGGCATGATGTCAGGGTCTGTAGCAAGCTCATCTCTTTCTTCAGACAGCTACATATTGCTTTGCAGAATCCGGCACCCTGCCGCAATAAGGCAAGTCTTCTGCCCTGTATTGCCAGAATTCAGTCTTCCTCGAAGAACTGCTCCTTCAAAGAACTGGAGAAATAGTTTGGTGCCTTCTATAACCACCTTGTAGCTGGCTCCTACAAGCTGAACTACTTGTGCAGACACACCCTCAGGGTGCAGGTAAATGTTATATTTGTCTGTGATTTCCAGGGGCATAAGGTATTTCTGTAGGTGTTTCAGTTGCTGAGAAACTCAGCCAGCCCTCAACAGTTACAAGTGTTGGCACCTGGGGGGCTGAGGCAGGTAGCTGAGCAGTTGGCCCACTCACTCTCCCAGTACAACCCAGTTCGCTCCACCGTCATCTCACTTTTATTAGCACTTGTGCAGTCGTTGGGTGACCTGGATCCAGACACAAATGCGAATATTCGGGTACAAGACAGTTCCTTATATTCCCAGCTTTTTGCTGGGATCCTGTCTGATGCGACCCAAGCACATCACCTGAGCATTGACTCGGCATGCCTCCCATCAGCATGGGCACAGCACCTCCATGGACAGGTGGCCATGTTCCAGTTCTTGTCCAGAAACACAGCACCAGGACATATTGCCACCACAGGGGAGCAGGGAACATCAGCGCTTACTCAACTCGAATCCCATAAGCAAGAGGCCCTTCCAGGCGTGTTCTTGGCAGCATGGGCCATTTGGGCAAGAGGGCAGTGCTGGCACATTTACCTTGAGCACAGCAGTTGCAGCTCCTCCACAGCACACCACATACACTATTTTGCACTCAATGTTCTGTTTTTTTTTTTTTTCTTTCAGTTTTTGACTACTGTGAATAATTTGATCACCAGTAAAGTAGGTTCATTTCTCCAGGTAAATATGCTGGGAAATACAGTCAGCTATCACTACAGTCTGAACAGAGGTGGTCCTCCACTCTAAGATGGATCAGTTGTTTCTGCCTTATAATTAGTCATTAAATCTCAAAGGGATCTCCTGTCTCACACCTTTCCATCAACACATCAGTCAGTCCTCATCCTTACTAGTCAGAATGAGTCAGGACACAATAAGCTGAACATCATGGCTTCCAGCTGAGCTCCCTATGAAATTCCAGTGAAAGATCCAACCATTTACTCTTTGTCCCTATCCTCTAGCACATAACAGGGCCTCCCTCTCATTCCATAGGATTATCCAGGGTCCTTAAAAGTCTTTGGCACAAAAACCTGCCAAATACCTTTTGGAAATTCAGACAGATTACAACCAAACTTCTCCTTTAAATAACTCCATAGGCCTTGTGAGATGTGACTTAAAGCACCATTAAAGCACCAAATTTATGCTCTCTCATGACACCATGTATCCACGTTTCTACTAATTTCATTCTTTATTAGTTTGTTAATTTTCTTTGTACATAGGTCCACCTTACTAGTTCAGAATTCCCACAAACACTTTGTTTAGAACTGATACCACGTTTGCCATCTCCCAGTTCCCAAGCTTCAATGCAACTTTCATAGGAGTCACACACCACAGTTAACAATACCCTGTTCTTCTCTAAGACTCTTTGGCGTATCACTACCCCCAGCATTGTCCCAGTATCTTTCTTATTTAAGGATCATGGATTTCAGACAAACTGGATTATTTTTCTTGTTTAAGCAATTTTTAGCATATACCAAGATCACTAAGGCAAACTAGGATTTCTGCATAATGACTGGAATGAATAAAAACACAAGAAGTTCACACTTGATGAATACATGCTAACACCCACAGCAATGGCCAGACTCTCTACCATTTATTCCTAATAACAGAGCCCTGTGAGCTGACCAAAGAAAAGCAGCTTCTGACTCTAAATATTCAGATTTGCTAAGAGGAGGAGACCTGGAGTCAGTGCCAAGAAAGGTTGTCCACTACATGAAAGGTGCCATAAACACCAAAAATTGTTAGCCACATGATACCTAGGAGAGCTATAAACCTGCTTACAGGCTTCCCCAGTGGCAGAGGGAAGGTGAGCTGTCTGGAAATGGCAGCCCCTGTTACCATTCTAGACAGACTAGATGGCAGGGCTTGCTATAATCAGAGACAATCCTATGGCAATCCTTATTTAAAAGTCTAAGGAACAACCATTAACCAACTCAAAACTTACAAATCATACCCTAAACATCCAGACATCCAGGCAGTCCAACATAGGTGGAAGTTTGTTTTATGTTCTACAAAGCTTGAAGCAGCAGGGCCAAAAAAGAGTTCTGCCCAAACTGCCTTCAGGACAGCACTCCTCAAGAGAACCCAGCTGAGAGTAACACAGCTGTGCAGAAGCAAGCAAGCAAGCAGATTTCACGTACTCTTAGGATGGAAAGTAGAGGTATCTGTATGCCTTCAGCACACCTGTACCAAGCATGCAGAAGAAAAGCAACTGAAATGAGAAATCAAGAAGCAACAGCTGTGTTTAGAAGCAAATGACTATCTTCTACCCGCAAGCAGCATCTACAGCTCCTTTACATCATCATCACCACTGCCAGACAAGGGCAAAACTCTTCAGTAGCAAGCTCCCAAACCTGGAACATACGACTGAATGCAATAACCATTTAGAACTGTGTTACTTAACCTTTGCCTCCAAGGTAACTCAAGCTGACATGGTTCAACCCTTTCTGATTTGCTGATTTCTAAGAGTTTCCCAGTGTAGGTGGCCAACTCCTGCAGAGCACATTTAAGCCTACTGGCAATTGCATACTTTTCAAGGCTCTTTTGCAGATGCCTCAGAAGCAGCACACAGGTCACCAGACATCTGCAGACAACACATCAAATACCACTGTTCTGGAGGCAGTCACACTTGGCTATAAGTCCCTGGACTGACTTCTTAGAGAAACTCCATTTTTAATCAGAGCTGATCACTTCCAAATCACCAGCCTTATGAGAATAGCTGCAAGTCAGGGCGCAAGAGCAGGTGATGTCTTCTGAATTCTTTTCTGACAAGTAAACTACTATGTTTTGGTATAGGAAATGCAGGGGGCTCTTAAGTCTACAGCAGAAACACCATTCTTTAGCAAGAGTATGAAAAGAGAGGGCAGTGCCGTATACGTGCTGAAACAGCCTGCTGTGCAGCAGAACACTGATCCACTATTTAAGGCAAAACAGTCTCTAGTGATCAATATCCAAAAGTCGAAAGAGTAAATATTGTGGGCTAATTTGAGTGGTCAGAATCACAAACAGAGAAAGCACAGCTGAAGAAGAACTGGAGAACATCAGCAAAGATAGACAGCATTCCGTATTTGTAACTTGTGTATGTTATTTGTCACTTTTTGCAATAATACTTAGTTTACAAAACACTAAAAAAAAGGTTTTTTTGTAGCCTCTTCCTGCTGCTAGGCCTGCAGAAAGAACAGAAGGTCTAGATGTCTGTAATCCAAAGTGCAGCTTGACACTTCACTCCTTAGGAGCTTCCTGACTGGTAGAACCAACACTGCTCATGTCAAGCTAAAAAGACAAAACAGAAATGAGATTTAGCAAACAAGTGCCAGAGTGCAGAACACATTTCAAAACACCAGTACAGTCAGTCTCAACCTCCAGTTACAAAGGACCAGTAGTAATTTCCCTTCCTAGAACCTAAGAGGCTGTGAAAAGAGTGCAGGAGACCTGGTGACTGCTAACAGCCAGCTGTAAGAACACACTTGTCAAGCTGGCAAAGGTAACATGTACACTCAGTCTTGTCTAAGCAGTTATTAAAAGCTCAGCACAAGTTCAGTTATGGCTCTGTTACACTCAGAAACTCCAAGCCTTTACACGGGAACTGTGAAGGGGCAGCAAAGAACTCTTTCAAAGGGGTCTTCATTCAAGGAATTCCTCATTCTTTCCTTATGCCATAAACCATTCCCATACATTTTTATGAGAACTGAATACCCTGTGACTAAGTAGCTCGAGAACACACCTCTAGCATTACAGCAATGATCAGAGGAGTTACAATCAGGTGAAAGCCCAAAAGAAGCATGCATTGGACATTCACCTATAGGGATGCCTAAACCCTGTAAAATTTTTTGCATACATCAAACAGATGGGGAAGGTCCTATATCACTACCACTCCAGGTAGAAAAAAAACCTGCATCCCAATAAAGAATAACTTGGACAAATCCTTTGGCATAAAGGTTTAAACAAAAAAATGCAGGCAGTAGACAAGCTCCAAAGTCTTTGACTCCAGAAATGGTTCTAACAAGCATTTGGAATAATAGCTTTATGGTTTACAGCAATCAAAAGCCAAGATGTCAAGCAAAGTTACTGGCATTTTAACTTTTAAAACAAGATTTGTTTTCCATAAATAATTAAATAAATAAAATCCACAGGTGTCATAGCTTAGCACTGACATTTAGAACAAAAATATCTGGAAGCTGAAGCGGCTACTTTCGTGTTTCGTCACAAAGAGTAACCATGACTAAGAAGGCTTATCAGCTACAATAAAACAAACCTTTCTGCAGCAAGGTAATTCTCATCAATAACCCAATAAAAGCAAAGAAGAAGTGAAGAAGAGAGAAAATTAACTTTGAAAGACAGCTAGTTTTACAGCTTCCTTGTAGAAAAAACTTGCCTGTTTTGATATGATTATACATGCAGCTGGATCCTCCTTACCTGTCAATCAAGGAATCTCTCATATTGGTAGCAATGGTACTTGGCTGAGCTTCATTCAGCCTGAAGATACTCTCAATGACGGACAGCTCAGTGCTGGTTGTGTCCAGCCCACAGAAGGCACACCAGTCGTTTACAACCATTCCTGCTGCAATGACCTCACTGCCACGATTCACTGTTCCAGCCTAGGAAAAAAAGCAAATTGGCAAGAGTTAGCAGGGCACACTGACATCAACTTATTTTGTTATGCTTCCTTATTCCATGTCTTAAGTGGAGGGCCTCAACTCACACTCCTGAAAAGATTAAAGCTTCTGTCATCAACAAAGATTTCAGATAAAAACTTTAAAGTTAATGCACAGCCTTCAATCTCTGGAAAGAAAATTTTGTCACATTCAATAAAAAAAAATAATCTAACAAACAGGAAGCATAAAGGCATAGCAATCCTGAAATTCACGAGTCCAACTGAGCAGGCACAGGATTTTACTACTGTATTTTTCTGAACTGTGCCTTTGGCCAAACCACAGACAATTTCACATTCCATATGAATCAGCACAACTTGCATAATCTCAGTAGAGCCATGTTTTAGAATCAAACTAAAGGTTCTATGCAGCTTATTTAAACTCAGAAAAGATGGGCAAAATGTCTCAGAAGACTGGCCTCCTTCAGGTCTTCTCCTCATCTCCCATTTGGAACAGCCCTGCAGAGAAAACAGTATCTAGGAGCCCGTGAGAATGTAGAAACATTAAAACCCAAAACTGGGATGGAAGGGAGCAGCAAGAAAAAACACACCCCACAAATGCCTTACCACGAGAGGGACCTGGAGCAGTGAAGACAGTTCATCCTGATCATCAATTGAAGTTTTGGGGTGCACAATTCCTCCCTGGTTACTGAAAACACAGTAACTTCCTACCAGCACCTGATCTGCTACTGTCTGTCTGAAAACTTCAACCTTTAGTACATCTGCCAAGATCTCTTCAGTCTCCTGCAAACAGATAAGGAGAACAAAGTCCTTAGCAAAATGGTATTTTAAAATTTGAAGTCAAGCTATTCTTGCAAAGAACAACCAGCTGGGATACTCCCTTTGAAAGCCTGCCCACACTTTCACAGCCCAGTGCAATCAAATCATCGTAAAATGCTCTTACTCTTCTTGACCAACCTCTGTACTACAGAGGTGTTCCAGTTACCTGTGCATACTGAGCTGGAAGCCACGCAACTGTAACTGAACACACCACCGCTGAGAAATGCTCCTTCTCCCTTCCTTCTGGAGGACCGGCGGTCCGTGAATTGTGTCAACACCTGTTGTCCGGGCATTCCCTGTGAATCGGTCCTCTTTTGTCCCAGACCCAAGTATTGTCTTACCCTTCTTTATAACTCTAAGAACTTCTTTCCCTTCCAATAAAGCTCAGCATGTTTTCATTGTAAATTATTTTGATTTCTCCCTTTCTGGCCATCTTACCACACTTTTTACACTTACTTAAAACATAGTATACTGCAAAGACTATTGTCCGGAAAGGCTATTGCCTTTACCTTTTATTTTTTTCTTTGCACTCCTTACACCAAGTCCCATTTCTCTGTCACCTTTAGCACAAACTGAAAGAAAACAGAGTAAGGACCTTCACTACCTGGAGCCACGCAACACACCTCTCCAGTGCTATTAAGGTATCAGCTCTCAAATATAAAGCAGCAGCAACTTCGTCTCCCCTGCCCTTGTTTTAAACTTTCATACAAGAGCTCACATTTTTCTTTTATCTCACTGTAAACATACACACCATCACATCCGTGGTCTCTTCCAATCCTACTAGAAATTTCAACTAGATCAGCAGCATCTTGTAACTACTGCTATAGCCCTGACCAAATTTTTATTTATTACACACACACTTTTTTCATTCAATTTTACAAATTCAAAGCAAATTTCACCTGACAATGTACTTCCATATCCCACTCCTTTCCTTTTACAAATACCATTAAATACAACACGCTGAACAACAGTGCACACCCTATATTTAGAGCAGGATCCACATTCACAAATAAAAATAACTATAGGAAAAGACGCAGATCACCTGAAACCGTGTCAAAAGTCCAAAACCCAATTTTGTGATTTCTCTCCTGAGAAGGAAACATGAGGCAGCACAGCTTCCTACATGATGTCATCTCAGCTGTTAGCATAATTCTTCTGATATTCATGCTACTTACAGTAATCCCCAACAGCTACAAACTCAAACTGCAGCTTAGGAATAATTGCAGATGCACCCACAATTAATTTAAAAGTACAAGACCCATATACCCTGTCAAGATCTGGATGAACAAGAGCTACATAGTCATTGCAGGTAGTGACGTTGCCCAGTGCTGACAGACGCTCTTCTACTCGCTGAATTCGTACAGAATCTGGGAGACTGTTGCGGATATGCTGAAGCTCTTGGTCTGTTGTGCTGCTTGGGACCAACAGTCCATGCCTGTTCCCTAAAATGACCAAAAATAAAAATAAAAAAGAAGAAAAAGAGTTTCACATTAAAGTAATTTAAAAAGCAAGTATTTCTATTGTGCTTACTACTATCCTGAAGTTCATATAATGCCTGCAATTGCCCTTGCCCTATCTGTTCCTTTCAAGCCCACAATTCAATCCAAACAAAAATAGCACGACCATTTAAAAATAACACAGCACCACAGGTGAAGGAAAGCCAAGATGAGGCACAGACTTAGAATACAGGTAAATGGCACTGCTTTTATTCTTTTTCAACAGAACTAAAAGAAACACAAGCTTCTCAATGGAACACTTTGGTAACAAACTTCCCCCAGCAGATGCCGATTGCCCCCACAAAGCCTACAGATTCTGCTCATTTTTGTTACTTTCCTTTGGCAAACTGAAAAGATAGGATGGACAAAGACCTTCTTCTTACAGTAACAAAAAGCAAGCACAAAGCGTGTTCTACTGAATAGCGTCAGTAGCCAGAGAAAGGTGAAAGACTTTTCTTTGACCTTCACATCTGTAATGTCTCCCTCGCCCTCACCCCTCCAGCACTGGCTCTGAACTATTAACCTTCAGAAAAAATGGAACGGCTTCTTCCATTTTACCAGAATGCAGATTTACATGCATCAACAACCTGTCTTCAGGCCCTGAAAAGCAGGCACTCTTCATTACCCTTGTTTTGTTTTGTTTTTAAATTGGGTGAGCTTCATTTTCTCCAGCTTCACTCCGTCTCTTCATACACTTGAAGCATTAAAATAAAAACCCTCTAAGATGGGGGGTGCTGCCAGTTGGACTCCCTACCAAAATCAAGACCAGAGTATCCTCCAGTGGGCA
>VXAL01018449.1:9392-23275 GCA_013399475.1 Chauna torquata
TACACAGTATGTTATAAGATTTGTCAGGGTGAAGTCACTACTAGAAAATTTTGAACTTATTTGGACAGTTAGAGTGGGTTTGCACAGGCATGTGCTTTGTGTCATGCAGCCATGGTGCTTTTGATCTCTAAGTTCTCTAAAATTATCAGGCCGTGGAACAGCATGATAACTGATAGGTGCTTGTGATACTAGCAGGCATCATGCTTTGTTTTGCTTTATTGTTTCAAAAGATCCAATTAGGAAGCTAGTTAGGAGTATCTCAGCCAAAATATTAGAGAAGCCTACAGAGTTCCCCTTATTATTCTCTATCTGGTGACCCCTGTGCTTTTGGTTCCTACTGTGTGCTAATGTGTACACACTTTTCCCAGGTTGCTACATTTCAGAAATGCTGAATGTATAGGTTACTTTTGAGCATAAGTGAAACAGCTGAGAAATCCCAGTTTTAATGAAAGTATTTTGAACTCTTCATAACCTAAGATTTCAGATAATTATCATTTTCCTTGTAAAAGGGCAGTCAGTGTGGAGAAATATTACTGTTGGCAGGAGTAGAGAGATGCACAGCAGCTGACTTAAAAATCTATGGAGAAGGACTGTTCTGCAGAGGCTTGGCCTCAGTCTTGCGTTTTGGAGCTTCACTTAAGAAATACAGAGGAGCAAATCTTCGTATAACACAAGAGCTGACAACAATCTGTGGTTGATGAGGCTTGATAATTGATAGTCGTGTGCACTAAGGGCTGTAGAGCACTGTGTTGCAGTAAAAAAGTTAATAAAGTACTAAAAACATGATGCATCCTGCCTACGAAGACCTCACCAAATCCAATGTATTGTGATCTTTGGAAGTCATGATTGCTAAATTATGACTCCAGCATCAGCTTCCATTTTCTTTTTTAGAGTTTTCAGCTCTAAGCATCATCTGCTAGCATACCTTTGCCAGTGTTATCACATGATCCCAGCCTCATTATATCGACGCCTCACCATTTTTGCTTTTCCTTTCTCCACTACTGGAATAGCCACCTTCTCCTTCTAGCCCTGCCAAGAGCAGCGATCTTAGTGGTGTGGAACCCAAGGCAGTATTAACTCCACTTCTTACCAGCCATGCTCAGAGCAATCACAACTTGAGCAAAGTTTATTTTTCCTTTGCTGCCTTTTGCTTGCGTATGAGCATCTGCACCCGAAGTGCTGTGATTCTCAGGCAGTAAGGTGTGCCCATAGTACTGACAAAGTACCATTTTTACTGGCATTGTTTATATACCTTTCAGAGTACATCAGGCACAGTCAGTTGGAAGAAAAATGTTGGTGATCATCTCGTCTACGCTAGAAGCTGTGCCAGCATGCATGTGTCAGGGAGGGATCAGACCTTTGCACTCTCAGAGCTACATAAGCAGAAGCTTATAGTTGCCTTTGTATTTCATTGCTCTAAAAGCAACACTTGCCATTCTTTACCTCAGTGCTTGCTTTGCTTGGTTCTGTGCTGTATGTTACTCAAATGTCACGTCGAGGTAGGTCTAGTAGTAATATGCATTCTCAGGCAGCAGCAGAGCACAGTTAGGGCTTGACCTTGCTAAAATCCACAGCATCAAAACTTCATAAAAATGAATTTGCGGAGGAAGTTTTACAACCTTCATCAGTCTCTGGTTGCAGAAGTAATATTTTTTTTCTTTTGGTAAGCTTGGCATATTTTCCAAGTCTTGAGCCAGCACCCAGCTCGGTGTATTTTAACTGTAAATAAGCATGCAGAACACCTTGGGGAATAAGTATTTAGGTGATGCTCATCAAAGTCCATGTTGCAGTGAGCTGAATTTTTACTTCTTGGTATAAACAAACCCTGAGCAGTAATAAATTATCAAGTTTTTCTTTTTTGGGAGGGCGGGGAGGCAAAACCATAATTTTTGTTCAGAGGATCAAAAATTTATTGTGTTTCCTTTTACGCTATATTCTAGGTCTTAGTTCATGGTAAAAGTGACTCCTGTTTTTACTCATTTGAGTATTTCTTAAACATTTTGTTCCATTGACTGCTCTGTAAATACTGGTTGTGTGTGTTTTTGTTTTTTCTTTTTGTAGCAATATTTATAATAACAGCATTTGCAGGACTACAGATACACTTTTAGAAGATCTATATTTCAGAAAGTTAATGATGAAGTTGTAAGCAATGTTCAGCCTTTCACATGTGTGTAACAGATTCTTAGAGAGAAAATTGGTTTCAGACAGTTTTCATGAGAAGGGAGGTACTTGCATTATTATTTCCGGCAAAATTACTCATCATTTGTTTTTTTTGTCCAAGCCACACTTTTTGTTCAGTGGTTGCCGCATAAAAAATAAACCAGCCCCACTATGTTCCACTAAACTTTTGCCTGTTTAATATGTATCTGCATAACCTAGTTAGCATTTACAAGCTTTGAACTCTTGGTCATGCAAATTAAAATACCAAGTTGTTCATCCATACTTGTAGTACAAATGATTTTATGTGCAGTGAAAGTATGTATTTATTAACAACTATAGAGAGGCATTTCTGAGCTGGCAAATTGGCTAGCTCTGTCACTCCATACTCAATATTTCAGTTGTATTTCTAGTGATATTTTTTCATACCTTTCAAAGCGACAATGTGAACATGACACTGGTGAATCATTCCAATACTTGTGGAAGGGGGAAATCTTGGTGGTGTTGCAGCACAAAAGATTAAGTGAATTGATGAACGTGTGACAAAGCAAAAAAGTCTCTGGTACAGCCAGGGATTCAAATCAGAGATCAAAGTTCATGTTTCTGCAGAAATTATGGGACTAGCACCATCTTAAAAGCTTTCTTGTCACACCAGGATTTTCTTTAATTGCCTGGGTTTTTAAGGCTGAGTCAAGCTCCAGATATGTTTGTACCTTAGACGTAGGAAAAAAAAAAAATTGCAAATATCACTTCTCTTGTCGGAAGGGTACTGCAGGTATGCTTTTAACTGCAGTGGAGCGTTTTATGCAGTTGTACAGTCTAAGAGCTGTCCTCATTCTGAGACGGGTGTTGGTGAGGTTGCAGCTCTGCTTTTGCATGTTTGTAAGTGCAGGGCGCCATGCAAGGCAGTAAGTATTTTTGCAAGTCATAAAAGGGCTAGAAGTTTTTGCTTGTTAATTATTTTAAGGAATCAACTTTTATCTGTAAAGCTACAAATGAAGTAGAAAATTAGCTGAAAAAAGCTATGCTGAACACTGTCTCTTTCCTGCTTGGAAATTCTGCTAAAAGGTTTTATGATCTCTTTGCACCAGTCCTGCAGCAAAGAGGAAGCAGCAAATAATGATTTCCCATTGCAGTTCACCTGTTTAAGCTTTAAGCTCTAATGAAAGGTTTGATGATTAAGCTTGATTTTTTTTTTCCTCATAAGATTAAACCTTACTTTAGTGAGTAATTCCCTTTGCATCACTAAGTTTACTCACGTGAGTAACCAGGTGCGGAATTTGCCTGTAGTACTGTGATTGCCTAGGGGAAAGTACAGGCAAGTTGTAATTAAAGTTACAGAAGGAAAAGGAGGTCTGACCTTTTCTTTCCTTTTTTTTTTTTAATTTTTAAATTTTTTAAAGTATGTCTACTGTTTCATTGAAAAATAACAATGGCTTTTGCATTCTGAGGTGCTACCAGCAAAAGAACAAAACTGCTTTTACTTAGAAAGAAGGAAAAAGTACATGCTAAAACTCCTTTGTAAAAGGTAGAAAAAGGTGGACCTCTGATTACAGGTTTTAACTTCAAGGCACCTTAGGCTTTTTTTATGTGCATCGCATTAGTGGAAAATTCCTTCATTCATTTAAAAAGATAAAACAGTTCTAACTTTCACGTTTGGTTGATGTGACATCAATGACTGGCTTGGACTGCCAGCATTCCAAAAAGAGTATCGTCCTCATCTGCAGCCACTCAGGGCCTTGGGGTGGAGCCCGCAGTACAAGCCAAAACATTTACAGGTGCATAAGTACATAGGGAAGGGCACGGGTGATGCACCTGTCTCAGGTAAGGAGCACTAGCACAGGTGAGTCATAACTTATCAGCTGCCTGTGTTAGAGCATGAGCTCCTTCGATCCACAAACGCACTCTCCACCACGCTGCAGCCCACAATTTCCAAATATTGGTCAAGAACCTCCAGAGATGAATATCTACTATGAGAACTTTTTCCATCCACAGAATATCCCTAGTCCTCAGAGACCGAGCACCTTCGAGACAACGGACTACAACACCACTCCCAATCCTTACCTCTGGCTAAATGGACCTTCCATTACCCCACCGCCATATCTGCCAGGATCCAATGCCAGTCCCTTCATTCCTCAGTCTTACGGGATGCAAAGGCAGCTATTGCCTAACATGCACGGCTTGGGAGGAACTGACCTTGGCTGGCTTCCTCTCCCATCTCAAGAAGAGCTTATGAAGTTGGTTAGACCACCTTACTCCTACTCTGCACTTATTGCCATGGCTATCCATGGAGCACCAGAAAAGAGGCTGACTCTCAGTCAAATCTACCAGTATGTGGCTGACAACTTCCCGTTTTATAACAAAAGCAAAGCTGGCTGGCAGAACTCCATTCGGCACAACTTGTCTCTCAATGACTGCTTCAAGAAGGTGCCCAGAGATGAGGATGATCCAGGTATAGTTCCTCCTGCCTTTTTCCCTTATATTTAAAATTGATTAATTTAAAAATGAAAATTTACCACTTTTTTTTTTTCTAACAGTTTACAATTAGGATTACAATGTAAAAATACATTTTAAAGAGACACAATAGCCTAGATTCAGGACATATAGCTTCTGTATTTTCATAGAGCTGTATTAGAAGGCAACCGTGCATAGCTGAGTTCTGAATGAATGTTGCTATTAAATCTCTGCAGGGAATGGGATTCTTTACTGCTTTAACTCTTCCTGAGAACTGATCAGTGTGCCGAGCATGTAACTGACAAAGCACAGGAGCAGCCTGAGCAAGTCACATTGAAAAACCATTTGGTATAATGCATATGACTTATATCAAACTTAAATGGGAACTAATGGTAAGAGGATAAAGAAAATTCAGATTGGTCAAAGAAATCCAGTGGCTTTAGGGAGTCAGCAATAATTCTCATAACAAGAGCAGGCTGCTTCTGTTTCATTTGTTTCAAGTAGCGTTTTGCTTGGAATCACACCTCTGCTGTTTCCAACCCCTTGGCTGATACGTTGTCAGATTGTTCCTTTATTTATCGTTTTCTATCAATAGCTGTTGAGAACCATTTGGAACATTTAAATGCCATTCAATTATGCTGCCTGAGAGAGCCAAAAATCTGGTTCTATCTTGTTAGTAACTTATCTTACCATGCTGAATCTGGAGGAGCAACCCATTATGGGATTTGATTAGTCTGTGCTGTAAATTTAAAGGACCAGCTATACACTGAAAACCTCATTCCCCCACCATGAAAAACAAAAAAAGTAAAACAGAACAAAACCTAAAAAATGAAAAGCCCTCCCAGTGGCTCCGTTTTCAGTTTTAGCTGTGTGTAGAGTCAGGGCTGCAGAACACAAGCAAAAAAATTACATTGTTGAATTGAGGGAAAAAAAACAGATGTATTTTTTGCTCATGCAATTTTTCTGTTTCTGTGAAATGAGAGAAACATTGAAAAGTTAAAGAAAACTGCTCTTTGCTCTCTGTGTGTATATTTTAAAACTAAAACTGTGCATTTGTCCCACCCTTGACAGGAAAAGGGAATTATTGGACTCTGGACCCAAACTGTGAAAAGATGTTTGACAATGGAAACTTTCGCAGGAAGAGGAAAAGGAAGTCTGACATTGGGGCTAGTGCTGCTTCTCTTGCATCTGAGAAATCGGAGGATAATGCCCTGACTGGCAGCCCCAAAGCTGTAGAGCATCAGGATATCTTGGAAAACTCATCACCTGGGACTGACAATTCACCTGGTAAAGGATCTCCACCTCCATCTTCCAGTAGTCCGTGCCTTAGTAATTTCCTTTCTAGTATGACTGCGTATGTTAATGGCTCTAACTCAGTGGGCCGCTCCGTGCCATTGGGACTTAACACTGAACCCATTGACAAAATGGGACAGAATATGGTAGGCTTTAATTCCTACTCTCCACTCTCTAATATCCCCAGTCATGGTGTGGGAGAGTGGTCCAACTCTATGCCTTCTAGTCACCTTGGCTATAGCAACTCAGTGCTCAACCAGTTTAACACCCATTTTTATAGCAGTATCAGCACAAATAACACTCTGTTTTCCAGGGAGGGAACAGAGGTTTAAATAACAAGGGATCCTAAGACATCAAAATATAGCTATTTATGAGAGGAAATGATCTGTGGGTGGATGATTAGTGTTAGCCTATTGTCTTTAGGACCTACATTGCATCCTGCCTTCTGACAGCCCCAAACTTTTTACCGATTATACTTATTCAAATCACAAGCGCTCCACACTTGGCAGCTCCCCATAAAAATGCAGGAATTGTAACAGCAAGAATAGTGAAAAGGTCTGCTGGGAGACTGTGCTTGTATTGCTGCCAACCATGGTCCACTGTGGACGTCCTCGAGAAGAGTTATTGTTTACTTTAGGCATGAAACTTTTTCTGGCAATGTAGTAATATTACAGTGATGCTTTTAAAGTACTAATATAAATGTGGCTGTATCTGTAAATTACCTTTCTTGCTGAATATAGGCTGTCTGTACTAGACAAGTAAAATGTTTGGGCAAGTTCTTATTTGGACAAAGCTATTCTGAGACACTGAAGAATCTATAGTAAAACTACTGTATAGCAAGTAACAACCAGTGCTTGAAGGGTGAGTGCTCTCTTTGGGTTTCTCTTTGGGTTTCTTTCTGGGTTTGCATTGGCTAAATTCTGACCTCCTTTCACCCCCAAGGGGAATATGGTTGTGATACAGGCGAGCATCGTCGTGGACACAACGTTCATTTTGAAACTGAAGGGAAGCATCACAAAATAAAATGAAGTTGTCTTCTGTTGGTGCAATCAGATCTTTGTGTTTTAAATTCTAAGTACAGGGTCAAATTTTGTTTGCCTTCAAATTCAAATCTATTCACATAAGGAAAACAGGATCTGCTCTGAATCTATCTATTTTTAATACGTGGTCTCTTAGAAGAAAGGATATTTGTTCTATCTTAAAGTTCTGTATAAATCATTTCTACTGAGAAAAGAATTTGAATATGGTGTGGAGGTTGGGAGGGAGTGGGGGGGGCAGGGTGGAAAAAGGGAGTCAGAAATTTTAACTGTCTCTGAGTTTCAATTCCAAAAGTTACATCTTCAGAAGCATCAACTGTAGATACCTGAAAAAGTCCCTGTGCTGTATATATTTTTCTTTTTGTAAAAGTCCATGCAATTGTTTTGTTGTTGTGTAAATATTAGGAATAATGCTTATTTTTTTACACTACTCTAGCCACAAACAAAATCTCAAAATATATGAAGTTTTTTCAAACCAAGAGTTGAATCAAGTTCCACATTTATGTAGAATATTATCTCAGACTGTAGAGTCTGCAGCGTACATAGACACCAAGTTTAACTGTTGTTTAACTGGTCACAGCTGTGCACTGACCAGACTTCTGGAATGGTGGAAAACATATTAATGTATTGTAATAGATACTGTTATGTCTTGATTTTTTTTTTTTAACTATACATGGGTATAGTTTTGTTACAGGTCACCCCAGAAGCATTTTTAATAAAGAATTTGCATAGAAGAGAGTGTGTGTGTACTTCTTATGCCTTTAAACACCTCCTTAATTGTTTGACTTGTACAATTTGAGGAAAAAGCAGTATAATATTCATATAAGCTCAGAGAGTGAGATAACATATGTCCAAGCAATCAAAATTTGCATGCCTGAGGAATCTAATTGGCTGCTATTATGCGAAATACTAAACAAAAATCATCCTTACAATTTCCCTGTTGGAGGTAAGTGGTGCCAATCATTTGAAATTTCAGAAACCAGGCTATATTTTCACATGCTAATTGGCCAAAATATGATTGCAATCTTTTCTACATTCCCATTTATGATTTTATTTTTTTTGTTTTTGCTGCGGAAGCTTTTATGACTATTCATAGTTTTATACCCACCATGGTAAGTTCTTATTTGGAAGCTGAAACCTATTTCCATTGCTAACATTGTTGCTTAGTAAAAAATAATAATAATAAATAAAATGACCCTCTGGCAGTGTCCTTCTGCCATGACTATAAGTTTCTCTGAAGTCAAGCATGTACTGAGGCCTGAGCTGTTGCTTCCACCTCAGAATTTTACAGCCCTTCCAGGAATCCCAGCTGAGTAGGTGGGCCATAATATGCCCTACAAGTCAGCAGCCAGCATTTGTTATAGAGACTTGCTCATGTGACAACTCAGAAATACATCGAGTCAGTTCTGTTAAGTCTTGGATTCAGCAAATAGACAACTAACTGCCCAGAAATGTAGTTCCTGCGGAGTATACAGTTCACAAAACTGAGAGGAAATTGATTTCTTTAGTGCTGAAGTGGAGGATGTTCCATTGTGGACCTACAGAGCAAAAGTGTGGGAAAAATAAAATGCAAATTATACAAAGGAGAATGATGTTGCTGAACAATGGCATACAGTAGGAAGCAACTCCTTTGTCACACTGCGTTTTGTTTGACTTGTGGTTCTCAGAGGACAAGAGTCAGTGCCTCGTTGCTTCCCAAATGCTATTAACCAAATACCAGTTTTGGCCTATAGTTAATGAAGAAATACTGCCAACACGCCAGTTTTTCATAGGCAGAGGTATGTTTTCCACTGGGTGCCCTGACTGCAAGAGTTAGTTGGCTCCCCTGTGACCCTCTAGCTAGCTTGGCATACATCAACTCTGTTGATGAACCTGCTGTTCAAGGAGGAGAGTTAAGATGCATGCATGGGATGCTTGAACAATTGCTCCTAAAAATAGAAATACTTTGTAACAATCCAAAATAAATTACAAGCATTTTTCTTAACCTTTATTTTTGTTTTTGTTTTGTTTTGTTTTTCCAGAGGGAATTGGCTTTGATAACCAGCCATACCAATATGTTCCTGGAGCTACTGCACATCAGTTTAGCGCCTGCAAGGAAACTACCTACTATGCTTGGATGAGCAGCAGCACTGTTCTGTTGAAGGTAATGCTCCTATTCACATATTTTGCCAATATGGTAAATACATGGGTTTTGGAATGAAAAGTATTGGCTTTGTTATTGTTTTTAATTATGCTATTAAAAAAAGAAAAAACGTTAAACTAGGAGCTGTAGCTGTAATTTACTTAAACTACTGCTGATCTTTACAGAACTATAGTCTATTTTACAGACTTTTACTGATTGGTGCTGATTGAAAAGAGAATCAGGGCTTCAACAATTCTCATTAGTTTTGTCTGTGAAGATTCTTGATTGATTGTTACTTTCTCAGTGTGTTTTGTTCTGAGATGCAGTTATCTTCACATACCACTGTGGATACCATGCTTGATGACTTTGCAAATATTTGTTCCTGGTTTAAATGTAGTTAGCTGTTAAAGGCAGCTCCAATCTCACCAAAAACATAGCCAGCCCTGAAGTGATCAGAATAGGTTACTACTTGCCCTCTCTCTACCATAATAAAACTTCTGCAAAGATTAGAAGTCTTCAGTGGCAGACCGTGTGCCTTGAGTAATGAGAAATGAATAATGAGTTCCTAGATATGTTTGAGGTATACCACATGAGCTGAATCCCTGAGGCAGCTTCACTGTTATTGACCTCAGTAGAAACTTCTTCCCTGGTTTCTCATCCCACAATTTCCTGATTCTATGTCCTGCTTCTGCAGCAGGGGACTGTGACTCTTTAGCCCTGGTTGTAGTACTAGTTCTCAATTTTCTATCTTTTCATTAGAGGCTCGAGACCCAAATCAAGTTAGAGATCTGCGGCTTTGCAGCAGAGATATGGGTAGCCAGATATCCCCTGTGCCACAGACTCAGGGTTGTTCACCTTGTCACGGGATCAACTCCAAACCTTAAAGTCCTACAATACAAGGTGTTTCCACAGTTGAGAACATAGAGCTCTCAGGGTCCTTCATGTCACTGCACTCCAGGAAGAGCCCCACCTATAACTCAGTGTATGCAGTGGACAAAATGTTTTGTGATCAACAATTGTCATTTACTTAAAAAAAAGAAAAAGAAAAAGCAACCTACTAGATCTAAGGAAAATACAGTAAGGTAATGCAAATAAGAGACTCACTCATCTGCCAAATCCAAACCAGGTCACTGAGCAGATGATCAGATAATTGTGGACAGCTTAGGAAAAGAGGCTCCTGAGGACAGAGGAGCAACGTTAGATGCAAGTTCGCACTAGTGATGAGGACATAGTGGAGACCTGTTGGTAAGAGCAGCCAAATCTCTTGTTACCATCAACATGGAGGAAATGTAATTAATCCATGTGGCAATTTACTCTGTACTTCATATTTGTTTTAAGGGCTGAGCTTATTGTGGAGCTTTCAGCTGGATTAGGCAAAATAGTCAAAGATCACTGTATACTGGCATTTGCTTTATTAATGGTAATGGTTTGCATAGATTATGAATACAGAGTTTAATATTCGCTTTGAAACAGCTGCTAGCGCACACTGTTCCGGCTGCACATGAACTTTCAGCCGCTCATCACCCCTTCCTGTAGGTGGTTAGTGCCTTTCATATGCTGATAACTGTGTCTACACAAGTGCTTAGGTAATTATTCCTTCCTTTGATTCAGTCAAAATGAACCAGGCTCGAGAAAAATACTACTAATAATTCAAAGAATCATAGAATGATTTGGGTTGGAAGGGACCTTAAAGATCATCTAGTTCCAACCCCCTGCCATGGGCAGGGACACCTCACACTAGACCAGGCTGCCCAAAGCCCCATCCAGCCTGGCCTTGAACACTTCCAGGGATGGAACATCCACAGCTTCTCTGGGCAGCCTGTGCCAGTGCCTCACTGCCCTCATAGCGTAAAGAATTTCTTCTTAGCATTTCATCTAAATCTACCCTCTTTCAGTTAGTTATTACCCCTTGTCCTGTCACTACACTCCCTGATAAAGAGTCCCTCTCCAGCTTTCTTGTAGGCCCCCTTCAGGTACTGGAAGGCCACTATAAGGTCTCCCTGGAGCCTTCTCTTCTCCAGGCTGAACAAACCCCAACTATCTCAGCCTGTCTTCACAGAAAGGGTACTCTACCCCTCTGATCATTTTGGTGGCCCTCCTCTGGACTTGTAACAGGTCCGTAATTGCTAACACTAACCTCAATAGTTCAGCTGTATCAGGTTTGGTGTGATTATGATGAGAGAATTCAGTGCACAGGTGCATCATATTTGTGACTGACTGCAGGGCTGGTGGACAGAACCTTCCTTATTTCATCAGTGGTAAGTGAAAGCCAGTTCATACTGCCCTGTGAAACCATTCTGTGAGAGAGGGGAAAATTTTGGTATGACTATTGCAAACTTTGGCTGCTTTCTGTAAACAATGGGAGACTTCTAAAGCACACATCAAAAAAAAAAAAGTCTAAAATGCTACAGCGTAATGAACACTCTTTCAATGCTTGGTAAACAATTAGCAAGACAAATGTCTGGTTACTGTTTACCTAGTTTTCCAAATGTGGTATGGCTTCTTAGTTCTTTGATCATGTATTAAAAATACTAGAAAATGAAACTGCAGGACACTGCATTAAAATATCATAAAAATAATTTGCAAATACCTTAGGTTTCAGTCATGCCTGTCTTATAAAGCAAACATCTAAGACTGTAGTATTCTTACAAAGTGGAAGAAAAGTTAAGCTAGACGAATGTAAGAAAACCTCTGTCTCCATAAGCCTTAAAGATTTGTATGTAACTGTAGGACTCCGGAATGCCTGGCGTTTCAATATTGATAAACCAATGAGCGATTAAATGCTACTCCTTGTTCCAAGATGACACTGAGAGGTGTAGTGCTCTGCACTACCTGTAAAGGAAAATCAAATTCCAGTGCTGCCAGTATTTACTTCTCCAGCAAATAGAAATGGGTACTTTGCCAGATTTATTCTGAATTACAGTGAACAAACTGTTTTCCCATGATGGGACACATTATGAAATTCTTCACCATTTAGTAGTTTAGTCAATCGTTCCTTTGTTGCTTCATGTGAAAACGTTCCCAGGTGAGTAAAATAATGAACTTCTTCCCAGTAACATTGCCAATTCATGACACTGCTAGCTTGTAGTACTTCACAGCAATCCTTAAAACTTTTTCCAATGGAACTTGGAGACAGCTGACCCAGAGCTTTGTGATTTTGTGCACCAAAGACTCCATACCTCAAGATCTGTCAAGTCTGAACAAGAGTATGCTGTTTGCTGCTAGTAACCTTTACCTTTCTCAGCTTTAAGTGCTAAGAACTGCAAGAATCTGTATTGCTGTAGTACAGATTGGAAGTACTGCAAGTACTGCTGTTAAGCACATCACAGCTGGTACTTGTCATGTGCTGGAAACCTGTAGGGCTGTGAGCACCTCGATGGAAAGACACTTAAGTTTTTCTTATTTGTGTTGTAGACCTAGTCGAAAGGTGGTGTAAGGACTACCCAAAGAACCCTTCCTGAGTGGACTTGCACAATATATGGTCTTCTGATATCCTGTGTAATTAATTTTCAGAATACCTCTCCAAAAACAATTTTTGCATGTCCTGTCTTTGCTGAATTGCAATAACAATTACGCTTTACTCCTCAACTTGTTTTTTGATTCTTTCTAAATCCTAAAACATTCCTCTGCAAATCTCTTTACAGTAAACTATGGTTATAGTCCTGTGCAGATTTCCAGCATATGCTATTTGTTGGTCTTTAAGAAGCAAGACAGCCAGTCTTGCAAATTCTAGAAGTAGTTAAACCTCATTTCTAACCTGCATGGTACTTATTTCCCATGTAAGTTAGTTGGTAAAAGCTATTAATTGTTCCTTTGACAAAGAAATAATCTCTCTCGTGCAGTAGCCCTGCGAAGTACCAAGAGCTTCAGTTCATCTCTAAATTGAAACTGGAGAACTCAGCTCCATGTTGCTTTAAACCAATACTGACTGACTGACACACCTCACCCTGCAAAGTACACCAAAATGAGGGCATCAGAACCCCTCTAGATGCTCTTCAGCTTCAGAGGGACTCTGCACATATCCAGTAGTTTGCTGAATTTGGGTCTAAGGCAGTGATTAACTACTGGATTGTTCTTCCTGATTTTTCTTTTACAAGGATGCTTTTATATACCACTCTATAATACTTCCCCACTCACTGAAATTTTTTCTCTGTGCAGAGTGAGAAGCACTGTCTTTTGTCAGAAATGACCTTCATATGAGCAAAAATTGAACCTGTTGCCTGCTAAATCCTTACCAAAATCAAGTTGAAAATGGTACACAGAAATCAGAAACTTTAGTTTCTATTTGTACTAACAGTACCTAAATGAATGGGGAGCTGAAGAATTTTTACAGGTCTCTAAAGCACTTGTAGGATGTGGGTGTTTGTACAAGAGCATATTCATAATCCTGTTTTACACTATTAAGATCTTATTTTCAACTTGTTTTGCTCCTCCTTCTGCTCTTCCTCCCACAGTTTTACAGCCATCAGCTTTTCAGTTTACTATTTTATGTCTCCAGCTGATGTTGGGAATCTGATACTCTTAACATGCCCACAAATCAAGGAGGCCATATAACTGCAATAATTTAAATTAGTAGCACAAAAATCAAGCCAGAGTTGATCTGGTCTTTTATCCCTTTTTTAACAAAATAAACCCCAGTTTTTTAACCTATCATCACTGGCACAATCAACAGCACAGCTGAATAGTATAAGCCTGAGTTGATTTTTTTAAGATCAGCACATGAGTAAATATAAACATGTCAGGAAATAAAAATTTTGTTGAAAACATGCTAAATTACGTTAGAATCTTTCTGGTTCATGCAGTGGTTTTTTGTTTTTTTT
>VXAL01018449.1:36253-80046 GCA_013399475.1 Chauna torquata
AAAATAAGTACCTTTTAATTTCACTAAACCTTTGTAAATCTTATCACCACAAATTAGGACATGATGTCCCAAACGATGTCCCAAACCTGGAAGCCTGCTGTGTTTCATTTCAGAAGCTCTTAAATGACAACATTTCAAATGGCTTCTAAATGAGGTGCAGTTTCTGAGCTCCAGGTTTGGTTAATTCACAAAGTCTTTTCCTTCTCTGAAGTCTTAAAGCTAAACAAGCTTGAAGAATTCTTAAGAACTGGAGCTTCTGTGGCATTCAGCAGAAAGGAAGAACTCGAATCATGGAATCATAGAATATTCTGAGTTGGAAGGGACCCACAAGGATCATCGAGTCCAACTCCTGGCTTCACACAGGTCTACCCAAAAATTCAGACCATATGACTGAGAGCATGGTCCAAACGCTTCTTAAACTCTGACGGGCTCTGTGCTGTGACTACCTCACTGGGGAGCCTGTTCCAATGTAGCTGTATTTATCAATTTGTATTCACCTTACAGTCCCTGCTTGTATTGAGATGGGCCCAAGACTTGTGTATTGCTCCAAAAAGCAGTGATACATGTATCTAAACAATACCACAGGATACATTTGTTTCCTGTAAATAGAGATCAATGGACTTTCACAGTTCATCTGATTTGTGCGAGGGTGGAAAGGAAACTGGAACGTGCATGCGTATTGGAAGTGACATGGAAATGCTTTATGTATGTTGAATCACACCTACCTCTAAACCCAGCTTCCTTGGGTTCAGAGACCAGGTGTGTAGCATAGCTGCCATAATGCTGGGCACAGGAAGAGCAGGCTATGCGTGTTCGCAGCTGCTGTGAGGCAGCCTTTTTCAATTGCAAACCTAGGTACATCTGATCAGGCTGGTGAGCTCCCTTTAGGTATAAAGGTAAGAGTTGTTAAATAATATTTTGAAGAACTATTATGGAGATTAAAAGGTACTACTGCTGTTCAAAAGCATTGGGTTACAAGGCAAAACTTAATGCAAGAAAAGCACGTGATCTTAGGGGGTTGCTTTGAACCTTATTGTTTTACAGCCACATCTGTGTGTGATGGAAGAGACAGTAGGCTATGAGAAACACAGCAGCTTCTGAGCAGGTTATGCTGGACTTTTGAGCTATTTGATTTCCCTGTATTCAGGGAAATGGGGTTTTATGACACACAAATTTTTCCTGCCAAAGTTAGCAGTGAGGCAAGACTTAAATTTTTGCAGCAAAGAGACAGGATTCCAGAGATATTTACAGTATAGATGTGATGCCCATGCTTAGTTTCTCAGAGAGAATGAAGCAGCATTTTAGGTAGCCAAAAGACTTTTTAGACTTCCTGCCAGTCCTGGGGCTTTAAACAGAATTCCAGTTCAGAGTCTTCCAGTCGCAGGAAACAAATCTGAGTGGCAGTTTCCATCTGTCTGTCCAGAAAAATAGCAAGTTATAGAAATAGAAAATATGTAAACTTCAAGAAGGTAAAGTTTTGGTGGGCTACTTTTGATTTTTTTCCACTGTTGTTTTTTCCACTTTTTTCAGGCACTTTTTTCTTTCCTTGCCCCAAGCAAAGGTAAATTGCAGCAATTTATTGCCTCCCCTACACTCTTTACTTCTTTCTTCCCTTTTCGTTCAGTTCCCTGTAATAAAGATAGGTAAAGCTTGGACTTGATGATCTCAGAGGTCTTTTCCAACCTAGCTGATTCTGTGAAAGCCACAGTCTAAAAGCAACCGATCAAGCAGAGAACAAAGTCTTGAGACCAAAATGTGAAAGCTGGGATTTATAAGTTATGATAGAATGATAATAAATGAGATGCCTGTTTCAAGATTTTGGTGGAGTAATTATTGAACAAAGAATGCAAAGGCAAAAGAAAGGCTGAGATAGCAGCTGGAAAACAGAAAGCTTTAATATTGTTGCTTTAAAAGGAGTTTCTGTGTGTAAGACTTGAGATTTGCTATGGAATTCTTTCAGAACGAGTATTTAGTTTTAATTAGCAGGGTGGTATCTTTGTTAATGGCATTCTTTGAATTCTTCAGTGTCCATGAAATGCTGAGGCCTTATTAAAGAAGAACATAGAGAAAAAGGAGCCACAGGAGATTAATATACTTTCCCAGTTTCCCAGATTGAATGTTCCAAGCATACATGTTCATGGTTTTCAACTTTAAAATATATTGTTAATTGAAAGAACACAATGAATGTTTATGGAAACGCAGTGGCGCGTTCAGGGGTGTAGCCCATCTTAGGTTGTGGATACACCCCAACCAGCATTACTCCGAGTTTTGTTACAGCTGTGCAGCTCCCTGCACACACTCCTCAGCTGACCTGTGAGTGCTTTTTACTGAATTAGCTTGGCTAGAACTACTTTGCACTTTTGTGAGGTTATCAAACAAGTAACTAGAAGATACTTCTAAACCAACATAATGGAGCTGTGCAAGGAGGGGCAGCAGATTCACCTCCTGTTTTCAATTAATGTAGCTACCTAACAATACTTGTATGACCTTAGTCTCCTTTTAGAGAAGGAAGAATATTTGGTGTGAAGCAGACCTGCTACTACATTGTGTAAAAACCTTACAAGGTCTTTATACACAAAATACATGCATAATATATAATCAGCTACACTGACTCAGACTGGTGGTACAGCTAGCTCAGTGTCCTGACTGTAAGAGTGGCTGTTAAGTGGCCAAGAGAAAAACAGAAAGTCTGCAGCCTCCTTGGAGATCCTAAAGGAGTCTACATTCATTATGCAAAATACTAAAAACTCTCTGATAGTCCTCCATAAAGCTGAAGCAATCACATGGTTAGGTTACTCCCAATTCCTGGTAATGCAAATATCAATATAATTCAAAACTACTGTCTTCTGGAATTAACAGATTAATTTGATTAAATGAATAAGAAAGCATCTCATGTTACCCCTAACTGTAACACATTTAGTATTTGCGTATGGTTTGAATGAAGGTTGTCAAAGACATGCAAACTAGAAGTTGAGAAATCAAGTTTCTGAACAGATAGAGATCTTGAAATATAAAAGATCACCTTTTATATTTCAAGACTTGGTCTTTGCTGAAATTTATACATTTTTCCCCCTGACCTTTCATAATCCCATCAGAAAAACTTTTCTGAGAGTTCATAGAGAACTTCCAGTATCACGTTCCCTAGTCCTCAGAAATAGAAACAAACTTGTATCACTCATGAGATCTAGTTCTTACGTTATGTATACACTCAAAATACACACAGTAAACCAAATAAATGGCTCTATAACAAACTAAGTGGTTACAGATGGCACTGCAGTCTTAAAAGGGGCCATATCTACTTTTTTTTAAAAAAAATTATTAGATAAATAGTATATTCTATGGTTTCTAATTTCAGGATGGTTCAAAAGAATTTAGTTACAGTGAATTCCAGTGAGAGATAACAGCCCCAATGCTTAAAAGTACCCATTTCACAGAGTTACGTTTTTCCCCTCCAATGCTGTTTGTCACAACTGTGTTGGAAGTGTCTATAACATACTCATTTTGGAATCTGGTCTTAGAAGCAGACTTTTAAAATTAATTTTGATACTTGAAAAATGCTCTGACTTTCTATTAGGGAAAGTAGCATAAATAGAAAAATAAAAAAAGGAAAAATACAGAGACAAATTGAACTTATGTGTCTAGAGGCTTGTTTATGTCTGCCCACCTACACAGGTAAGCCTGATAAACAATCTGCACTCCTACTGCCCATCTCATCTCCCCTATTTCCTTAAATATTTGCAGTTACAAAAGCAGTGAATTTACAAAATTATTAAAAATCAACAATGGGTTAATTAGTATCCATGTAGGATCTTTAAACTAGAAGTACAAAATTATGACATACATAAATAACAAAAAGACTATTCCTATATCCTTGTAGCCCAATACATCTTGCTCTTCTATATGCCTAAATCAAGTTAATCCTGTCCTATGGGTGCATTCTTTGTATTCTGAACTAAGGCTGTAACTAACTTGTAGCTAGCTGGGATTTTAGTGCATTAAGTATCTAAAACCCATAGCAATTTGTGAAAACAGAATGCCTTTAAAATCTGATTTTTGGTTTTTAACTGTATACATATATATATGTGTGTATATATATATATATATATATACACGCACACACACACCTTATTGAAAGAGTCTAAATTCTTGTGGACAAAATTTGAAACATACGTTCAGATTAAAGATACTCAGAGTTCTGAACAGAATAAATTCATATGTTCAGTGTTAGTGTGAAAATGTGTAAAATGTGTTAATTAAAAGATTAGTCTCTTCTTTGATCCCAGAGTCAATTCGCATGAGCAGATATTCTCAGAGTACTCTCCTGAAGAGAAGGGACTCTCTTATTATCACTTCTTGGCATAATCATTACATAGGAAGAACAAAACAAACAACAACAACAAAGTGCTCTCTTTTATTCCTTCGAACTGTGAGACTAGACTTACAAGTGTTGAACAGTGACTGTAAAGCATTAGCTCAGCAAAGCAAAGGAGCAGTTACTTGATTGGTGTAGCTTTCTTTCATACAATATAGAATACTCTTACTATTACATGAATATCTCCTGATTTGGAGCACAAAAATACCCAAGACATTCAGACTTTCATCAAGTTAACTCCCACAAGCCTGCTGGGAGGCTTGCTTTGCTGACACACTGACTTTTTGCTAAACTCTTCACAGCCTCCTTTGTTTCTCTGGGGGATTTTATTTTGTTTTGTTTTAGACAGAACTCCTAGTTTAAGAGATCTACTTCCTGAAAGACTCTAGCCCTTTAATTCTACTTCCTTGTCCTGTCCATCTCTCATGAAATGAGTGCATTTCAGAAGCTGTTAACCCCCTGTTTCCAGGGTGTTTTGTATGATCTCTGGTTTCATATCCAATGGTTTTGCTATCTATTTTCAGGAGTCCGTGCTTTAGGAATGCTGTGCTTTCACCAGAAAACTTCTGCAAAAGCATTAACTTTTTTTTGGTATAAGTTGAGATAATATCCAGGGAATGCTGAACAATGTGCTGAATTCTCCAGCTCAAGGATAGAACATTGTGAGGGGAAAATCCAGCACAAGTACATATATTTAGGCTAAGTATAAACAATGAAAGGAACTCTTGTGTCATTTGGCTCTCTAGATATGATTCTAGGATGGATAATTCTGGTATATTGCTTTTCTCCTGAAAATGCCCCATTCATGAGTCCCATTGAGGAATAGTTTCATTTAGTGAGTTCTGCCAGGAATTTTCCAATATCATGTCAGTAAAAATCTGTGAGAATGACCCTTGGCTTAGTAGGGTTAATGCTTTCCTTTGTACCTTTGCCTTCTGTCTTTACACATGATTCAACCTCAGAGATTTTTACAGAAGTCTTCTTTTTACAAGAAAGGCATTAAAAAAAACTATGGGTGTGGTGAAGTAGCCAGGGAGAAAGCATGCAATGAGTAAATCCTGATATAAAACATAGTCTTGAGTTCCTTTTGATTTGAGGGGTTTTGTTAGTTTATTGATTCTATTTAAAGCTACGGCAGCCAAACTGAACCCAAGTTTACGTAATAGCTGGGCTGGGTTCCTGGGCTACCTCATCTTCCACGAGTCAAGTCTGTTCTGAACTCTTGGCTTATCCGGTCATCTAATTATCTTGTAGGTTTTGAGAGTAAGAGTAACCGATCAGCAAGATTAAAGAGCCATTAAATGTTGAGCAAGTAACTTTCATACTAATATTATTTGCTTTCGTCCATTTCTCCAGTAGCACTTAAACTGCTTTTTCTTTACTGGAATTCAAAATCATTATTAAGCTGCTGAAAATCCCCATCATGCATGTAATTTGTGCCTCTGGAGTGGTTCATTAATTCAACAGAATCTGTTGTCTGAAGATCTTAAACTTTTTTTTCCCCCTGGACTGTTAATAATAATATCTGAATTTTGGACTGAAACAGAGAGCTTAGTTATTACATCCTCTACCCACTGGAATCAGTAGAACTTTTCACAAGGATCTCACAGGTTGCAGAACTGGTCGTAGTAACTCATTCAACATATCCCTGATATTTAGCTACAGAGGTCAGAACTTCGTCCCAGTCTTAATTCTGCCCAAAGGGATTTTTCTTCCAGTCACTTTCACAGTGCTTGCCTGATGCCTAGGTAGCATAAAACCTAGAAGCTCATAATGAAATTTTTTGTTCTAACCGTTTGGAATTTAGTGTTGAGTCTTTCAAAGTAAAGCCATCTCTCTATATTTTTGCAAGCAATTCCTAGTTAATCTTACAGTCCAGTTAGGCATAGTTTTTCAGCTGTATGTTCTGTGGTTTTTTGTTTTGTTTTGTGTGTTTTGTTTTGTGTTTTTTTTTTTTATTTTGTTTTGTGTTTTTTGTTTTGTTTTGTGGTTTTTTGTTTTTTTTTTTTGAAGGAGGACAAGCTGTAGAATCTCCTTTATTATGGAAGAAATTATGGTCTCATCTGCTAGAAGAGCAACCTTTAATAATAATTGATGTTTGTATTGTCCAAGTCAGTGTTTATAACATTTAAAGGTATTACTTTTTTTTTAACTGTTATATATAAATTTTCACACATTTTTATGATACTTGAAGAGCTTTGTCCCACAGCTTACTAAAGGAATCTCACCTAAATGAGAGATCTCCCTGTGTTCAGTGGGATGTCCAAAACTAATAAGATAGGTCCTATGATTCAGAGCAGTATACTGGAAAAAAAAATTCTGTTGAAAGATAAATGCTTTTCTGCAAGTGCTTTATTACGAGGAAACAAAATATTAACAATACCTATATTTTATCCATACATATAGTTTGGTTTCTGTGACTTTTTAATGTCATGTGAGAATGCATAGAATGTAAGGCATACATTATAGTGTCTGCATCAATACTGATGTGACATTATATTTTATGTTACCATGCATCACGTTAGAATAAAACTACTGACTGCCAACTCCATGCAAATTATGGATTTTTGGAGAGGAGGGGGCTTAGGTGAATTATGGGAATTTGGTTTCTTGTTTTAGAGGTGTTGCATATTGTTTTATTATTGCCTAAGTGGCAGTGCTGTTTATGTAGCTTGTATGCCATAGCACCTGCAAGAGTGCCACTGATGAAGACACATACAATTGATGTAGGTAGTAAATACAGTCTTGAATAGGGTATTTATTGCAATATTAGACTTTGTGAATATAGTGCATTGTGTTTTTCTCAGTGAGGAAAGCAGAAAGGTGGAAATATTTGGAAATTTCTGTAATCTGATAGTAAAGGAATAAGGGGACGACAGAATTTATCTGAGGGGGGAAATGAGTTGAAACACACCTGCTAGGTGAAGACGTACTTTTTCCTTATGTTGGAAGCAAGGCTGCATTAAATCTTTCTCAATGAGGTAGAAGACAGCTTTGCAGGAAAACAGGCTACTGGATTCTTCAGCATTCACCTGTGCGTAAACCTGTAATGCAGTTCCTGACATTTTGCGAAGGGATAATGACTCAAGGAGCAACCCATCTAAAAAACTGTGTCTGGAAGGAACCATGTGTGTTTGCAGTCTCAGCTTTGAGGAGGATTTGTTGCTGATTGCATCACTCTTTTGTCAAATTCCAGAAGGTGTAGTATGGCTTGGAGTCCTGGAGCAGGCGCATAGAAATAGGCATCAGCAAGTTCAGACGATGACCTGTTTACATGTTTAATTAATAAAGTTTTTGCTAAGCTTCCTGGAGGAAAGGAAGAAATGCAGGGAAAGAAAGTTCTCTTTATTCAGAGCTCAGTAATTAAGATAAAATTTTCAAATTTGCTTGTCTAAACATCATGGGTGCAGTACTAAGAAATTCTAGGAGATCAGGACACATTTGGGAAGCCAGAAGGGTTCAGAGGCTTGGGCATTAGCAGGAAAGTCAGAAATTTTGAATTCTGCTTCCTGACTTTGTAGGTGATTTTTTTCTGCAAGTCACTTCATGTCTTGTTAGAGCTGGGCATTCTTTTCACCACCTGCTTGCTCAGTGTCTATCTCAAGAAGATCCTGGTATTTTTCGTAGATGATGAGTTCTGCTGCAATGCATACAAAATAAATTAATAAAAAAAAAGAATCAGGCCCAGACTTTGGGCACCAAAGTGTAAAGTCAGGCTGTTTGGACTCCTGTGTGCACATTCTTAGGAATTAGGTTTCAAGATGAATTAATCTATTCATTTTTCTCAGCTTTTTAGATGCTACTTACCTATGGAACTTCCCAGTATCCTCTGAGACTTGCAGGATGTTGACTAAGATGGAATATTTTTTTGTAAATATATGTGCATGCAGCATATGTTTTTAGTATATGTTAAATATTGCTACGGTTAAGTTGAAATGAGGAACAGGCATGCAGCACCATATTGTTATTTGCTGTGAAGTGATTTAACAGATGTTTGAACAGCTGTTGCTGAGTAGACCCTGTTGATATAAGTAGGGTGATCATAAGAACTGGTGTTTTGGTTGTTTACAGTAGAAAAAGATTAATCAAATAATCCCCCACTTGGGTAAAGGACTCTATATAAATGTAATAAATAGTTAATGTGATTTATGATAAAGTCTGTGAAGTCCAGCATTGCATCTATAGTGATTTTTGTTAAAGATATATGTTTCTGATGTTCCAGAACAGATGATAGGGTTTTGGCTAATCCAGCAGTCAAGACAGTAAAATCGTCTCAGAGAACAGTCAAGACATTTGCTAATCTTTATACTACTTATCAAAATTCTTTTGGTTCCAGAAATGGACTCTCTCTAAGCCATAATTTTAGGGACCAACAAACATTGCTGTCATAATGATTGATCATTTGTGGCCATAAAATAAAATTTCTGTAGATAGCACAATTTGCCATGGAAACACTCTGTTCTGCACAAGTATTTGCTTGCCCGTGAGTTCTTATTAGTAATGTTGTAGGGAAAAGAATATGCAGTTTATGTACAGAGAATCCATCCTCATTCGTTTGCTGTGTTCCTTTGTTCTGCTATTCTCACCAGGAAAGGCAAGGAACATAGCAAACGAATGAGGATGAAGTCTTAAGAAATTAATTGCTTTCTTATGGGCTTCAAGGAAGGGAGAGCTGAGGTCTGATGACAGGGAGCCAGTAGTGTTTATGCTGTACAGCTTTGGATCATAAGGGAATTTAATGTCTGCAATGACACACTTTTTTTTTTTTCCTCCCTTTTTGCCCTTCACTGCATTACATTGCCTTGGCCTGTGAGAGCAGTTCTCCACACTTTTTATAAAGAAGATAATGTGTAGTGGAACATAAAAAGGAGTTCCTTATATTAAGGAAAAAGGCAGAGTGAGGTATGCTTATTGCCAGACTGATCTTAGAAGAAAGCAATCCTTTCCAGGAGAGTTAGAAGGGACTAAGATGCCTTTATAGCAAGGAATGCTATGTAACAATAAAACATTCAATAAAGTTTATACTTCTGCTACAATAACTAAGGCATGATATTTAAATAAAATAGCACCACTTTTATGATTGCGCACTGTGATATGAGTTATCAACCAAAAGGAAGGATTTAACTGGATTTTATTTCTTCTGAAGGATAAAAGCTATCAGATTGTGTACTGGTAGCTGAGAGGGTATTCCAGGTAGCTGATTACTCAAGAGTAAGATGAAACAGTGGCTGTGGGTGTAGAGGCGTTGTGTTGCAGCTCCACTAATGATATGCAATGTGTCTTCAGAGTTATTCTACTGTGGAGGGCAAGCCATCAGAAATTCACACTTTGAATTAGTTGTATATATCTCAGTGGGTGAAAAACTGCCTAGAAAGAGACAGAGTCAAGGGATTCACGTACAACACTTACAGCATAATGATGATGCCATGAAGGCAAGGCAACAGTGGATGTCAAGGTGGGCTTGAATACAGTCAGTGAAGAAGCTTGTGCTGGAAAGCTCTTGTTGATATCCACTTGGCTAGCTTAAAAATATCCATGTGTTCTTTTGTTCTTTTTTTTTTTTTTTAATAGTAAGTAAATTCCAAGTTGGAAACATATTGAGATTTTGTTCTTTGACTTTCATGGCTTTGGTC
Organism: Chauna torquata; assembly: GCA_013399475.1. Taxonomy (NCBI): domain Eukaryota; kingdom Metazoa; phylum Chordata; class Aves; order Anseriformes; family Anhimidae; genus Chauna; species Chauna torquata. Next base: position 46,259 of record VXAL01018449.1, read on the forward strand.
ATTGGCATTTTCAATCTGTGTTAGAGATTTCTGTAATTTTCTTTTGATGTTCCCAGTACAACTTTTTATCTTGATGACTGTATTTAAGATTATAAGTTGTTTTAATTAACACTTAATCTTTCTAATGAGACACGAACCTGGTCACCTAGACAATCAGTGGGCCAATCAGTAATATTAAGGTAAGTGATGATGTGTTTGTCTTGAACTTTAATGGTAGCAATATCAATAATTCATTCACTGATAGATACAAGCTGCCCTGCAGATAATGAACCTGCTTTCAGGAAGAAATGAGAAGTAACAGACTGAAAAAGGTAGTTGTCTTAATTGTGGCAATTATGTTAATTTAGACTTTAAGTGATAGGAAACTTGCACTTTATATGTTTAATATTTCAGTTAACTATAGATATTAAGGAAAACGAGACATCTCAGAGATAGAGATTCAATCCAGCATTTGTTGTAAGAAATGGCAAAAAAGCTTTCTGGGAAAAACAGCAGTATAAAGAAATCAAATGCTGGGGGAAATGGGCTCTTACATCTCTCACAAACTTAGTGTCTTAACCAGGGGAAGAAGGAACATATTTGCGGATGAAACACTGGAGCCCACCTATTTAGAGTAGCTGAGGACCTAACCCATTAGTCCACTGGAGACTGTATCTTCCACTGATTCCACCTTCTGAACCAGTTGTTTTAGCTGCTGTCTTACGAAGTGGTGAGAGTCTTATTTTACTGAATCTCCTTGGAAGGATTAAAGCAAGCTCAAGGCTATTTCTTTTAAAATCAAACTAGAGACAGACCTTTCTTTGCAGTGAACTGCAAATGAATGTTGTGGCTGTTCAAAAGTGAAAAGCCATTATCAATGTCTGACCTGAGTTTCATTTTGGGTGCCTTGACTGACCAGTATGTTGTATCTGACCCTGAATATGAAAGAAATTTCTTGTTATGGGAATGCCAAAAATAAGCAAAACAAAGTTGACCTGCCTTTGTCACTCCTACAGTAAGATCAGACTATGTTTGGGGTTCATGCTGTACAGGGATTTAAAATTAGAGTGACTCAATTGTTTTCAAAAGCATTATTCCTGGAGGAAGCAAGTGTGATGGGACAACATATACAGACTCTAGAGAAAAGAGTGCCTTGTGTCTGAAGTGCAATATGAAATATAAAAAAATAAGTTTTAAAACAGTTTGTTTTTCAAGTCTTGCAAGATACTTCAACCAATTCACTCAGAAATTTTACAATGCAAGGAAAATGTGAGTGCTGGGCTATTTTAGCAACAATCATCCGGAAGTAAAAAAAAATAATAATAAAATAAAATAAAGAAATGGCAAAACTATATGCCATTATTCTCTGAAGTTCTTGCAATGACCTTCATGAGAAAGACAACAAAAACATCATATCTATGGCTGAATCAAGCAGGTACTTCATTCTAGATATCTTGATATTTGCTGGTAAGCTAGCCAGAAACACCAGGTAATGAGAGAAAAGAGGAAATGTATGCATTGCAGCACTACTGTAATTTCAGGTTTGAAAGGCTATAACTTTTATGAAGTTCAATAATAATCACAGTAAAAAGTATGAATTGGAATTTTGCTCAAAAATACCCCAGATTCATACATCTTTTAATCTGTCTAGCTATTTAGATGGTCCTCTGTGCCACTATAGTTGAATATCTCAGAATCATTAATTGATTTTATCTTTTCAACCTTTCGATGAGGTAAGAAAATAGAATCTCCATTTTGCAAATGATGAACTAAGAAAGTATATGACTTAAATGACTGAAGTCGCAAAGGAAATCTAGGTCTAAGCCAAAAATTGATCCAGGCATTCTGAGACCATGCTCCAGTAAGAGGACATGCCATACAGGACGTGTCGGGTACTTGCAGTGTCACTGTCCCCCACGCTTCCGTTTAGGCTGGGTCATCTCTTCAGTAGAAAGGCAGCTTTAGACCTGCCCTGCCTTTCCAGTGGCTTCCCTGGAAATGTGTTTTACATTGCTCTTTGGAGTCAAATTGGTCTGGGTCAGGCTGTTTCCATGTGGAGACAGGAAGTATTATGTGCTGCAGTTTGTGCAGATTTCTCAGGCTGTCTTTGAACTAGCTTGTTCCTACATTCATACCCATGTAGCCACACTAGCATGGAATACCAAACAGCTGGAGACTGCTTTCAAATACACCACTAATAGTGTCTGTGTTAATGAGCACAATTACTATAGCATATATGCCCTCAAAAATCATTTTTAGGGAGGGAGGTGAAACTACACAGAATGAGGCTTAGATTCATTGTCAACTGTGCAAAACATCAGTAAGGAAGGTTTGTGCAGTGACTGAGCAGTTGCACAGCTGTGATGGTAGCAGAGGATGTCATTAATTTAATTCTCTACCCTTACTACACCCTTCAGCTACAACACCAAGACCAGTATTGCTTTACATCACTCTGTGCCAACTGTTGCCTCATTCTCTGGCACATTGTTCCCCAAGCAAACCCTGCAGTTCCCCTCAGAGGGCTTCTCCAACACAGCCAGCTGCTATCTATCTTGGTCTCTAATCTGTGCTATAATGCAGGCCCAGGCAGTGTTTACTGAAAACACAGGAGCGTGCCTGGCTGCCTTAGCCATACCTCCTCCTACCCTCCCACTCCCTGGCAAGCAGTGTAGCTATGGAGGTCAGGCTGCAGGACTCACCTCCTGCGTTTGAGCAAGCGGGAAGTAAAATCAGCAACTGTAAGACCATTAATCCTGACAGATTCATGGTTGCTCTGTGTGAGGTTCAAAGAGTTCGTTGTGCTTACAGCTAGTCAAAGTGGTTGATAGTAAAGCAAACAGCAACATGATTGAAATCCTCATTACAGATAAAACTGGTGCACTGCAGGAAAGATTCAGGATAGGAGAACACAGTGCAAGATTAAGGCTTTCACTGTGATCAGTCATTTAAAAATGACATTTCTAGAAAGAGCAAAAAAGAGGTAATGAACAGGGTCAAAAACAATAAGGGATAATTATGAGGCTGATGTTTCTAAGACATGACACTGGAGAGCTGAAAGGAAGAAACTGACTCTTACTGTAGTGCTTTGTACTAGGAAATGTTCAAACCTTTAATGAGAAAGCACATAAGAAATGTAAACTTCCTTGTATTTGCTACCGTAGATTAATCATAGTTATAACCCACACATTCTGTGATCTCTTACACTCATGTTTCTGTAGGGATGCACTCAAGTTCAGGAAGTAGAAACCATCTGGTGTTGCCTACATCAACATTTTTGTCCCTATTTCCTGACAACCAGGATTGTGGCAAGTTAATTAGGGACTTTGAATAAAATCTTTCTAGATTTCTTTGCAGCTTGTTCTGAACTGATCTATCCATTCCTATCCTTCTTAACTTGATAGGTGACCTATCTTATTCTAGGAGCAGGAAGAGCTATATTATTTGGTTTTGCCTTACTGCATGATTAAACCATCAACTGGTATGACAAATCCCAGATGGCATCCGTCATCAGCATATGTCACACTGACTGTACTTGGCCACCTTTTTCCCTGGGAGTTGAAGGGAGTAGAAAGGAAGTGGGCAGGATGATTTTTTTTTTCTTGATGACCTGTGAAATGTAGGGTGAACATTCATGCTTTAAAAGAGAGGTTTTTAGGAGTCTACTCTGCTCTTGCTAAAGCCAGTGAGAATTCTTGCATGTCAGTGGAAGCAAGACAAGATTTCAGGTTGCATCTTGTGTTCTGTATATTTTCCTGTCTCCAGAAATTTTTTACTTCCAGTCATTATTAGAGATCATGATAGCTGTTGGACTTTTTAGTCAAATAAGACAAATACACCTCCATTCTCTCTGAATAAGATTACTGAATAAGCTACATACTTATTCAGTAATCAACACAATTTTAAAGTTCACAAACTTTTTCTTTAAATGTTTGACCTAAAGGTTAGGAGCAGTGATCTCAAAAGGAGATGAAGAACCACAAGAGTCAGAATGGACAGGAGCCACTCCATAGTCACACATGAATGCCAAGGCTGTTTTGCTACACAGACCTGTCTAATGTCTGGTGTTTTAATATGCTTGGGGGCTAGCAGGATATTTTTGTATATGGTAGTGTGTTTGTGTTTGCTATTGAACATGTCTGGTAACAACTGAGAAGACAACATTTTCTTCATAGCACTTCGTTTTCTTGTCAGTAATTTAGCACAAGGAAGAATACTTGTTCCAAAAAAAACCTCTTTAAAATATATTGAACTGTTTTGTGACTGTCACAGCTTTATTCCTCTGTGTTGTGTTTCTTGGGCTGCAGTGCAAAAGTAAACTAGTTTCTTGTCCAGGTTTCAGCTCCAGATTGCTTCAGTGAGGAAGTATCACAGCTTTTAGATGTGTTTCTGGCAACAAAGGAAAAGAAAACCTGCTGCCCTTCTGCATAGCTAAAGGTAAAATTTGATAATCTGTTCTGATTTGCTATAGATGTTAACAAAAGGATGTGAGGAATCTGAACGACAGCAACAGTGGAACTTGATATGAAACTCCAGAATATAGGCACTTTTACTAGAGAGCAAATGGAATAATTAAATATTGAACAGTATTTGTATAAGGAAAACTAAGCAGGCCAGATTAATGTACTGATCTATTCACTAAGATGCATTTAGAAGCGATATTGAGAAAAGTTATTGTTTTAAAATATAGTTACCTACAAAACAATATCACTGATCTGGAAATAAACTAGTTGTTCTTAACTCAGAAGCAGTTGCCAAGAGGTTTATTACATGAGTTAATTTTTGTGGATGCTGTATTGTAAATGTGTGCAATATAACTGAATAGTTCCTTTGTTGACAAGAATTTTGATAATAAACATGAAGACCTTGGACGTGTTTTTTTTCCCCTTCCCTAGGGAGTCTTTCAGAATTGAGAATTTTTGGCAACTACTTTCTTTTCTGTTTGAAGCATATTTAGAAGGGTGAAATGGTAATATTTACTTAAAGAACAAAATGTCTAGACTTGATTTCAATCCTATTACTAAAATGGTTAGATCTTGAATAGGATGTTGGGAGAAAATCCTTTTAACTTCCTTGTCAGGCTTGACAATATTCACTTCTTCTGCTGGTCTCTTCCATTTCTTATTTCTCTTATTGACAGCATAACGAACAACATCTACTTTACACAGAAGAAATCTGCAATACGATAGGCAGAAGAAAGTCCAAACTGCCCCACACCTCTGAAAATCAATTGATTGATTAAATAGTACCAATAGTTGCTATTTTGATTTGGCTCAGTTGAATATCTGCCCTTAGTATCTGTCAATTTCTTGGAAATGAAAATATATACATTAAAAATGATATTGTTTGTATCCAATTTAGTATTTCTGAAATATGAAAAAAGCTATTTTGTGGTTTGGCTTTCTATTGCATTCAAATTAAGGGGTATGTATGGACTTACTGTGCTTTTTCCAAAAGTTTATTTAATTATAAGAAAACTTGTTATTCTGAATAGGAAATCACAGAAACCTTCCCAAGAAAGAGGCTATCTTCCACTTAGCACTCAGTATTTCTTATTCAAGTGGAGCATGAATAATAGTTTTTTCTGTTGGATGATGAAAATTCAGGAAAATTCTGAGTGAAATTGAAAGCAATTTGTAAGATAGGTTTGAAGTTTTATGAGGCATTGGAAATGTTAAATATTTTGTCAGTGTTTGCTCGTTAGAGATCACTACGTGTACTGAAACTTTTCTGAAACACTAAGGTCTGTGGAACACAGAAGTCCGCTGTGGTGGTGCTCATACACACACACCTGGCTGCTTGCTCAGTGCAGACCTGGTCAAGATGCAGTAGCAAGCTCTGCTGGGAGCTGGGCATCTGGAGTCATCAGGCCTTGCTTTGCTCTGTGCCTGTGTGGAATCCTGCTAGGCCCTACTTCTGTCCCCCCTCCACTTAGTAACAACTTCCCCTAACTTACAATGTGTAAGAGCTGGATTTTTTTTCTTTTCTGAAATCAGTTCTCTACTTAGACAGAGAAATAAATATTCATCTGAGTGGTTTACCTGAAGCAAAGTCGCATGATATACTGATATTGACGCATGTGCAGCGATTATTAGTGCAGCTAGGTGAGGAAGGGTTAAAGATTTTCATTTCAGTCTCTTTGTCTGAAAAGTGCATTACAGTGAGGATGCTCAGATCTTTTTGTATATGTATTTTATTGTGCAGTTTGTGTTTCCGCTGAGATGTGCATTATTTCAATTTCAAGCTTTAAGATAAACACCAAAGAAAGAGTGCAGTTATTTTGGAGGGATGAAAAAGAGGATTTATATCTTTGCTATAGAAATTGGTACTTAAAAAAAAAAAATCAAACTGTGAAAAATGCCAACAATAGACGGTCTGTTCTGTTATTCAGTGGTAAAAGATAAAAGATAAGCCTGTTGGCAACTAGAAGTCCATTTCAGCAGCTTCTGAATTGTCACAGACAAGTCTGTAAAGACATTTCGTAATAACACTGATAGAGATCGTGTAGTGTTGAACTGATCTGCAAACATGCAAACACAGACTGAACTGTGTGTCATTAAGCATGTGTATTCATCTGGATTTGTGAGCAAGTGGAAGGACAGCATTTCAAGAATTTTGTAGTAAAGAGGAGTTTATTGCTCATTAACTTTCTTCAAATTGTTCTTTTATTTTGGCTATGTTTTCCATTTTCAGCATGCAAAAATAAATGAGATCTTAACAAAAATGTTTCTGATTCATCAGAATAGCCATTACAGGCAAAAAAACCAGCAAGTAACATTTTGAGCTTTAAGGTGTAAGACTTTATGAAGGAAAGGGTACAAAAGACAGTGCAGCAGTCAAGTCAGGAAAATGGCAATGAACTTTCAATATTGTGCTTGACTTCCTTTTTCACTGTCAGTGTCATATTCTGGAATCCATATCTTATTACTGGCTACTGATTAACTTATGCAGTAGTTATTTGAAAGTCAGCAAACAAAGATTTTCTCTAAATCTAAATACAATTATCAGTAATGTAGGATTAGATAGGATGGTGATAGGAGACGCTTTCTCCATTTAAATAGTAGCTCCATTCTACCAGACCTCACACTTTTAAGTTACTGGCTATTCTGCCTTGTTAGAAACATGGTGACTTTTCACATGTGTTAATAGTACCGTGGATGTAAATCTGCTTCCTAAACTGTGTGGATGTAGACATTCTTGACAATGCTTCCTCTTTGGTATGGCAGAATAGACTTTTACAGGAGAAAAAGGGTTGATCGTAAGGAAAAAGGATGAAATAGACAATAAATGAATGGCTTGCTAAGAAAGTCTACATTAATTTTTAATGCCTGAAAATAGCATATTTTACTTTTTTGTTTCCTGGCAATCTTGTGAAGGGTCTGTGACTGGCAGTGAAACCTGTGCTACCATCACCAAGAATAACAAAAAATTTGCGCCACTTTTAATTGAATATTTGTGGCATGTCATAAAATACAGGATAATTGGGATGCTGTTTGTTGGGCAGAATTGAATAAATCTGATAACGCACGATTAAGCTTTGTAGAGGAGATGAAGTGCTGTTGCTACACAGTGTATGTGATGGTACTATGATTAATGGAAATAGGAACCCTGGTATGGAAGGAGCATCTTGGGCATTGCTTCTGTTGCGAGCTCAGAAGCAGGGACTGCTTAACAGTGATTGCAGAGTGATACCTTCTGCAGCTTAAGGGAGGGAAATCTTTTGCCTGCTTTTCCAGTGTTTTGCATAGGTCTTCTGTCTTTCTGTGTGTTCAGCTCTGGCATCAAATTCAACTACTAGGTCTTCTTTCAAAGAAAGATTAGTGGAACCAGTAATAGCTAAGTGACCCTGTTGAAGTCAGATCTGCAGTGTTAAATACATCTGTCAGAATTTTGCTGGAAGAATACCAATTTACAGTAAATGCAACACTGAATTACACTAAATGCAACACTGAAAGCAGAAGTATTGTTCTCTAATACATTTATGCACAGGTCAGTATATTAAGTTGGTACATTATGAAAGCCTGACAACAGAGGTAGTCTGTCCCAGGCATTTTACTCATTTTCCAGGAACATAAATGAAGATGATTTCATGTTGAATAAAGAATAAGCATTTTACTCTCATTTCTGGACTCTAACCTTTAAGTGCAGTAAAAGGCCTGTAAGGGAATCAGCCTGTAAGCTTTTTGGCCCAGTATTCACCAATAATAGATCCTACAAATAGTGGGAATCATATTAATGAGCAGTTTGCAAGAGAAAGATTTATACACTTTCATCATAGGCAGATTTCATAATGTAAGATTTTGTGGTACGAATGGAAGCTTTGAGCCAGTTACTAAGCAAATAGTAAGGCTGACTACAGTACACAAGAAGTTAGCCTTAGAGAAATGAAGATGCAATTAGCTTCTAGGTTTCAATGTTGAGTTTCTTCTGAATGGCACATCATGTTGCGCTTGCATGCATTTCAAGGAGTCTGTTCTCCTCCTGTAAGATCAGCAGGTAGAGATGAGGTGAGCAGCAGCCTTTCACAGCTTGAAAAGAAGGTAGCTGTAAATTCAGATGATCATATCTATTCAACACATTCAAACTCATCTTCGTTGTTCCATAGTCTCAAGCTACAGTCTGCATTTGCTGTACAGTGGTTTGTTTTTTTCCCTTGCTCTGGATGTCAGCTGGAAGTAATCTAGTTATCTTGATCCCTAATCTGTCTTTGTATAGGAAAAGGAGGAAGGGGAAGGGGAAGAAGGTGTAATGCACTGCTGCTCTCATGGAGTGTACCTCCTACAGAGTCTTAATCTCAAGGGATAAAACCTGAGATCATCAAGCTACTTCAAGCTAACATGAGACATGCTTGGCAGCCCTCCTCCATCAATAATCAGATAACGTGTTTGCATCTTTCTATCTATGATTTAACACATTGGTATGCCTCCTCTGCATAACTTTATCACATGGCCCATCTTTAATCGGGTGGGCATCCCGTTCTGGTAAAGAGTACTTTTTCTGTTTTACCTCAGTGGGGACTACGCATTGGCTAGTGGGAGGAATAACAGAAATCATTTGCTATGCAACATATGCAGATAGAGGCAGGACAGGAGCTGAGATCCCATTAAATTCTTCAAAGGCTGCCACAGTGTTCTATAGTTTCCAGTTTGAAGCAGTTGTGCTTCAAATTACTCAAAGACACAGTACTGTATCTAAGAAGCTAGAGGGCTTGCATTTATACCTTGGGCCTCCAAAATGGTAGCTAAGGATTGGCTGAAATCAGAAAGGTTAAGAAATTTATAAATTATTAGCTCTTGTGTCTCACTGTTGTCAGAGAGTCAAGTTTTCAATGGGTATTGTTAGATGAATCTCTACCATTCAGGTTCATGAGAGGTTGCTGTATTTCAAACTGGAGGTTATTTCTATGTCTGGCTTGGTTGTCATTCTGTTTCTTCATAATCTTTAACAAGTCCATGATTATCTATGATATTACCATCTCTCATTAAGAAGGGGCTCCTTTTATAGGGAGAATCTCCCCACAAAGCTAATCCCCAGAAAAAAACAGTGGTCTCCCTCTATATTTTATATTAACCGGTGGTAAGTTAAGGAGGTAGGAAGTAATTAAACCAGCTGATGGTGCTCAACTCTTCCAAAAAAAAAAAAGTATATCTTCCATAGTATCCTATAGGTGCTTAGGATTTAGTAGTTACTTTCATCCAAAGTGTTTTAGTCTGAAACTTCTTCCTTTTCTACAGTGTCTAGTATAGTGTCGTCATGTTCCGTGAATGTGACTCCCAGATTCTACACCATAGGAATTTATAATATTAACAATAATAACAAAGTTTTCAGGAGCAGAGTGCCCATGGAGCCATGCATGACAATGGTTCCTTACTGAGTCTGAGAGAAACATACCTGCTGAATTCCAAGTACAATTGGTAGCATCCCAGATGAAATTCAGGTATGTGTATCTGAAAGCTTTAGCTAAAATAAAAAAAATTGTACTTTTGAAAACAGTAATTGTATAATGCTGTGGAAATGGATGTGGCTAGACAGGCTAATTAGCCAACAGTGTGTGTGTAGTGTTACTTAAGTGCTGAGTCATGCTTACTATATGTCCATTCTGGTAAGAATATAGTAGTATAGCAAGACACATGTCCCTTAAAAAAATGTATTTGACCTTTAATTAGGTAATTTTTAACAGCCTACTAAAATAAAACTGATCTGCAGAGCAAAACATGTAGGTGAAGAATCTGCAGTATTACTTCACTGAAATTCCACAATGTGGCCACTTATCATGGCCTACCTTATAGCCATATCTTCTGTAAAAGAATATTCTGTTGACATTGCCAACATGGGCTCATTAAGGTAAGAGGAAATTAATTTCATTTAAAATAAAATAGCGATGAAATCTCCAGGTGAGCTTTATAAAAACTGTATTGTCAGTAAGTCCTAGGAAGATGACTGTATCTGCTTTACCTAATGGCAAATAAAAAATGTAGAAGTCTCTCCTCAGACTTACTACAGTGCATTTGGCTTCCTGAATTCTAAGCAAACCCATACTGCAAGAGAAAATGCAGACAACAGCTGGAATAGAATCAGTGACTTAGCTAAATCACTTCAACAAACTTTCATGTTAGAGCAAAACAATGTTAGTGCTTGAGTTATAATAAATTGCTGCACAGTAAAGGCAGAAATAAGTCATCTCTTTTCAGCTAATTTCTGTTCAGCTTCCCCAGCTATAAAACACTTATTAAAGAAAATTTAGCAGCTGTACTGTTCTCTGAGGCATGAAAAATCTTGATTAAGGTCTCTATACTGGAGTCAATGAAGCTTAAACCTTGATATACTGGGACACAAGGAAGGGAAAAACTAGCTTTCTACTCCACAGTGCCCTGCTGACCAGTCCACAGAGGACTGTTTGTTTTGGGCTCTGAAAAGCAGCTTGCCAGACCTCCTGCCTATGAGATAGTATCTTGTTATCTAGGCCTATCTATCTGCAAGGCTGAGAGCAGCAAGCCAAAAGCTGTGGCCATGGAAGAAAAATGCAGGATAGTTTAAGCAGCATTTGAGGCTGGACTTGTGGCATTCCTGCTTTGGACAAAGAAGAATGTGGCTGTTGGGGGCGGGGGGGGAAATCACCTTAAACTTTTTATACTTCAGATGTTGGATTTGAGGAATACTGTTTAGCTGCCTGTTGTAGCTGCTATAACTATGTACCTCACAGTATTATTTAAGCCACCACCTGACCTATACTTGAATATAACTTGATTAAAACTGTTAATGCAAGGTGATTAGTGATTGATGCAAGCCGATTGTGTTGATGAGTCAAGTTCTACTCTGAACCAGACTGGTGAAAACCTTAATTAATTATCCCACATAGGAATATATGGGTCTTTCACTTGTGTAACAAGGCAAAGTTTAGACTACATCATTTCTGAGATGAAACATCTTGAAGAGGGTGTTTCTCCAGCTGCCATTGGTCTTAGTGACTTGAACAACTTTTCCAAAAAGCTGCGAGAAAGTAGTTCAGATATGTGAAGTTGCTGATTCCAATTATGTTCAGCAGTGCTCTTGAGAGCTATGCCTTACTGGCGCTGAAGCCTCTTTTGTCTGGGTGGAGGAGCTGGTGGTGGGCTGGGGAAGGAAGATCTGACAGATGGTCCTATAATTATTCTTCCCATTTGATTTTTGCTTTTAGATGTGTCTGTAAGGAATTACCAGTTATTTCACTTGCTAGAATTTCTCTTCTTTAATCGTTGACCACTATTTTCATAGAGAGATAAAACTGCAGAGCCATTGCAGTGAACAGAATACAGACAAAGGAAAAAATGGCATCCACAGCATGTGTACTGAATGCATTTGTTATTTGCAGACAAACTGTTAGTTTGTGTGGATTTTACTCCTGGATTTGTTTTTAATTACTTTAATTAGTATACATTCACTTCCATGTTTTGCGCCCCTCTTTGAAGTTTAGATTCCATTGGATACAATGAGGTTTGAATAGTATTGTGTGTCTGAAAGGCATAAAACATGGTACAAAGATGGAGTGCTAGCTGCTACAGATACAATGGTGTTGCAGCCACAGGATTAACTGTGTTTTGATTCCTGCATTCTTAATATTAATATATTTTCCATTTATTTCTGGCTATGATCTATAAAACTTTCATCTAGACCTGAAATGTGGGGGAGAACCTTCATGTAGTGTTTGGTTTTTGCATTTGCTCAGTTTTGTTTGTCAGCCCTTGAAGCAAATGAAATACATTATGCTTTTCCATTTGTTTTCACTGATTAAAAAATGTAAGATTTAAAACAACAACAACAAAATACCCTGAAACATCCAGATTAACCTGGAAGAGATTTCATCTGTGCTGTAAGCCTGGAACCCATTTTTGTAACTCCCACTCATCAGCTGCTATTGCAAAATATCTCAGCAAGGAAAGAAAGGATAGCAGGTGGAACAAGGCCACCTGAGCAAAACAGTGATTGGGAGATTGTGGTTATAGAATCCAGAATCATGAAAAAACATTTTTTATGATTAATGAAGATTGGTTAATGAGTAACTAGCAAAGAACAGTTCACACCTCTGCATGGTGGTTATTTAGATGTAATTGGCTTTACTGAAATCACATGGCTATTGTATTTTATTTGTATAACCTTGTCTGATTTACTAAAAATCACTGGGGTGTTTTTACAAGTTTTTGTTTTGTTTTGTTTTTATTAAAGCAGAGAGGCTGACACATAGTTCTTAATAGATCTGTATACAGACAGTCTCTGAAGTGCATGCCACCATCCATATTTAGGGAAATATTCAGAAAGAATGAGACTATATACTTCTGTGAGTGTAAATGGCAGCAAGTTCAGGCCTTTGGTGCCACGTTACGCATAATGAATTTTTCTGATGTGTGTTCTAACTACAAATTGATGTCTCAATGTGTTTTCTTGGGGTTATAGTGTAAAAGGTTTGAGGCGCTATTTGTTTTTAATGTCATTCAGAAGTTTGTTGGGTATTGCTGCTGCTAACAATGTCAAAGCATGGCGTTACAAAAGTACAGATGTATTCCTCTGGACTGTCAGCCTGCTGTGCAGATGTGCATTTTGATTCAACTATACATTTTGAAATACTGTAGAACAGGGTGTTCCTTGTCAGCTTTTATGGATGAGGTCTGCAGGAAGAGCAAATGCCTGTGATGGTTAGCTAGATAACTTTCATCCTGGCATTCCTTCACTCCTATTTTTATTCCATTGTTTTGTTGTTGGTATTTACGTGGTGATTTGTTAGTCTTACATGCACAAATCCATTAGATCATTTTACTTGCACAAGTTGTCAGTAGCTGGAGATTATGAGAACGTAGCAGTTCTGCAGTTGCAACTCTTAAAGCATATGAGTTCTCACATATTTGCTGATCAATCTACCCTGTATCTCGACTACAAATGAATTCCACCTAGGATGGAATTTTCCAGCTGTATCTATCTGCATCGATGTAAAAGTTAAAAAAGAAAGGAAACAAATCTACCATAAAAAGATCAAGAGTTTCAGTTAGGATGTAATTGCAAAGCAAACTGCAGTAATTAAAGACACAGTGCTTAAAGACACAATACAGAAGAGCTTAAAAACAATTAACTTTTAGTTGTTTCTTGGAAAAGAAAGCTAATATTCTAAGCTAGTTTGGAGGAGTTATGAATATCCTAATTTCACTATTTCTCTTCCCTGACCTCTCTTCCTCTTTCCACTTTTCCAAACACATTAGAGGACTGAACTTATTTCCAAGGACTAATATAAAAGATTAGGTTTGCTTTTTGTTTTGTAATTTTGTTATCAGTATATTTTATAAACAAATAAATGTAGGTACATGGGGTTTGCTGGAGAAACCAAGCCTAAATTATCCCCTATTTATAATCTAACATGAACAGAAATTAATAGCCCAGTTCTTTTAGCTGAAATTTGCACTGTTTTACACTGAGGATAAATTCTGTGGGCTAGAATGGACTTAAATGTGCCCTGTATCCTGTATAATGTTCACAGGTCATAGACATCCCTAAAACTAAAAAACAAAAACAAAACAAAACAACAACAACAACAAAAACACCCTGAAAACTTAAAGAGGGTAGATTTGGATTAGACATTAGGAAGCAATTCTTCACTCAGAGGGTGGTGAGGCACTGGGACAGGCTACCCAGAGAAGCTGTGGGTGCCCCATCCCTGGAGGTGTTCACGGCCAGGCTGGATGGGGCTTTGGGCAGCCTGGTCTAGTGGGAGGTGTCCCTGCCCATGGCAGGGAGTTGGAACTGGATGGGCTTTAAGGCCTCTTCCAAATCAAACCATTCTATGAATCTATGACAAGTATCATGGCAAGTTATAAAATACATCACAGATGATCATCTTTTCCATTCCGTCTTCTTTCCTTGTAGTTTGCTGTTGTTTCTCCCTATACCATTTGGTTGATATCTCGTACAATTATTGGAATTGAAACATTTACACTGCAAAATACTGCCACACGATTGTTCCCATATAAATAGATAGTAATATTGAATACACTTGGTAATAGACAAATAGGATTGGAAATGCAAGCCACTATGTTGACGTGCTGTGTTATGAAGTAATTGACATCCTCTCTGGATAAAAAGTTTTTCTGGTAGACTGTAAACTTTCTGAAGAACCGCATGTCACCTTTATAGTCACTGGTACATGAGTATGTGTTTTTCCAGTTAGGGATGTATCCAGAAAATGTAGATGGAAAACCAAAGGTTAATAGGTTGCACTAAAAAAAGTAGCCGTAAAAAGCAGTAGCTCCTTATTTGACACTTCTGTTTCTTCTGTGTCAACAATTCATATCTATTTAGGTGAGAAAAAACCAAGTTATTACTTCAAAAAATGTTATTCAAAGGTGCAGTGCATGGAGGTCAGCCAGACTTAGTATTTACCTATTTATTACATAGTTTTCAGCTCCATTCTGAATTTCATAATCTTTGCAGATACCTGAAAGACAGAAATAAAAATTTAAAACTCAGATCACCCAAGGAGATATAGCAATAGTAGAGCTAACATTGTGAGAATCAGCAAAATACTGAGGCCAGGACTTTGAATATTGAAAAATAGGATATAGCTGTGGAGAAAGATAAATGCCATGATTTTGAATTCCTTGCTTAAGGCACTTGGTGATTGATTTTCCAATCATCAGACTCCTATAAACACGTCAAATTGTGCATCTAAACTCTTTAAGCGGGCAGAATAATCAAATAGTTTTAAGTTTTACTACTTGAGGTACACTAATACTAACCAGTACCAGCAAGAATAGATTTACCTGCTTTAGACAAGCAAATAGAAGCTACAGCAGGCATGGTGACTGACATAATTGCATTAGGGTTTTGAAAATTTTTGGTTAGTCTAAAATCTAATTCACTGATCCTTTTCCACAAGCATATTAAAGCTTTTTAGGTAACAAATTGAGAAAAGAATAGCAGAATTTTTGTAATCTCATATGAAGGAATTTCTTTGGCACTTAATAAACCTGGAATAGTTTGGTTCCAGTGGGAAATGCCACAAAATTAGTTTAAAACTTGTTAAGGAATTGCTTTCTAATTGCTCATAATTATATTCTTGTGCTAGAGATTGTAAGAACTAAAAAGAAAGAGAATTGGTATTCTAGCATTTGTATTCATCTGGTATATTTTGTTTGCAATCACACAGATCCTAACTCATTGATGTAGAAAGAAAAAACAAAATGAAATATTACTAGTATTCTAGGAGCTGCAGCTGTCACGGTCTTTAATAAATACTGTTGACAATAAACTTAAACCCTTAGGGTGAACCTGCAGGATGGAGGAAAGCTAAAAGACATAACGTGAAGAATAATGAATGTAGAGACTGCACACAAATTCATGTTAACAGCCATCCAAGCTGGACTAGTCCAGTTCTTGCTAGGAAACTCCTGTTTCAGGCTGGAGAATGCAGTATTGACTGAGACATTTGAATTTAGTTATCAAGCAGGCAAATTAAAAAGTCCTGCATTTCCCATATATCAGGAAATCTATTGCCAAGACATCTAAAATGAGAAACTGAAATACGTCCTTACTGCAAGCGCCACAAGAACGGAAGAGTGCCTGTTAGCACTGTTCTGTTCCAGTGACATCTCGCCATTGTTTTTCAGCCCAGACGATTCTCTACTATTGTATTCACATATGGGCAAAGGAGTATATGTGGAAAAAAAAAAAAGAATATAGCTAAGAGAGCTGTTCCCAAACAGACCAGAGTAAAACTAATTTACCTGGTATATTTGTAACTTGCACTGGATTGATTACAGAGACAAATGAAGACACATATGTTCAAATGATTTCTTCCAGGGCTGATTTAACAAAAGAATTCAGAAGCTAGGCTTAGAGGAAAAAAGTAATGCTTAATTCATTATGGTAAAGTATTCTGTATTAGAATTCTTCCGTGATAATTTGTTCTTTGTAGACAAGTATATGCAGACCACCCCCAGGGACAACTTGTCATCTCCTTTGTTATATTCAGCTCTTAGAATAATTTTCCATAATTCTGAAGCACAAATGATTTGGTCATCAGTGCAGTATATGCTTTTGTGTAACCAAGAGTATATAATAACAGAGACACAAAGAAGATTACATTTTCATTGGTGTCTCCACTGAGTTTAATAGATCCACCTCAGGGAATTTTTTTTTTTTTCCAGGAGATAAAGAAACGATATATGAATAGCAGTTTGGGGTTTTTTCTTTCTTTCTTTTTCTTTCTTTTTTTTTTTTTTTTTTCTAATCAGTAAAATACTTTTGAAGTAGCTTGTACTTTAGGGCTCATTTGGTCTTGGATTGGCACCTCTACAGCTATATGAACTGCACTTCTCTGATTCACCTTCCTTCCTCAGAAACAGGTTGAAGATTTAATTGTGGGGATAAGAGAATATAGAGGTTATGATTATCATCTGCAGTAGTGCAGCTTTGCTGAAGGTAGTAGATCATATTTGTTAAGAGTAGTTTAAGACCTGCTAGCCCACCTTCTGGACGGGTCCCCACAGGCAGGGTGCAGTAACTCTGCTGCATGGTGCAAAATAGCAGAAGTGTAATGAATCTAAATGTTAGGAGCTCTTAGGTACAGCATTGAGCTGTAAGTTATTTCCATCAGAACAGTGTGTGCAGGGTAGCTTGCTCTCAAGAGAGGAAGTTACCCCAAGAGAGCCATTAATAATATAACCCGCAAACGAGAAGTGGGGAGAAGGAAGGGCCTGCTTAAGGGCTGATTAGATCTCTGGTAGCTTGTGCTCTTACACCCCACCTTGTTACCCTATAATAAGATGAGCAAATATATGTGTTAGTGACCACAAATTTATGAAGGGTATATACATCATATGCACCAGGAATTCCCTGATGCCTTACAGGCATTCAGCACATACTGTTTACATTAGTGCTATAATACAGCTGTGAATGACAGTGTTAAACTGTTGCTGTTCTTACTACCGTTCTGTAAAAACTAGCAACTAGAAAACTAGCATCAAGATTGCATGCTTATTTCTTAAATGCATCCGAGCACCTGTCACATATTTCTTGTACTTCTTGTACTTGCTGCCACAAGTTGAATTTCCAATCAGAAGCCAAATGGATGGTTTCAGATCTTACTTGAATCCACACTTACGCAACCGTTCTTACAGCAGAAACATAGGGGGGCAGGGGGGGGAACATGCTTTAGGGGGTTCTACGTTATATACGGGGTTAACAGGAAAGCAGCAGGCCGTATTTACGTGTAGTACAGGAGTTGCAGAGCAGCAGAAATATTGTTTTCTCTCAATGATTAATGTGCTCAATAAAAGTGTAGCATCTGCTGCCAGTTTTCATTAACAAATAAATGAAAAACAAACCCGCGTGGTAGGCAGTGTGTCTGGGGACAGCTCAAACAGGACTGAGCTGCTTTAGATTTCAGCTATTTTCTTTAGGACAACAGTGTGGAGCACTTTCTTGTTTATAGGATAAACACAAGGGATTGAAGCGATCTGTGTTAGCACACAGGAGTGGTTGCCAACCCATAACATTGTGCAGAATGCAAAAATTCCACAGCTTGCTCCCCTGGGAGTCTTAGGCTATAATCTTGCATGTCGGTTTGAGTGTAAATAACAGTTAAATCATCAGAACAGACAAGCTGCCAGTAAAACTTTGAATAAAATATTAGTTACTTCATTTTCCTTCCTTCATAATACAAGTTCGGCAGACTCAGAGCCCAGTCCTTGTATTGGTTCAGGGGAAATGTGGTATTTCACACCACATCACTACAAGTAATGCACAAACATCAGGCTGAAAAAATCTGCTTTTTCAGCTTCCTCTCAACAAAGTAGACTCTCTGAAATACAGTATATAACTATTTTTAGCCTTATTTCCTATGGAGACAGAGATTATTTGATCACCATGTCTTTCTCTTTCACCTTTTGTCTTTATAACTTCTGAACCATCTTGGTCAGTTCCACCTTCAGGAGAAGAAGGGAAAGGGTTATGTGCAAGTGTCTCAACATCGGGGAAGGTTGCAGTGCCTCCATATAGACAACACAGAATCCACACTGCAGAGAACCATTGTGAGTATGCCATCCCCATGGAAGTTTTGATCAACAATTGCTGACTAAGGTCAGTCTGTGCAATTGTAAGAAGCTGATCTTTCTCATCTCTGGTATTGCTAAAGCTGTCTTTCTTCTTAGAAGTTTGAGAGTGATCGCCCACGGAGATATCAGACTGGACCTGACTTTGCATCAGTGACAAGAACTCCACTGAATCAGTCTCAAGATGTGTATCAATTGGATTATTGCTTTCAGCACTTCCAGATAGTTTCAGGCTCCTTTGTATGGAAATTGCATTCTTTTAAATAAATATGCAGAGAATATTTCTTGCAATAATACGACTATACTTCAGACGCACGAAAGTCTAACAATCTCCAGAGATATCTGTTTGCATATTTGTAAAATACAACTTATTAATTCTTAGTGGAGATACATCACAGTGTGGCAAAAACATTTCAGTACTAAAAGCCAGAGATACATAACCACAACAAACTGAGAGACTTAATGGAGCAATCCCTTGCAGGTTCTATGATGAGGGACAGCAATGGCTTAGGAACTTAATGTATTTGTTCTAAAACCTGACAAGTACTCTGAGCTTAATGGCAATTCAGAGAAACTAGCTGTACCTTCGACTGTACCTGTGATCTATGCTGAAACCAAGGAAACCTTCCCTATAAATGTTAGATAGGAGACTAATTCATCTGTATTGCTGTTCCCGTAAAATCAGCCTCTCCCAATTATTCTCTCTGCAAAGAGCAAAATGTCCCCAGATAGAACAGAATAAGCTAGATTTCAGCAATCACAATGGCTAAGCTAGCATGCATCAAAAAACATATACTTACCAGATAGACGGGATTGGATTTACGGTTTTCCAGCACATGACTTTAGTGCTTAGAACAAATTTGGTACTCGTGTTACTTGTATGGTCACATACTGAAGAGAATTTCATGTTACTGAGCATAGAAGCTAGTCCTCAGTCATGATGTACTGTAAGTATCATCAACATGCAAATGTGATTATTTGCTAACGAACAGACATTCCTCTATACTTCAATTGCATCACACTTTTTGATCTTGTATTTTTTCTGTGGTGATTATGTTCCCTGTCTAGCATGAGTCATCAGACTCTTCAGGTATGTACAGAGTGTGCTATGCAGAATGATGCATTGAGCAGGTGTGGCGAAGGACAGGGCAATTCAACTAAAAGGAAATGGAAATGTATTTTAAAAGAGAATGTACAAATACTGTAGTGTTTGATTTCCAGGGTGGTGATTAATTGTGAACTGCGAGATAAGAACATACAGGGCAAATGAGAGCAACAGCCGTTTGTTATATCATGTAGTAGATTCACCTCTGGTTTAAGCTGGCTTTTGGTGGTATGAACCAGAAAGCAGGGACTCTGGCAGTGTAAAAATAAGTGAAAGCCTGAATTCCTTCTCTCTGGTGAGTTCTTGGGGCTGGCAAGCTGGACACAGAAGCCACTGATCTCAGCAGCCTCTGCTGGCTGAGATTTTCTGGCACTCTATGAGTAAATGTTACCCCTATCAGGTGTGATAGTGAAAAACTAAAATATGGCCTACCCACGTGAAAGTGCAAGCTGTAACCGTGCTAAAGCTGTTCCTACTCATTTACTTGTACTTGCTTGTGGTAGAGACCAGATCTTGGCTTGCACATGCATTCTGAATTCAGGGTACCAAATGACTATATTAAAACCCTGAATGCAAATGTTGGCAGTGTGATCTGCAGGCTCAGGTGGTGCAGTGTGTCATCAGATTTTGTGCAGCTTACACCTGAGCTAGGTTAAACAGCAGAAGAAATATAGAGCTTTTACCTCTTTCCCTTGGATTTATAAAATCATGGTGTGCATTGGTACAACTTGCAGTCCCAGCTAAAAGCAGTAAAATTTGCTGTGTTCCAGGTCATAAATTGGAGTGAGATGGCAGTGCTGTGTGATGAGGCTTGCACAATACTCGCCTAGCTTATACTTGACTCAAGGCTTTGCTATTAATTCCTCACTTCCACAAACACAAAATTCACCTCCTGCTCCTTTTCCACTCTCTGCTCTAAAAAGAACACCTCCTATTACATGCCACAAACAGAAATCTCTTTCTAGACAGTATAAAATTCCTCGAGATGTAAAGCAGTGAAGTAAGATTATCTCTGAAATGAGGCTATCCATTTCTCCATTACCCAGTGCCTCACACCACTGAAAAAATGAAATGGGTTCCTGGCCTGAGTGTTGCTGCTGTTATCTAACTCTCACTGTATTTCATGTCAATTATTAACATCAGTGATGATAGAAATCTTAACACATGTTAAGAAACAGGACTCCTACATCATTTTTGTTACTCTGTATTATTTTGCCCTGTGATCTTTGTTTTGGAGCCTACCTTTCTCCATCTCCATTTCCAGCGTGTTCTCACAACTGGAGTGTTTGGGGCCGATACATTGTTTTCAGACTTTGGAGGACAGGGTGCAAAAACTGTTTGCTATCTTTTTCACTCTCTAGCCAAAGATGTTCATCATACATAAGCCTTCTGTTTATGAGTTAATTTTTCCCAATTGTACTACAAAGGTTTTAACAGAAGTTAGTAGACACCAGTAAATGGCTTAGCTGAACTCTCAAATCAGAGCACGTTTAGATATAATGAGGAAGTAATGTAAGATACATAAGTGTGAAAAGCTTTCTTGTTGGCTCACTTACTTAATGCTTTTCCAGTGAATTTTAGACCGAGTGATACTCCTTATTTTTTTCTCACAGTAATAAATAATGCAGTGTAAAACCTACTAAACGCTAACAAAGTGAACACTACAGTTATGTAAAGCTTCAGGTTAGGGGGAGGGATGTACCTTCCAAGCACTTGGAATGAAGCATGAATATAAGGGGTTGATTTGGCTTTGCTCTCCTTCCAGTGTGGGTTTGACACAGTATAAACTGACCAGAAAATACTAAGGGCTCTCCAGCTGAGATGTGTATCCAGTGTCCAGGAAACATTGGAAGTGTATCCAGTCCCCAGGAAATGCTAATCTTGGTACAGCATGTGCATTGGGGATGGAGAAAAATGACACACTAGGGCTGTGTCTTTCTGCTGTATCTTTTCAGAGAATGCAGTTTTAAGCCTTGCCATCTGGCAACTGTCAAGGCAGATTTCCATCTTCTTTAACGTTCTCCTGGGTTGTGTCTTAGGGAAGATATTCAGGGAGATTCACTACCCCTGTCTTGTCAAACAGAAAGTTACCCTGAATCTGACCAAAGAGGAGATGGGGGAGTGAAAAAACAGAAGGGCTCATGGTATGTGGACTTCTCAGCAGGATAAACGGTATCAGTATCCAGTACTGGGTATCTCACCCCTATGCTTTTTTACTACCATAATATAATTGCATGTGTGCAAAAGGCATCCTGTCTGTCTTCTTTCTTTGTGTAATTAATTGGTTATTGCTGGGTATATGGGCAGATGAACATACTGGGTTTACATGGCAAGGGTTTGGTAGCGGGGGGCTGCAGGGGTAGCCTCTGTGAGAAGAGTCCAGAAGCTGCCCCATGTCAGATAAGAGCCAGTTCCAGCTGGTTCCAAAAGGGACTGGCTGCTGGCCAGAGCTGAGCCAGTGATGAATTTGGTTGCACCTCTGTGAAAGCGTATTTAAGAAAGGAAAAAACTGCTGTGTAACAGCAGCTGGGAGAGAGGAGTGAGAAAGCAGTTGTGGTGTTTAGCTGTCTATCATGGTGAAACCACCACAATGAAATATAGAGATCGGCTAGAAAAAAGGTAGTGGAAACTTTCTTTACAGCTGAAGCTTCCCCGGCTTCATACCAGAGGAGCTGTTCTAGCATTGCAAGTGTGATCTAGTGATTTATTCTTAAGAGTAACAGCCTGTTACTTTTTCTCTTTTCCTTTCTCAACCAGAAAAAAAGCTGCCAGGACTAATCCTTAGATGTGAGTGCACTCACCTTTACAAGAAAACTTATTGGAATTGGAATTCTGTCAACAAGGCCATACGTTGCTTCTGTACAGGCCATGCCTTAGAAGAAGCAGTAGCATTAAACATTATCAGAAAGAACCATTGATCCAGGCATCTACACTTCCTACTTTTAAATTCATAGGAATTATGCCATTGCAGAACCCACTTTGGTTAGAGAGCAGTGTAGGTCGGTCATGAAAATATAGCTCTCTTTCTTTTCAGTCATTGATACGTTTTCTCTTTTTGGCTGTAAGGTGATTCAGTCTGGAAGCTTTTTTGTGTTTGCTTAATTTCAAGTCAAACCGCCTATTAAAAGTAGAAACCTTGTAAAATCAGGAGCATCTAATCAGGGTTATTTTAAATGGAGAAGTCTTATAACAGATTCCCCCAATAAACTTTAGGAAAGCAGGACAAATTCTTACTTGTAAAGAGAAGAGGTAGTGATGGGTTCTGATAGACAAAATGAGTTTGCAGTCCATCTGTTCAGCAAAGAACATCAGAAGAGTACCTTGCTATTGCATTTTCTTCTGTGTTAACTGTAGCTAGCTGCTGTCCTACACAGTATGCAGGAGGTAAAGTATCTACCACCACTTCCTTGAACCCTTTCTCACATTCTGTGGTTTGTGGAATTCTCTCTGTTTCAGTATGGATGGAATTGGTATCCAGCTTCACTGTGCTCCTAGGTCAAGGACTAAATGAAACTTGCTGTGTTTAGTATGCTGTGCAATACCAGATATCCTTGATATTGTGTTATTTTACAATGCATTATTTCACGTTCACATGCAGAGTGAAAACTGATTGCTAGATCTGAGCATATAGCCAAAGAATGTGGCAGGTCTCCTTCCCCTGGAGCAAAGTTCATCCCCATCCAAGTCACAAACACTAAGTTGTCTTTACTTTAATGTGATTCTGCCTGGTATGGCATCCACAGATTCACATATCACCCCCACAGTGGCCTCTAGCAGGGGTTTAGCACTCACCTGAGTCCTGCCAACACAAGTTTTGCAATGTTGTGATGCTATCTGAATGTCTCCCATCTTAATTGGCTCAGCCTAGCCATTAATAATCTGCTGTACGATCAAAAAATGAAGTGCTAAGCACAAATAATTTTGGAGGAATTGATACATTTGAGACTGATATCAAACATGAGGTCCTGATTATATGAGAAATGTTGCTGATTTTGCCATTGTGCAATCACTGAACATCTTTCTTTTGACAGGTGTTGTTCTTTGTGTTTTAGGTCAAAACTTTCTTGGAAACAAAACCAAAATTAACACAAAACTATAACCTGAAAAGAAAAAATAAAAGTATCTATTGTCTCCTTTCAGAAACTCAAAGATAATGATTTGACTTTCTTTTTTTCATTAAGATGATTTTGTGCATTGTTATTTTATGTACACAGGGATATTTAAAAATAATGACAACTACATGAGTCTTTAAAATGGTTTAAAAACCTCTGTGAAGATAAAAATAGTGAAGATTTTCAGCTGATCTCTTTGAGATTGTACAGTTTCAAGCAGTTTTTTAGCCATGTAATATACAAATATGTATATGGCTTGTCTATGGCAGATGATGAGAATAAAAGAGCAAATAAGAAGTCTGATTAAGCAGAGACTGTTCTAGAACTGGCTACAGAATCTTTTGTATTGTTTCTTAACAAAATAAACATAGAATGTCATCTCTTCTTTTGCTTGCCATCTTGTCCTCCCAGCTGGTAGAATGAAAGACAAATGGCAGAACCCAGATCTACAAACTTGACTTTTGTTTGAAGGGAAACATATTTTCCCAATTGAATCAGCTCAGGAAAAAACAAACAAACAAAAAACACAACCCAGTAAGTTGCCCATTCACTTCCATCTTCAATGTCTTTTACTCTCTTCAGGAATGCATTCACCAGACCTTACTTCTCTACAACCAGGTTAGAAAACTGGCAGATTTAAACTGTAAGTAATAGAGTTGATGAAAACTATGTGCATTTGCAAGACAAATTGCTTAAGTCTTGAGGAGGATAACAGGGCACTACTTTCTTCTGTCCAACAAGTTTACTGTTGTTTTCAATATTTGTTCATCCATTGAATCATTTACTGATCAATTTACATGGTGCAGTGGGACAGGGGTCCACTTACTAATTCAGTAGGAATTAGATAAATGCAGAATGGCTTTTACATTTAGTATTTATCGTTCTATTTGCTCACTGAAGAAAGCAGGCAATCCATTAAAAGAGTTTTAAATCCGTTCACTGCTTTTCCCATCCTTGATTTTGGGGAACGTCATTAAATTTTTGCCCAAATTCTTGAA
Organism: Chauna torquata; assembly: GCA_013399475.1. Classification (NCBI taxonomy): domain Eukaryota; kingdom Metazoa; phylum Chordata; class Aves; order Anseriformes; family Anhimidae; genus Chauna; species Chauna torquata. The sequence continues at coordinate 71,022 of VXAL01018449.1, forward strand.
TACGTCCTCTTGCTAGAATTCTTACTGATCAAAAAAACATTTCTGTTGTCTATGACAGCCATGTTCAAAGTGCAGGGTATTCATTCACTGCTCCTGTTGGGATCAGTGGGAGCCAAATGCTTCTAAATTTCTCAGGTTTGCAGCCTGCAATGGTTGTTTGCACCACCTGCAAAGGGAGGGGTGTTTTAATGCACCTCAGACTAACTGCAGTCTGTTGCTGAAAAGAAGGTGTCTGCTCTCCTGCTGAGCACTCCAGGTGCTTCCCTCACATTGGCAAAGTGCTTGTCTAAGTCCATGGATACCCAGAAAGTTGAAGCTGTAGAAAACCCATCAACTAACCTGCTGGTTAATTAACCAACTGTCAATTTTTCATTTTTATTTTTACCTTTTTGTCAGTTTAGCTCCACAAACTGACTCACTGTAGTGTTAGATGAGTGCTAGGGCAAGATTCAAAGGGGAAGCAGAAACATAGGATGGGGAACCCACAGGTAGATCACCTGGGCCACATCTTAAAAACACGCCTGAAGTGCGAATCTTGTACTATCAGAAAGGAGGTAGAAGCAGAAAGTGCCTTTACAATGCATTTAATTTCTGCAGAACAGGAGCTGATTAATATGTCTCATGTGGTTTCCTCCTACATTTCTCCTGAGGATGCTGGTAATACATAATTGTGAGAGTGCCCATTATGCATTTTGGCCAAATTATCTGTATCTGTAGAAAAAATAAGTTATAATATGTGAAGTACTATGATTTATACAGCAATATACTAGTATATGGAATCTCCCTCCTTGGAGCTATTCAGAAGTTGCCTGGACATGGTCCTGGGCAACCTGCTGTAGGTGGTCCTGCTTGAGCAGGGGGGCTGGACTACGTGACCTCCAGAGGTTCCTTCTGACTTAAACCATTCTGTGATTTTATGTTGCCAGTAGTATGTAAAGAAAGTGTGAAAACACAATAACAATAGTATCAGCATTAAAATTAATTAATAGTGGAAAGTATTTTATGCAATTCTGATATAAACATGTTATGAAGGTCCCATTCTATGCAAAATGAATTTCACAGGAACTTTCTGATTTTTCCCCCAGTTTGGTTTTATAATTAAAATGAGCATTTAATATACACAGTATTAACTGGAACGGAAATATCACCATTTAATGAGGCCAAACAGGGAGGCAGAACTTGGTGTGGCAACCTTATGTTATCTGATGACATGAAAATGAAGAAAATGTTGCAGTGGCTTCCAGTAAAGCCCAGTGTTTGTAATATGTAGAATACGTGCAAGGTATGAGACAGCGGTAGTCTACACTGCATGAAATAAAGATGATATGTTTGTTGTACTTTTGTTATTCTGTTTCCCTAATAATACGCTTTCTGTTCACAGTTGTGATAAGGCAAAATGCAGTATCTGCCTGGCAGCAGATAATATATGGCCAATAATCTCTTTTCAAGAAAATTTGCTTGACCAAAGCTCTTAGCTAACCTTGAATGCACTGTGAGAATTACAGCAGATATACTACTTTAATGAGCTGAAAAATATGCAATTAGGGCATATAGTTTCTATTAGATTTCTGTATCATTGGTTATATAGTTGCATGGGTGAATATTATAACCATTCTAAAATGGGGTACCTGAGACAGAGTCTTTTTTTGACTTGGACATGGTTGCACAGCGATGACAGAATTGTAGGTTGTACTTGCAGCTAACTGCTCAGTTTATTCTTTCTCCAAGTCTCCAGAATACATGTTAATGTTGCCATCCCTAACCCATCAGTGCTATAAAAGGCACATGTGGTGCCATGATGAATTTCCAATAGACCTGAAGAAGTTTTAGGGCCAGTGATCTGGGGATTATTCATCTGGAATATAATTATTATATATCATCAGTGCTCAAGGAGGGAGATTAAAAGGGGAAGAGGCAGAGAGAAGTACTACTAAGATGATCAAGGAACTGGAGTATTTGGTCATAACATAAAAGACAAAAACATGTTTAATTAAGGAAAACAGAGGCAATGTTGAAGCTAGCAGATAGTATTGGCGCAGGAACCAAAGTGTATAAATTGGCTAAGAATAAATCTGCAGTGGAATTTTACATAAGGTTCATTAGAGCAAAGAAATTCTGAAATCGTCTTCCAAGAGAAGCAGTGAAAGGGAATAATCTAATTTCAAGTTGGAACATAATACCTTTATGAAAGGATGATATAACGCAGTGCCATAAAAGGCAATTGTACTCATGAGATCACCTTGCAATGAGCGTTGCTATAATACTAAGCTTCTATGTACCATGTGAAATCATGAGCAAAATTATTACCGATTGCAGGCAAGAATTTCATTATCACAGAACCAAACTATTCTTTGCCCTAGAAACAGTACTATCACAATTTTGAACAGGTTGCTTATAGTAGGTATTGGTTAAGCAAGGACAGGCCGGGAAGGCTATGCTGATGTAGCTGCTACAGCATATGGGACATACATCTGCAAACTGCAACCCTGCATCATCTGCTACTGAGAGTCATGCAGCGCTACATGGACAGCAGCAAAACAGGTGAGCTAATGTTACTGCCATGGGCTTCTCTCATTTTCTGCCTTTTTATTTATTTAATTATTTACATATAATTACTGTTTAAAACGATCTGAATTCTGTGCTGTCATTACAGCCTGCTATTGAAGGCATTATTACCTTTGTGTAAGGTGGTTCTTGAAACACCATGCTGCCCTCTTGAGGTTCTAAAATATATGTTTTGAGTTTGGAGTTTTTTAGCCAGTTACTGGAGAGAAAAAGACATTTTAATGAAAATCTTTTTCTTACGGAAATAAGCAGATTAGGCGTGACCATTTCAAAGCCAACTCTCTGTTTTGGATGTCCAAAACGAACTGGGTATGCAAGTCCTTGCAAAAGTCTATGTCTTAATTTCTCCACCTTAACTCACAATATTTAGAGGATCGTGTACAGAAGTGCCAGTGGTTGGGAGTAAAGCCTGATAGGGTTGTTTGGTTAGAAACATTTTTCTATTTAGATTTGAACACTGGAATAATTGGCAGCAGTGGGCGAAATCATGTTTCTAATGCTCTGGCACTGGCCAACTCTCCTGCAAGAGTTTGGTCTTGCTACTGTCAAGAGTGGTATGGCATATAGTCACTGATACATCCTCTACTGCAGAGATTTTGTTCCCTGATAGTTTCTTCCAATTGTAGTGTATCGTTAGAAATGATTGCTTAAGAGAGCTAGATGTGTCTAGATTGGCCGAATAAGGAATGCAAGTGTTGTAACACATATGCAAACTAAAAGCACAGAGGAAAAAGACAGTGTGTGACAGAAATCACATTTGATAGATTTAAAAAAAAAAAAAAACATTAAAAAAAGGGAAAGCTACTACAGATGCTCTGTGTAATATGTAATAGTCCCTCTTAAATGAGTTACTTAACATAAGACTAGATGGATAACAATGGTGGGAATGTAGTGTGGTGAAGTAGGTTGCCTAATTGCTCATTTTTCATTTATTGCTCTGGGAATCAATTTACAATACAGTGTGTTCATCAGAGACAAACAGAATGGAAAAAATGTCCCATGTGTTCCTATACAACTATAAGGCTTCGATTTGACGGGGTATGAGAAGATGTTTTAGCCATCTGTCTTTTCCCCTTCTGCTCCACTGTGCCTGTGCCATTCCAAGGGGTTCCTAGAGAAGACAAATGATAGCAGCTAGAAGTGGAAGTATGCTGGGAGCGATTTCTAGTGGCAGTAAGTTTCACAGAGCTCCTACTGCCTTAACTAGGGGCAAAGGTTTCCTTTTGTCCATCTAGGTCTAGAATGTTTGCTGCCTCTCCCTAAAGGTTTATTTCAAGCCTCAGCTGTGTTAATATGACTGGGACTCAGTCAGTGCAATGTTTAGTGAAACTTGTTTCAGACTGGCTGCCATGCTTAGTAGACAACAATTTGTTGGCAGTGATGGTGGGAACTGCTGGCAGTTGTAATAGCTTGCTAATATGAATTTGCATTATAAATTTCCGTTCCAGCTGCTCAAAAAGGAATCATAGGTCCCTGTAATCCATCTTCAGTCTACCTGTCTCGGCTAGAAATTAACAGTTGTACTTCACTGAGCAAATACCTATGGAATGACTGATGCCAATGCACCTCAAAGCCACCCCCATTACAGGGACTAGTGTTACTAGGAATCGGAGAAGTACTTATTCTTAATATCATATAAAACTCCTTTGGCTGTTTGACACAGGAAAACCAATACCCTTTTCTGGTATCTTCTAAAATCCCTGAAAATAGGCAATGGTCACTGTATTTATTTTTTCAAGGGTAGATATAAATGCTTCTTAGCCAGTCTTTTTGTATGCAAAATTTCCAGGCCCTGAGTACTGTGCTTCCTCATACATACTTTCAAGTATTTTTGTATTCTTTCTGTAATGATTGGCACATTTAATGAATAAACATCACTACAAATAAGAAGAATCTGAATAAAAAGTGAGCTAGAAGTGTTTATAGTTGACTATGAAAGAGAACTTCCTCTTTCTCAGCTTGCCTGGTTGAAAGCCAAACATTTACATTCACTTTTTTCAATGATCAAATACGTATTTCCAGATCAGGAAATACACGATAACCATGGCTAGCAACCGGGGGGGTGCGAGAAGAAGAAAAAGTATAAGTTTTATTTCAAGTATAGAATAGTGCATTTAGAAATAATTTGAGAAGCAGGACTGCTAACACAAAAAATGTAAGTTTCTTCTTGCAAATGAATCCTATTTACTGACACTGTCATTTTTAACAAATGAAGCTTTTTTTATGTGGAGAGACCTTAACTGTGTATAATCTCTTTCCTTTCCATAACGCAGAATAGACATGCTTTCTTCCTCAAGGCATTGCGCATCTTCAGCTTCTTTCCTGCCTGATATACTATGCCTCTTTGTTTGTGTTGTACGTAATTTCTCAGAGACCTGCAAACTGAAAATACTGTCATATGTCCTCATGCCCTAGGATATCAATGCACAATTATAGCCAAAAAATACTAAATAGGGAAAAGACTTATGTTCAGCTGCCTCCCATTCTCTCTTGTGATGTTGCTTTCATATGCTTCCTTTTTAAAGGTCTATTTACTGGGGAGGAGAGTAATAGATAAAAAGGAAAGGAAGTTAAGGGGGCATTAAAGTTGTTATTCCCTTTTTCTTGATACCACTGACATCACTTTGACAGAGAAGATGGGACACACAGTGGGCATAAAAATGCACCCTCAACCTTTTGTTAGTCCCACTCCTACTGCATAATTTGAACAGGACAGTCTACCCTTCTCCATTACATCTGGGCTACAGCTGCCCCACTGTAAACTGCAGAGGTTTTGGGGGTAGGGTTTGACTTTCCACCCTGATTCTGCAGTATTTAACATAAGACTAGGGTCACATGAATAACATTCAGCTCAACACATCTTGCTATACGCTATTGAAAATACACTCAACAGGACACCTCAAAACATGTAACTAAATTCCTGCTGTTAGATAAGTAAAAGGCAAAAAGCAAAATGTCACATAGAAATCAAGAAACAAACCCTCAGACTCTTGAGGAGTTTTGACCTGATACTCACATTGCACCTTAGGAGGGTACTGATAGTGCTCATAAAATGTGTCTTGGTGCGCTTTATTTAAGAACAAGATTGTGAAGAGTTGTAAAACTGTGCATGTCACACAGCTTTCATCTACCTATGCATGGAAAATTCAAATGCATGGTGATGAATGGTGCTGAGTCACCTGGGCAATGTGTACCTGCCAGGTACATACCCATGAGGATGTCAAATTGGAGCAAAGAGGGGCTTCAGTCCAAAAGAAGTCCCAAGGTGTTAAATAGGGGTGCAGAGGAGGTGTCCCAGGCCCTAAAATGCCATCTTGTGGTCCTGAAGTTCCAGGTGCACAACTTGTATACCTCTAAGATTCAAGCAGGGTCAGATCACTTTAACAGACCCTGTCTGGCCCCACTCTACTGCTGCCAGCCACGTCATGCTCAGGCTCTGCCTTAAAGCCAGTAAGGTCTTTGCCCATGCTATGTCTACTAGAGTCCTTAGCCCCTTCTTTGAATTTCACATACCTTCTTCTAATTTCCAGCCTACATGCATGACCTTATTATGCCTTATTATTTTTAAGCCAACGTTCTCCTTGGGTTTTGTGGCTTTTCCTCCTGCCTACTGTATATATATAGATGTGCTTCTGATCCTTTAAACCTTTGCTTTCTCGGTTAAACAAGGAAAAAGATCTTTCAGCTCATCAGTTTTCCCTAGTGGGGCTTCTCTATTTGTTGTCCCCACCTTGACTGTGGATGTCTGGAATCACCCACAGCTATGTAGTTACCTATTTTTCATGAAAGGTCCTTGCCTGAAACGAAAATTGATGTTACCTAACATCACAGAAACTAGACTCCTTGACACACTATTAGGGCACTCTTTCAGGCCTGGAGACTTCTTCAGTGTCTGTCAGAAAAGAAAAAGCTCAAAAGGGACTGTGTACCACTATGGTTTATCCAAACACAGTGACCTCTAGGCTGCTGAATTATCGAAAAAGAATCTTGTACTTTTAATAGGATAATACCTATCATCTGAAACAATTTCTGTAAAAACAGCCACTTATGACAAAAAAGGGTTTTGGGAAAAGGAGAGGGGAGAGGGCAAATGAGACACTATGAGCAGAACTAGTAGGAATGTCATGGTAAGGGCCCATGCCTGACAGGGACTATTTAAACCAAAGATACAAAATCAGATCTCCTCCACTTTATACCTTGTTTTAGGGCTTATTCCTTTCTGTCCTGCAGGAGGACATGATGTTTCATTTATTTATTTTCTTTATTTTCATTTGAAATTATAGTAGAAACAAATGTGAGCAGCATCACTCCTTTTATGCAAATATGGTACCTACAAGAATACAGCTGTGGCAGCCCAGACTGCACAAGCATACCTAACATCTGAAGTAAATATTCAGGAGCAAGAGATCTTGTTAGCTGCAGCATTCTGCTTTTCATAATACAGATATATGAGGTTTTTTTTGAAAAGAGTAGACTGTGACACATCCACAGTTCTGGGACAAATTTTAATACAGTTGCAAACTAACATAGGTTCTTTAAGAGCAAAATTTCTGAAAGAACTCTCAGAACTAGGGATCTGATAAGAACTGATAACAAATGGGCAGACATTTTTAAAAATACCTTATATTTTGTGTCTCTGTGGCAGCTTGGTTCTTCAGAAATTTGAGATAATGTATAAACAGGAAGATCAACGTATAACTTCATAAGCCAAGTATACTCCTGATAACATTTTGCTTATAACCTCCAGAGCAGAGCCTTTCAGGTTTTCTGTGGATCATGAGATATTCAAAGTGCAAACTAGCTAACACATCTTACATGCAAAAACTGTTGTAGAGCTGATGTTGAGATTCATGCACTTTTCATTCTTTATTGGTTTCTAGAAGTTCATGGAAAACGAAGTCATAGATTTCCTAGTTTTCCTTTTATTGCTGTCAAATTAACATTAAACAGCAATAACGCTTATGCATGCTTCATTTTAATTTCTGCTGTTATCCTGGTGAAACATCAGAGTTCTGAAACCTAAGCACATGCTCATATTTAAGTAGGAGCTGTAAATTATCTGTATGTTTGTGTGTTACATTTCATCTGTTATCTTCTGCTGACTTCCGTCCATGTCTTATTTCCCTGGACTAATGTGTTACAGTGTTAACTGTTATCAGGAACACTCCAGCTTTTGTATGCAGTAGAAATGTGCATCGGTAAACAAAAGCAGCAGCTGTAAACTCTGCATCTATAATCTGTGCTGTTTTATATACTACTCTTCTTTTTTTAAAACTGAAATTATACATAACATGCAGCGTAACAGCTAGCTGAAGTTCATTTTGCCTGAAGCCATATGACCTTGAACTCTGATGCTGTCTGATTTCNCGTCCATGTCTTATTTCCCTGGACTAATGTGTTACAGTGTTAACTGTTATCAGGAACACTCCAGCTTTTGTATGCAGTAGAAATGTGCATCGGTAAACAAAAGCAGCAGCTGTAAACTCTGCATCTATAATCTGTGCTGTTTTATATACTACTCTTCTTTTTTTAAAACTGAAATTATACATAACATGCAGCGTAACAGCTAGCTGAAGTTCATTTTGCCTGAAGCCATATGACCTTGAACTCTGATGCTGTCTGATTTCAGGCTAAACAAGGTAGGTCTGGAAGCCAGTGAGGAAACAGGAAATGACTTTGGTGATTCAGTAAGGACACTTACTGGTGGTTCAGGGAGGACATATCATCATTCAGTAAGGACATGCTTTCTCCTGGGTTGGACTGAACAAGATGGGAGGCAAAGTTTTATTATTAAAGATGCTTGCTGAAGTGCAATTTCATCAAAGACGTGCAATTTCATCAGACTTGCATATTCTTTCTTGTTCTAAAATATAAATAAGATCTCCCTCTCTTTGCATTTTTTTGTGATAAAACTAGAGAAATGGATCAGAATATGAAACAAATGAAATGTAAAGCGTTATTGTATTATTAACTAGTAATAAGTTGTCTCTGTCTCAGAATTATACGAATGTAAACAAGAAGAAATTTGATTTTGACAGAGCCAAATATATTTTTTGATGAAAACTTCTTATACAGAGGTTCTATTAGAACAAAATTCCAATTTTCAGCACATGTTCCTGTAAAAGTACAAATCTATTAAGATGTATACAACTGAAATGAAAGCATAATGCGACTTCAGCAGATTTAACTGTGATTATCTGGGCTTGTCACAGGTTTTGGAGGTCTTATTGATAGCAGGTATCCATAGACATTTTAGGCTTTTTAGCAGCCAGTATTACAATACTAGAACTTGTTATGCAACTGTTTTATGATTTTAAGATAACATATTTTACATTGCTACAGTAATCCCTAGATAACTGTAATTAATAATAATATTAAGGTACACAATTTGTCATCTCAGATTCTGTTTCATGGCAATGGATCATTTTGTCTTGCTTGATTTCATTCTGCTACTGTATAT
>VXAL01018450.1:2689-13127 GCA_013399475.1 Chauna torquata
ACTTCATCTCATGTAAAGCACTTTCTCTGTGCCAGCTAAAAATAATAATAAAAAAAAACCTCAATATTTAAACTAAGAGAACTCAGATGACTGGTAAATCAGAACACATTGTATTTCACTTTTTTTTTTTGTGAAACATGATATTTATCAGTTCAGATTATTTTATTCTTTATTTGCCGAAGTTTAGAAATCATTTCAGACACCCGCAAGCCCTAGAGTTTCCTGTCTAGCAATTGGTGCATTTTCCCTCTGGTTAAAATATGGAGGGAAAAACAAACAAACAAACAAAAACAGAAAAAAAAAACAAACACAAACCAACCAACAAACAAAAACCAAACAAACCTTTCTCTTTCAAGGGTAAGTTATTCTCACATTCTGTTCCCCTCCCCCCCAAAACTACATATGTACTTTAGAGGTTTGTGGGAGACATTCTGTAACTTATTTTTACTACCTTTTGCTAGACTGGAGATAGCATATTCCATGAGATGAAGTCTGCATGAGATGAGGTCAAGTGCTTTAGTTTCTATCAGATTTCAGCTCTCCAGAAGTGATTATAATTGCCTGTGAATTAGCACGCAATCTTATTGCCAGTCTAGATTAAAAACTAAATCCTGAATGAATATGGTGACTGATTAACCTTAAAATACTCACTTTCCTGTGGTGGGCAAGTATAAACTGTTTTCGTTTTCATTGCAGCATGAAGTTCCCTTTTTACACTAAGAAAGTCTGTCAGACTGGCTGTGTAGAGTGCCACCGTAATTTATGTATGTGGAAGGGATAGAAGACATCAACAAATACCTGAGTCTTGCTGATTTAAATAAAACATTCAGGTAAAATAGTTTTCTGTCTGACTTGCAGCCCACTTCAATAAAGGACCTCATTTTCTTCCTATGGCATATGAAATGGCCCTGGCTTAGGCCACTGCCTGATCTGTAAACTCTACTTCTCCGTTCTTTACTTTGCTTGTTTTCCCATTTGTCTTAAGAAGAAAGAACGCATATATAGTCTGATTCTCCCCCAGGAAGTTTAAATGTTTTCTTGCTTTTATAAGCTTAACTCATGAAGCTTAGGTAGAGAAGACCTAGATAGCCCTGCTAGCTTAACTACTGGGCCTATGGGGACACAGGGCGGACATTCTTCTGAATCATACTTAGTGAGACAGCAATGAACTAATTATTTTGTAAATCATCAGCTGGAATAGCTGTTCCTGAAAGTCTTAAGAGCAATTCAGAACACTGAGAGCAGATTTCCTTCTCATCAGAGATCAGGTCATTATGGATGGCTTCAACACATTCTAGTTAATAACTTGTTATGGGTGATCTGCAGGAAGGGCTGCAGGAAGAGGTAGGATGTACAAAAATAGCGTCACTGGGTTATTGGCAAGAACTGTAAGAGTATGCAAGCTAAATAAGAGAAAAGTGAAAGGCCTTACAGACAGATGTGAGATTGTGTGAAACCAGAAATGCCAATGCAGAGATACGTCCAAATCTCAAAATAAGAGAAGTTACTATCTTCTGTCTCCATTAAAGCATAGGAAATGCAATGTTCTCATACTATTGTACAATCTCATGTACACGTGCACATGGACACTTGCACAACATACCCAGTTTTCTGTCTCCAAGATTATACAAAAGTGGTGTAATTTCACTGTTTGCAACTTCTGCATTACTATCACTAGATAGTATATTAAAATAATACTGTTTTGCCTCTTGAACATCTTAATAAATATTTTGAGAATTTTTAGGAAAATAAATCTATTAAATGTTTTTTAACATATCATTTACTTTCCTGTTCAGGTTCACAGATTAGTTTCAGCATGTTGTAAAAATTCAATGTACCATAGCAAAAGGAAGATTTTTTTTCATTCAAAAAGGCCTCAAATTTATTCATTTGAAACTCTTTTAATCTAATTATTAATCATTTTAATGACAGTTTTAAAAAACAGATATGCAGCTTTCACAGTTCAAACCAGAAGTTATACTTATTGTATTCTAGGAATTATGCAAAGGAAGAAACTCAGAATAAAATTACCATAGTAAATTTAGACTTTGTATTAAATAAAACCCTATAGTTGAACCGTAATTATTATAATAGTATAGTAAATATACAGATAATAACTTGCAGCTATTATTCAATATGATTACTGTAGTCTTACTATTCTTAGGACTGATTTACTATAGTTTTAATAAACTACAAAATAATTACAGTGGTTTCACTATAATAACTGTAGTTCAGTTGCAATTTTATGCTGAGATCTGGAGCTTTATTATACAGTAATATTTCTTGAGATGAAAATATAAAGAGAACAACCATTAAAAATAAAACTAAAAGTGTGATGTAAAATAATTTTTTATCATTTATTGTATTGTATAGTTGTACAGGGCAAGAATAAATAATAAAAATTAATTATATTTCCAATAAAAATGAATTAAATTTCTTGCTTTACAGTCTTTTGAAGATGACTAAAAATATAGGAACAAAAATCTTTTTTCCTTGTTTAAAAGCTAATTATGTTCACCTTACAATACTCTTACATGTACTAAATTCTCAAAATTTTATAAAGAACATACATAGTACATTACTTATTATTATTATTTTTGCTATAAACAGAGATTGTTAGTTCAAATGGAAGCTTGTTGGGATAGTAATTTGTTTTCCAACATTTTTGCAAAATGCTGTATATATTTATAGCTCTCTGCAAGTAATACATTCTCTCCTACTCTGTCATTATTCATTTTTAACCTCATACTAACCACCACTAAAACAGTCCATAAATTTGCGTCCACGCCAAAAATGATATGAATGGAATATAGTGTATCTGGAGTGAAGTGATATTTGCAATTGGTATTTGGAGCCAAGAGGACATCCCAGTGAGACCTTTGTACCTCCATGCTACACGCAAGTTGGTTTCCTGAGCTGACAACTTAATGCCCATAGGTCAGACTTTTTCACTCTCCTCCTCGGCCATCACTTTATAATTCTCTTCTACAGGTGGTACCAAGTGGAGCCCTCACAGCATCTTCTTCGTGTTGTTGTTCCGTAAACACAGTGATACGAGTGGATAACACTGATATTCTTCGATGTCTGGAGTCCTTTGTCCTCATATTATCCCACCCTGAACCAGCTACTACAGTCAGGCATTTTCCCAATAACAATGAGAAGGGGAGATCACGTCCTTGAAATTTGTAGTCAAATCAGTGGTTATATGGGATCAGATCTAGGGGCAGAAGCCCTCCAAAGCTTGAACATACACTACTGAGGTCCCAAATGTGGGTTCCTGTTTGCTAGTCCTGTGTTTCAAAATCTACTGCTAACTAGGGATCGGCAGCCCAGTCAGCGAGCTTACACTAAGCTCAACATATAATTGAAATGGGCTAGTAGAAAACTAGTCTGCCCTTATTCTGCAGTGTCACTTGAGATTTTCCCTCTGAATTTTCTGTTTTTCCACATTTACCTCTAGGCAAAACCTAACTCTCAACCTTACGAGTAGTTATTTGTCACTTGATAAATTATTAAAGGAATACTCTGGTTCTAAAACAAATAACCTCATAATAAAAAACCTAGAATTTTAGGTTAGGACTTTATATGTAGCTGGATACGCCAATCCTAGCTATGCAGAAAGAAAAAAAAAAGAAAAGAAAAAAGAGAAAAAAGATATTGAAATTTAAATGATGGTTACAAAAGGCTACCAGGACATCCACCTACTTCTTTCTTTCACTCATCATGGCCATTGTTGCAATTCCCACATTTGCAATGTAATCACAGACACTTTCTTCACAATCAACAATTTGTTAACACAACAGTTAGCAAATGAACAGAGAGTGGAGGCCTGCAACCACTGGTTATTCTATAACCATATTCTGTTACCTAGCTCTTGATAATAATTACCAGCATCAGTAATGGCCACATGCTTGTATTTCTATGTTTGAACATGCATAACTCCAGCTACAAAAGCAATTTCAGCTGTAAAATATTTAACTCAATTTAGTGGTTCACAACCTGTACATTCAGTGCGAACATACCCAAAGCCTTTACTTTAGTTGCAGGGAAGGTGTGTCTGTGTAGTGATTATCCCATAGCCAGGGAATATAACATACAAATATTTTCATAGAAACGTGGATTCAGGAATTTCAGAACATTTCTGGATAGTTTTAAAATATGCTGGAACCACTGGGATGGTTAGAGCAGGCGCAGAGAATGAGGGTTTGCAAGCCTCTCTGGGATCAGATCTGTTCAGTTTAGGAACTTCTCTCCATTGTTGTTTTCTTGAGGAACAGATTATAGCTTTACAAAGCTGGGCAGTGGTCCTTTAATGGCAACAAAGTAGAGTTTCACCTAGTATAAGTGAGTTGTCTTGGCTATGTCAATAGTTAGTGGAGAAAAGTAGTTACCTCCACAGGATGATTCATTTTACTGCTCTTGGAAGCATATCTTACAATGCAAAGACTAATGTTAAGTGGAATTGATCCAGGCCAAGGAGGCTAAGGTAATGCAAATCCAATCAGCACCAAAGAAATTGATGAGATTAAGCCAATTACAAGTACTATGGTTACAACAAAGCTTTTTAATTTTTTGGCTCCTTACACCAGAGGTTTTGCACCTGCATCTACAGATCTACTGTGGAACCTAACAACCATCCATAGATCTTGCCTGGAATATTCCAAGACCCTTCAAAAGAGAAATAAAATAGTTAAATACTTCTTTGAATTCCTAATCAGGCTACATACATTTTTACATTTAGTATTTAATTCAACATATACTACAGCACAGTTTAAAGCTTCTTGGCAGTTCTTGGACCTCAGCTAAGATGATTCATCAACTAATGTTAATATCTTAAAGCTCATCTTTGCCAGTAATATAAATATAGATTCAGAGACTGATAAAATTATGAAGCTTACCAAGAAAACTCTTCAAACCTGCCTTCCTATATCACTTGAGTCAAAGAACAGCTGCAAGACTGTATCATCTATGTTTGAAAAACAGAATGGACATAAGTGAAAAGTAAGAGGTATTTAAATGAAAGAGAAAAGAGAGAGCTGAAAAAAAGCCAAAGAAAAATTATAGAAGAGGCATTTTTATTAAGTTTTCAATTGTCCTTTTTACTTTCTCTGCTCAACCATACCAATTTGAAAGAGAAGATTTAACCTAGACTTATGAAATGCAAGTATTAACTCTATTTGATAGTTTGAAATTGAACTCTTCTTGAAGTTTACATATCTCTGTTTAATAAAGAACAATGTTGGGGCATACAATATCTATCCAGGAAAGGAAAACCTTGAATCGCCCTTTTGGGAAATGACATCATTCACTACATTGACTGTTATGCCAATTCTGTTAGAAAGTACTAAATCCCCAAGTATGGAGAGACCAGCATAAAACTATTACATTGAAATAAATCTTACTGCAGTACCTTGTAAATTCAACTAGTTTATTTATTCTGGATTTAATACAGAGGTCTATTTTTCACACTAACTTTATGGAAATATTGTGTTCTTGCTCAACAGAAAGCAAAGGTCTTTGAAATTTTTCTCAGCCTTCTCTACTAGCACAAATAGGATTTTATCATTTAACTTATGTATTTATTTATTTATTTTTCAGAAGAGCCAACACATTTTGTGAGCTGTATTTCATTTTGATAAGCTATTTGTACAACAATACAAGTCTAAGATTAAACTGAAATTCTGCTCACAAACATACTTAGTTAAAATTGTTAAGTTAGTTAAAATGTGACCATTTTACATAAAGATAAAGTAATTGCAAAGTTGATGGAGTTGGGCTTATAGGTTCATTTTTATTCATGACCACATGCAGGAAAAGAAAAAAAAACAAAACCAAAAATTAACAAACAACCAAAAAAAACCTGTGGCTCATGAAAAATTTGTAGTAGCACCAACAAAATTCTTTCACCTTACATATATTCTGAATAAATCAGATTTGGAGATAATAGATAATATATCATTTTTAATATAAATTTCAATGCTATCTCTGCACCTTAAAATGATGAAATCAAACAAAAGATTTTTTTTTCTTTACAGCTGAATAATTTTTATTCACCTATAAATATTCCTCCTCCTAAATGAATTTGCATCTTAAGTTTGTGCTAGCATTCCCACATTAGTATCATAGAGGTGGTATATTATAAAGACAGAAGACATAAAATTAAAGAGAGAAACAGTGCCTGGAAAACAATTTGGAAACAAGAGATAAAGAACATCTTCTCTGATTCCTACTGTATCCAGTGAAACAGCACTTTCTGTATATTCCCTGTCCAGAAAATGACTTAAAAAGGGAAATTTCTACCTTCATTACTGGTTTCTTCACTATTGGTTTTCCCTTTGACTATTTATAAGTTGCAAGAAGCGAATGTGAGATAACTGATTATATCAGAAAGGATAAATCCAAGGATGCAAGTTGTGAGATGATAACTCTGGTGTGTAATGATGGAAAAATAATTACTATGAAACATTATCAGTCAGAATGGGAACATAATGACAAGACAAGGGAAATGCTGACCTGCTGCAGTCCCAGAGTGGACCAAGAAGCACAGCTGAGCCCACAGCCTCCCTGCCATGGGACTCCACTCTGGCAAAATAGGATGTGAGGGGCCCAGAAAGCGATGGTCATGTGAGATGTTGGTAGGCAAAGCAAAGGCAGCAGGGATCTGAGAAAATGAAAAATCACTAGGCAAAGAAAATGTGTCACACCAGTGATCCAATGAATGTTGAGTAAGCATAAACAGCAGACTGTCATCAGTTTTATAGTTTACTACTAGCCCATAGAGACCCAAAGCGAAGAACTCCACATGTTCCAGCTCAAATAGTAGAAGATCATTCACTTGCAGAAGTCCAAGAAAACTCCTCTGAATCAAGCCAAGACCAAGGCTGTAATGAGTCAGCTGGAAGATAACGAAGGAAATAGATTACTTGTGGCCAACCCAAGCAGCACAGTAAAGAAAGTGAATCCAGAGCCGTTAGAAATCCTTGCCATATGGTTTGAAGATGACCATAAGGTTTCACTTGAGAGCTATATGAGGGAAAAATGTTATTTTTCAATAGAATTTTAGTTGTTCTTACTTACCATGCTCCAAGAAAGCAGTGAGAAATGCAGAAGATGGAACCTAAGAATCTGAGCTGTGTAAAACAAATTTGTCTCAACAAGTTACAGAGGTAGAGTAAAATTATAAGGGAAAACTGATGTAAAAAGAGATCTTGATTAGATCTGTAATTTGTAAAGAAGGAAGGTATATCCCACACAAAGTTTAAAATGTTTTATGTTAAATAGTAACATGGAAGGAAGAAGGGAGATTATAAAGTCTATGAATTGTGTGATCATATACCACCTTGACTTCAGTAAATAAAGTTTTGCACAGTACACAGCTAAAAAGGCAATGCAGAGACATGATTTTAGAAAAGCCATCTCCCAGAAGCTGTGGGATTACACTTACGGAATGCGAGGATAAGGGAGATGTTACAAAGATGATTGCTTTATCAGAACAGAGGTGTAGGTGCTATCAGCAGAGTTTACAGAAACAAAGAACTTTTCTCAGAAGTACATTGGAATAAGATTTTTCTGAGTAATTGAAAAAAAAAAGAAAAAAGGAAAAGAGAAACTCCTCAAAGAGATTAAGATAGCAATAAACATGGCTTTGATGAAAGAATGTCTGACAGCAAAAGGTAGCTCTATTACATTTGTATCTCTTTTTCTTTTCTGCTGTTTGTGGTGGGTCTTAGCTGGCAACAGCATTTTGGATTTCTTTAGTGGGTAGAGGTTTAGAGGTTTGGTGGAAGGTATTGCGATGCTGTGAGAAGGCTTGTAGCGGCTTACAAATCTTTAAGTTCTGAACAAAATAAACATGTAATAAAAGGGATGAAGTTTACTGAAAAACTTTGACTTGTTCTGAGAGATGACTTGTTCTGTAGAACCTTCTACATTTGTGAAAAAAATTGTCTAAAACTGTTCTTTACACGTCCAGCAATAGGGAGTTTAGTACAGTTTCCAAACAAACAAACAAAAAACAACGGTTATCTTTTAGGATATGCTTTGATCTTTTTGGTCTCTCAGTTTGTGAAATTTAATGTTCTGCAGTTTCCTGGCTCCCCCTCTACATAGCAGCTTAAACCTGCAGCTTAAACCTTCTGACCATGATCCAACACAGCATTTGGGGTACAAGGTGAGCTCTGTGTCTAAAAGTGTCAAGTCATGTCATCCATTCTCCCCACCCCCTAAAAGATGGAGCTACGGCTTGCCATGGGGTAAGTATTCCATGCAGGATCTCTCTAGCTGAAAAGAAAACTAGATTCTGTCTTAGCGGCTCAAGAAGAATATAACACCAGTTAAATCAGTAGTTCATATGCACTGCAGTGTGTTGTGCTTCCAACCTGTAATTAGCTCAGACAATAGAAGATTCAAAACACTACAAGCCCAATCAACACAAGCTATTTACAGCAACACCGCAAGGAAATTCTGCTGAAGTTGTATCCCATGAACTGACATTGATACTGACATTCCAACACAAGCTGCTTTCGCTCATGAATTCTCTTCATGAGACAATAAGGACACACCAGGCAAATGATAAAATTCATTGTAGGTGCTGTGCGTATCCTCTTTTCTTTTTAACTTTTTTTTTCCCCAGAGAAATTTGACTTTTTCTTTCCCAGTTACATCCTCTTTTCAGACCACTCTGAGCTAATCTAAAAATTGCTTTAAGAAGCATATCTTTTGAGGTGGAGGAGGCATTTTGAATGCCTCAGGAACTTAGCAATGAAATATTGAATGTTAGTCTATGTGTATTTGGCCTATGTAAGCAATAACTGAAATTTCTCATTAGCTGTCACGGTTTTGACTGGGATAGAGTTAATTTTCTTCGTAGAGACTCACACAGTGCTGTGTTTTGGATTTTTGGTGAAAATAGTGGTGATAACACACTGATATTTTTAGTTGTTGCAGTGTTTACACAGAGCCAGGGACTTTGCAGCTTCTGGTGCTGCCCTGCCAGCGAGGAGGCTGGGGGTGCACAAGGAGCTGGGAGGGAACACAGCCAGGACAGCTGACCCTGGTGACCAAAGGGATGTCCCGTACCACACAGCGTCATGCTCAGCAATAAAGCTGGGGGAAAGAAGGAGGAAGGGGGGAACATTGGGAGTGATGGCGTTTGTCTTCCCAAGAAACCATTACGCATGATGAGCCCTGCTGTCCTGGCAGTGGCTGAACGCCTGCCTGCCCATGGGAAGCAGCGAATGAATTCCTTGTTTTGCTTGGCTTGCACATGTGGCTTTTGCTTTACCTAGTGAACTGTCTTTATCTCAACCCACGAATTCTGGCACTTTTACCTTTCCAGTTCTCTCCCCCATCCGACCTGGGGAGAGTGAGCGAGCGGCTGTGTGGGGCTGAGCTGCCTGCCGGGGCTAAACCACAACCCTAGCAATAGCTTTAGATCTCACATAAAGTGTCCTGATACCTTCACTACGTGTTGTAACATATGCAAATTTTTGCTCTTTATAATTGACACCAGTGAGGACACACCTTAACAGTCCCAGAAGAGAGGTCCAAGCCTGAATGAGTGCAGAAGCAGAGCTGCTCTCCTGTCATTTCCAATTGCATAAGCTCTTGTCTAGCTCCAACAGACACTCAATGCAACTAGTCAACTGGTGAGAGTGGGAGTGCCTGACCTGCCAGTCTCTTCACCAGATGCAGTTGAATGAAAGCTTCTGTAATTTAACCAAGAGTAGGCACCATATAAATTTAAAGTTAAGCAACATGGTAGTTTGCTTGTAAATCAGATTAATATGAAATAACAATAAAAGTAGAACATACTGAAGAGACAGTAGAACAATGTGAGAAAAGGGCATTTCTGACACTTGTTGTTTTAATAGCAATAATGAAGTTAGCTACTACAAATGAAATATGTGCCATTTATTTTCAGGAATGCACTTCTAATTCAAATCTCAATATTCTGTGAAAACTAGAGTATAGTTGTTTTTCTTAATGAAACTGAATAAGCAGAGAGATGGAATCCACTGAAGAAAATGTTGAATGACTGTAACAAACCCTGCTAAATAAACATATTTTAGTCTGTTTAACAATATTTGAATTACCAGTTTGGGATATGCGCTGTAAGATGATCCATTGCAAGCTTGTTTTTCGTATCTTAAAAATACAAAAGAACAAAAAGAAAAATGCTAAGAAGAAAAAAAACAGTCTTGTTGTAGCAGCTGTATTGCATTAGGTTACATTATCTGTGTAGCATTGGTAAGTCTTACTGAGTTTTGATATCTGAAAGTTTTGCCTAAAGGAAGAAAGCTTAACAAAGTTAAAAATGCTTAAGTGAAGGAGGAAATAAGTGGTAATGAGTACAGCAAAGGCTAAGCACAAGGACAATTGTGATTATAGTAGATCAGAGTCGGAAATGGTTTACAGTGTGAGTTGGAACACCCCCCCC
>VXAL01018450.1:13149-41271 GCA_013399475.1 Chauna torquata
CCCAACACAAACACAAAAAAAAGGTGTATCCAAAAGGATATTTCAAAATTTCAAATATCCTCCAAAAGGAGAAATATTTTAAAAGATTGAGAAACATATAATAATAGTAGGTTGGTTCTCTCATTCATTAACTCATAATGTGTTGGAAAACATAGAGTTTGAAAGGAAAATACCTGAAATTTGTAAGAAGATTAACTATATTTCAGTGCAATTGCTTATTGGCTGGAGGGCCAATAATTATTCAAAAAGGCTTAACTGCCAGACCCAAGAGGTAACAGCCCTGCTTACAAAGCACTTTGAAGGACTTCTATTGTCTTTCATGAGATTTTGGATAAGACCTCGTCCATACGAGCTATAACCTTTTTTTTTTTTTTTTAATTCAGATTTGAAAATGTGAAGTTTTCGGTTTGCACATTTACATCAAGGTTTGGTTTGTTCCTTACTGAGCAAAAAGGGTTTCCATCTGGACTTTTGTAAAATTCAAAATCTTTCTCTCGTAGTTTGAGACTGGATTTAAACATAATGTTAATCATTTTGGGTAAATCAAATTGTTTTTTTCATGGCAGCGTTTTTTATTAAGTGTGTGTGAGGGGGCAGATCTCTGTGAAAAAAATTGCTGTCATCTCATAAACAAGCCAAGGTACTAAGATTTTCATAAGCAGCGAGATGAACTTGGAATCTGAAATCCACAGTAAGGCACCAGCAGTGTTAGTGACTCCAGATATTTTAAGTATGCAGACAGACCCACAGAAATCAATGAGGTGTTCCTACCCAGGTGCTCAAAGTCAGATGCACAAATATGTCTGCAGATCTGCTGCTCTACATAATGTTTTAATCTAGCTCTAATGGCTAAGTTTCCAAAGCAGCGAGCATCCAACAGAACCTTCTGAGCCTGAGAGGGGCACAATGCGCTTTATGTATAAAGTTACTGTTTAGAAATTTGCAGCAGGATTATTAAATGCCTCTGTATGCCTGTGACTGAAAAGTATATCTCTTGCCCTGCATATGCTCACTGTCTGCTTCATCTCTGCCCAGTTTCTGCTGTTGCCTTTAGGTACTAAAATATTATAACTGTTGTTCCTTGCTTTCCATCCCTTTGTTTTCCACTCCTGACTTTTCTTCTTCCCATTTAGCTCCCTATGCCTCCTTTGTTTAGAAAATCATGTAACCACTTAAGTTCAGCAGCGCTTCATGCTTCAGTGAGTTTTTAAAAGAAAAATAATTCCTGAAGTGAATTTTCTTACCAAGGCTTTTGTTTTCAACCTTCTTGGTACCTGATGGTGTGATTAAGAATTCTTATTTTTGCATCCTTCTCAGTGCAATTAGTTTATTCCCATTCCTCTGATCATCTATTTTCCATCTTGTTGCAGTCCAATTTTGCACTCTAGTGTGTGTGCATATTATGGGACGCCCAGACTTCAGATTCATTGCCTTCCTTCCTGAAAGACTGTGACCGGTATGATGCCATGCCCTCAGCATCTGAATCAACACTTTTTGCAATCATGATTCCAGCTTTGATTTGTAATGTATTTATCTGGGAATACACCTCCTTATCTTGGTTGAATTCATCATTGTGTCTGAACACTGGATTCAGGGCTAAAAGGATATTATTTTTCAATAACTTACAGATCTTTTCTATGATCAGGATGGCTCAGTTTTTTTGTTTTTTTGTTTTACCTTTTAGAAGAGATTTCCTTATTACTTATTTATTTAAAAACTCATCATTTTGCATATATTGTCAATGAACTGTACGTGCCATCTATTAGTCCAGACACTTAAATGTACTCAGTCCTCCTATACAGGACTGCAGTATTTCTCAGTATTTGCTTCTCTTCTCAATTTAATAAGATCTGCAGACATTGAAAGGTGAAAATATGGTAAGTTCTATCTGGCTGTGTTTATGTTTTTAAGCAGAAACAGGATGAGTTGTCAGTATAGCTGTGTAAAGATATAATGAAAGAGTAATCAAAATATTGATAATGGCCTAATTCTGGCCTCTCATACACCTATGCTGTACGTAACATGTGTTTCAGGGTAGAATGGGGTACAGTCTCAATATCATACTCAGTATCCAGCAGCAATAAGTGGATTCTACATTATTTAGAAGCAGATTTTACTAACCTATAGAGTTCATATGATAATACAGGTCCAGATTAACATCAAGGTGATTTATGAGTTTCATGTGACAAACACATAATGTTCCCAGGGGACAGCGAACACAAAGCCAGGTTCTCATCTGGTGTCGCTTAATAGAGCTCCCACAAAGTCAAGTGAACACATTTTGGGGAATACAAAATACTAGCATTTTCAGCTCTGGTGATGGTGTTGGCTTTTATTATTAAATATCAAATTCTGTTGGGTGTACATGATTTCTCACAAAACAATACTGCCTATCTGAATGAGAGAGGTTGCATAACTACGAAAGCAAACTAAGTAGTTATGAACCTCTAAATATATAACTCCCCAGTGTTGGACTCCTTCATTTCCATATAACACAAAGATAATTATGTTAGCATGCTGTACAATAATGCCAGTAGAAATTACGTAACAGTCAGTCAAACTGACTTAGTTTCTCAAATCTACACAGCATTGTATAATTAAGTACAAATTTAATTTCCCAGTCAGGTGCATATATAGTAGGATACTTAGGCATCATTGATACTTCAGAAATGTGATAGAAAGGTTATTTGACCCACTCAAAAGGATACAATATGCATAAAGAATAATAATAGATCTTGGTAATAGTAGAAGTACTGCTGAAAAGTAAGGCAAATCACAGAAAACTACAAAACGGTAAAGACTTTGGAGACTTTCTTACCACATTCAGAGTTAGCATATTTGGTTAACACTTCCAGTAGAAGGAAGAAAATAGAAATATTTTAATTTTGCAACTTTTTCAGAAAATCACTGGGTAAGTGGTCACTTTATTATTTTCATGATTCAGATGTGATTTACTGATTATGATTCATTCTTTTTTTGTGTGTTAGTTGTTGTTATTGTTATCATCGTCATTGTTGTTGTTAGGTCATGAATTGCCCATTATAAGAGCAAAACATTAGAGCTGATCATAATATACATCTAAGAATATGTGTATTCTTCACATAGCTTTATCTCACAGCCTGCAAATGCAGCCTTAGTGGGTCTAATCCAGAGTATGGTGAGTTAAACAGCTTCCACTGTTTCCAAAAGTCATACTTCAACAAACTCAGACCTCATATCAAACACCAAATTTGTATTGACAGAGGATGAAAAGTCCATTTTACAAAGGATTTTGAGATTTAGAAATCTGGTTTCTTTCATCTAGAATAAATTCAGATAGATATTTAATTCACTGAAAGAAAACTGAAAATAATAATTTCAGGTTGTCTTATAGTTTTGTTCCAGCTTTTGAAAATTTCATATTATACTGCATTTAATGTATGACAGAATGAAACCCTTCAAATTGCAAAATTGTTTCAAAATAAATCAAATCATACATTTCAACTTAAGCATAGGTCCTTTTCTTTAGAATATGATTCCAATGGTCAGGTCTAAAGGGTACTAAAGAATAACTATTATCAGTGTGCAATTTTATAAAAGATGATGCTACCATGGCTTTGTAGAACTAACACTCAAATTGTGCAGTACTACAACTCAAGAAAGTAAATTGCATATTTTTTCCTATTGTCTTCCAACATATATATTAAAAAAAGGAGCATGTGCATTATCAGAAACAAAATATCTGATACTAAAAGTGAAACTTCCATTACCAGGACTAAGTGAGTTTCTGGACCAGTGTCTGGAGCAAACACGGGTCAGAATATCTTTCCCTATCCTTTTCTATTTGGCCTTAAGGTCAACAGCCTTTGCGTCTGACCCACCCCCTCCCTTTCTGATTTGAGAGTGGGTCACTTGTCCAGTTGTGTTCCTGAACAAAGCCAGCTGCTGAATTAAAAAAAATTAAAATTTAGATGATGCTCCTAATGGCCATTTTACTACTCCAAGTATTATACAGATATGTTCCAGCTACATTTAATGTCATAAAGTTAGCCATAAGTTCATAAAAGGATCATGGGAAGTGAAGGCAGGAATATGGATTGCACTAGCTTCACTTTAAGAATGAGATAGCTCCACAATATGCCAAGTCTGAGTACTAAATACAATAAATGCTCTGATACCTTGATAAAACCTGCCAATAGACACTCCAACACATCCTTGAAGCCTGTGTGTCTTCTCTTCTTCCTTTTTACTCTATAAATATGTATATAATATGTATTTCGACACTATTTCCTTCCAAGAAGATGCAAAATATCCATGTGCTAAATTTCCTACATTATATGGAGAGAAACGGTATTTATGTTAATATTTTAATTCTGTTGGCAAAACAAATCTTGAGACCTCTGAAGACACCTTCTAGCAAAAAAAGGCATGCAGCTTTCATAATATCACAATGACGAAGTTAAATATGCACTGTATACCATACAATGTGTATAAATGAATTTTCCTGGAGGTGTTTTGTAATTTATTAAATGCAGCCCTACACAGTGGTGTGCAATGCTCTCCATAGGAAATAAATACTCGCAATGGAGAACATTGTAGGTCACTGAATAGGCCTGTCTTCAAGGATTGGTTGTTTTATTCATCTCATGGCCTTATTCCCTGACTCTCTCTGTGGCTTTCGTCAAGGCCTTTTCTTTTTAATTATCTTTCCAGAAAAGAACTCCTGAGGGATTAAAGCAAAGAATGTTTCTGAGGTCTGTTTTGGCACCATCGAAGGAGGATGTATGGTTTGTTAACCCATTTATGTTTCTTTTCTTTGTAGAAATATTTCTTGTTAATAGTTTTTGCTGACTTCTTGCTATGTCTTCTCCTCGCCTTGCTGTTTTCCAGTTTTTATATGGGGTTGGTGGCTAAGAAAGAAGAGAAGATGCAGGATGGGCAACTGACCCTGTTTTAGGAAAGAGATGTTCAGGTCCTGTGATAGGTTTCTGTGTGACTTCAGACAACCAATTTAACCTTTTTTTCATGTAGATGGAAGAGCTTAATGCTGTGCTGCACAGCATTGGCTGAAGGAGCCAGTTGGAGTATTGGAAGTAGTACAGGTGATTGAGCTTGGTGACCTACCTGGATTCTTTAAAGGACATGGGTAATCCACCCAGCTGAACCAATGCAATAATGTAGCTGCACTGCTTCAGACACCCGGAGTAACCTGAATAGTTCACAACACAGTACTGTGCAGACACTTGTGTCTCAAATTAACAAATTGATAAAATGAGCCCTTCTTAAGAAGAGGAAGAAAAATTGTGGAATACTTAGATACTATAATGAAGGAGCTGATATAAATACTTAAAATAATTTTGTAAAATTTGATTAATTTCTCTTTGACATTGAGATAGAAGTGAGCTACAATTAAGTATTGAATTTCCATGCCCTTTGAGGATGCTTGTGCCTGAAAAGTTGGAGTCAAGTCCACAGAAATTTTGTTTTGTTGAGGTTTATTGATGTATAATTAACAATTGTTGAAGGAGGGCCAGAACTGAGAGATTTGATATTCTGATATATTTTCAGACATACAGAAACCCAGTAAATGTACCACTTCAGCTGAAAGCTGTTTTGTCTTTGGTGCATCTTGAGGCTTTACCATATTGTTATGCAGTTCTAAAACAAGTGAAAATGCATGAAAAACAGATTTTTTGTTGTTTTTTATTTAATGAATAGAGAATTGGTCAGGATTTTTCAAATTGTTGAACCCAATGAAATCAAGAGGACTTAAATCAATTGCACAAGAACTAGCCCTTTTTTTATATGAATCAGGACTCAGTGGTTGAAAATGTAACCACCCCTGTCTAAGGGGACAGTACACAAGTTTATATTCCCAACGATGCATGCTAAATGAACACTTCTTCTCTTTCTTAGGTGCTGAGAAATCCTGGTGATTTTTTTTTTTTTTTACCCTGAACTCTTTCTGGTATATTTAAAATCACAAATTAGAAAAGTTTTACTGGTTCTGACAGCTTCTGAGATTTATAGTCAGTAAACAAAAAACACTCCTTTTTGAGAATCATTGCTATTTTCATAGCAAATTATTTTCATGAAATTGAAAATCTACAGTATATTCTGTGGTTTTATGAGATATCCAAAATGTTTTTTTTTTTTTCTTGACTTTTTTTTCCTTGTGTCAGTAGGGACAATTTCTCTCACATGCTTAATCTCAATCTTCAAAACAGAAGGCAGATAATTTATCTAAAAGGCTCAAAAGTCTTTGATTAATAACCAGGGGAATTGCAGGTATTAAAATCACCCCCAAGTGACCCCATATTGTTCCATGAATCCATCAGAAACTTATTCTGAATTACAAAGAAAAATTAATTAAAAAGTATAAGGACTACAGAGCTCAAATAAAGTATGCTCCCCTGAGTTCATATGAAGATCTATATGCATGCAAAATATCATAAAATCAGATTTAATTTACAGTATAATTTTCTTCTTCAACAACAAGAGGAATACAAGAACAGCAATTTTTGTATTTTTTTTTATTACTATTGAGTTTTCCATAACAAGCCTACCTATTACAATGACTCTTGTATTAATGTCAGAGAAAGAGGGATTAGAGAGAAGAGCCAAATGTCATTTCGGTAGTTGGAATTGTAGTAATAGGTGAATCCCATCTGGTTTGGTTCAATAGGACAGTAAACCATGATGCTCTTGTCTTGGTTTGAATGGATAAGCAAAACTTCAAATGAGTTGTAAGGAGCTTTACAAATAATTTTGCAAATTCTACTTATGTACATCACATGATTGTCCTAATTTTATATGTATTTTGCTTATATTTGTTCTTCTCAGTTTGTTTACTTTTCTTAGTAGGACATGGTCATGTTTTCAAATGTTTTTAGATACTCAGGGTTATAACTAGGTGCCACAAATGGATTTGTGTCTCCCACCTACTATGCCTCATGCTTTAGCATTAGCCAGGTATGGGTCTCAGCCCTGCTCATTTTCAATAGTGTGTGTGGATTGCTGTGGGCTTTATAGGCTTGTTTAATTTAGGGCCTTGTAAAAAAAAGATAGCCTAACAGTGATGCCTGTCTTGCATCTTTGTTTTCTTAAACATTTTCAAAAATCTTGGGCAGACACACATCTATCAAATCGCTTTGGCTTGTGAGTTGTTGTGATGGTCTTACTGAGGAAAGAGTTTGTTTAAACCAACCCCACCCAGGCTTTCCAAATGTGAGTCTTTAAGTGCTGTCCTGCACAAAAGGTGACATCCTGATTCAGAGTCATTAAAGCTAATGAATCTTAATGCCTAAAAAAAGGTTAAAGTTACCTATGTAATGAACTACCAATGTAGCACAGAATGACAGAAGATTTGAGGTGGGAAAGTACTGCCGGAAACTGTCTAACGCAATCCCCTGTGCAAGCAGGGTCACCTACTGCAGATCGCTCAGGACCATGTCCAGTCAGGTCTTGGATAGCTCCAAGGCTGAAGACTCCACAGCCTCTCTGGGCAGTCTGTGCCAGTGTTTGACCATCTCCAGAGTAAAAAAGTTTTTTTGTATGTTTAAGCGCAATTTCCTGTATTTCAGTTTGTGTTCATTACCTCTTGTCCTCTCACTGGGCACTACTGAACAGTCTGTCTCCCTCTTTTTCATTCCCTCCCATCAGGAATTTATAAACATTAATAAGATCTCTCCTGAGCCTTCTTTTCTCCAGGCTGAACATTCCCAGCTCTCTCAGCCTCTCCTTATATGACAGATACTCCACTGCTTTAATCATTTTTGTGGCCCTTTTCTGGACTCTCTCCAGTATGTCCATGTCTCTAACGTACTGGGGAGCCCAGAACTGGACATAACACTCCAGATGTGTCTCACCAGTGCTGAGTAGAGGGAAGGGTCACCTCCCTCGACCTGCTGGCAACACTCCTCCTAAAACAACCCAGGAGGCCATTGGCTTTCTTCGTTGCATGGGTGCATTTCTGACTTGTGTTCAACTTATTCACCAGCACCGCCAGGGCCTTCTCTGCAAAGCTGCTTTCCTGCTCATCAGTTCCCAGTGTGTAGTGGTGCATGGAGTTATTCCATCCCAAGATGCAGGACTGCACTTCTTGTTGAACTTCATTAGACTCCTGACAGCCCATTTCTCCAGACTGCCCAGGAACCTCTGGGTATCAGCACAATGCTTGGGCACTGCTACTGGTGTTGCATTGTCTGCAAACTTGCTGAGGGTGCACTCTTGTCCCACTGACCAGATCATTAGTGAAAGTATTATAGTAACAGACCCAGTACTGAACTCTGGGGTACACCATTAATGCCACTGATCACAAGCTATTGAGCTTCAATAAGAAGACATTTGTGTCTTATATTACTGTAAGGATTTAACTGCTGGAGTTAAAACCAAGGAAGTTTGTTTAGGTTAAGCATTACTGGATGAATTCAACAATTCTTTGCTTGCAAAGCTTAAAGATTATAAACACATATAGAAACAGCCTGTATTATTTTTTTGTCAATGCTGTCATTTATGTTCTGAGAAAAGTGGTACTTTGGAAGCATGCTAATTCAGAAAATATAGGCATAAAAATTTTGTCAAAACAGGTGCTATTTATATAAGAAAGAAATGTGATTTCTTTCTCTTTTATTTCCTTTTTTACTAGCCCAGTCTGAACCCAGATGAAGTTTATTTTAATTCCTTCTGCTGTTTGCTGTAATTCCTATCTCCATCTACTGGAACCATGGTTATAGTTACAAGGCATGATTTGCTCATCGTTACTTCGAATAATAGTTTGCAGATGCAGTCCCACTGAAACTGAACAAAACTGCTTGTGGAGTAAGATGTTATTCAAGAGAAGACAGAGTGGCAGAATCTGGCCCACCCTTAATAGTTTAGGGCTAGAGCGTGCCGCAAGGATGCAGCTCATATGAATCAGCAGTGTGTTGTACCATCCCAGGAAATGAAGGCATGTGGTCCTTACTGAACCTGCTACTTATCATTGAGGTCAATAGTACATTGTGGACATGTAGTTCCAGAAACATACTGCTGGCTGGTTCTAGTAGGTTGCAAAATGGAGGACAGATCATAAATTTTACCCAGACTACAACTATCTGAATTCTCTCCGCTTTTTACTCAGAAGGAAAAGCAGTATTTGAAAAAATCCTTTTATTTCAGAGCCATATTCTGGGTGCCTCAGGATATACCACCCTGAGTTTTAGCAGAAGTTCTAACTCACTGGAGTAAGGAACATCTGTAATGTCTGGTGCCCTGATCTCCACCATCTCATGCAAATAAATAGATGAAAAAGCTTGCTGTATGTGAGTTATCTAGCTAGCTGCATGCTAGCATATCATCTGTCATGAGGTCCATCAGGTTACACAGGCCACCTATCAGACCTCAAGGAGGATATAGAATATATCACCTGCCATCTCCTCACTGTTCCTGGCAGACGTTTTTCTAACCAATCCTCATCAGTTCCAATGAAGGAATTTCCTCAGTATCAACCCATGGCAGTGTTTGACTGGGGCAACAACCCAGAATGGACCTTGGATGACACAGTGTCCCAGAAAGCTGGATGTGACATCATCCACAACATCCTCCTTGTGATCTGTGCTCTGCCCCAAAATTGACTGACTCACATTGTTAAGAATAGGCCAGCAAGGAACAGAGGATGAATGGAAACGACATACAAATCAGTCATGTTTCTTTTTCTTTCACCTTTGCATTAATGGGCAAATAAATTACTGCAGCTTCAAAAGGCTGTAAATATTTGGCTTGCTCAGCTTTCAGCGTTGGGAAAAGGAGATAAACAAAATTAAATCTCCATGCATTACCTTCCCTTTTCTCTCCCTGTCTTTTTCCTCTTGTGAGGAAAAGTTGTCTGCAGAAGGCAAATACAACTCAGCTTTCTGACAGAGGATCAGGTGCATCAAACATTTCCCCAACTCAAAGAAGCACCTTTGAACTGGAAAATGGTTCAGTGGCAGCTCCTTCTCTTAAGAACTGCAGGATCCAGGAAGGAGGACAAGGACAAAGACAAGGACAAAGACAAGGACAATGACAAGGACAGGGGCAAGGAAAAGGAAAAGGAAAAGGAAAAGGAAAAGGAAAAGGAAAAGGAAAAGGAAAAGGAAAAGGAAGTTCTACATTTTGAGGATTAAGCATCAAACCAACAAAAACAAATGTTTACTCAAGACAGAAGAGATAGCAGCTGCCTGGAGCATTTTGCTTGGGTTTTCTAAGTGCTAAAAATAGTGCTGTGTGTTTGAATTTAACTCAAGTTAACTACAAAACACAAAAATATAATTGATTCGGCTGCTCTGCATATGCTCTCTCCTTGCTTTCACTGGCACAACATCCTTCTTCAGCTTCATTTTTAGCTGCTTGCAGACTCGGCTCTTGAATACTCTCTGCTTCTCCCCCTCCCTGTTGTGTTTCTTATGAAACTTTGGATTTGCTGCTTGTCTCTGTAGCACTGCAGCCCATTGCCTGCCCCAGAGCAGGCTGTGATTGGAGGCAGCCTTCTTAGCCATCTGGAAAAGTAAACACCAATAGAGTAAAGCCTGAGGCTTTTCTGCAGAGCATAAAAAGCTTTTCCCAACTCAAAATACAGTCCCAGCTTCCATAGAAAGTCCATTCCTCTGCAGTCAATTATTATTATATAACAATCAGTTGAGTGTTTCTCCTGTATATCAAACTCAGCTTTTAGAGATCCTTGCTCAGATGACTCTGAACAATAGTAATTTACTGGATATGCCTTGGCAGCCTCCCTCTAAATAAGTACAAAGAAACTGTCTCTCTATTTTTCTCAGTATGGGCACTACTGTGTTTTGGTACCACATAGTCATTTTCCCTACTTATTTTATATTGCTTTTGAATGAGTCCATGAATCCAGAACCTTCTGCACTTATTTCTTTCTGCAACATCAGCATTTTAACATATTGAACTGACAGTAATATGTTGGCTTTCATTCCAGGAGCCTGATTGTGAAAACTACAGCTCTATGGATGAGGGGGGTCACCTTGAGAAGTTCACCTGAAGTCTGGCAAGGAGAACCTGCACAATCTGTGCTGTACCACACTGGCTGAATATTTCGGCTGTCATTCTCTGTGGGGAAATAGAGGCACAGCAATGCTAAATGTTACAGCCTGATTTTGTTACTTGCTCCTTGCTGGAAGTGGGACAGATAAGAACTCCTTTTAAAATGGTTTCAATTTTAGCACTGATTTGTTTGAATTCTCAATAGTTTTAATCCTCAGCAGCTCATAAATCTTTTGTGTAGCATTCCACCTTTAGGAGACAAAGTTGTTTTATCTGAAGGCAACTCAATCCAGACCTAGCCTAGCACCTCTTTAAAAGCAGCAATAGCTTTCAGTTCAGCATTAGCTAGAAACAACTTGCAAACTGTGAGATATTCAACACTCAAGTACTGAATGGCATGGATTCGTGCTACAATAGGTTCTGCAGACTTTGGATCTCCCCTTCCTTAGGAAATACCATAGCCCTGGCCTACACTCCAAATGACAGACTTCATTGTGCCCCAAGAAGATGTGGTTTAAAACCATCCGTTCTGCCTAAGTTGATGTTTGGCCTCAGAAGACAACCAAAAGTTTTGTGTCCCAGCTGGATGGAAGTGAACAGGGTGCAGAAGTCTCAGGTATCCCCCTGTGTCTGATGTTTCCTATTCATCAGTGGTAGGTGGCTGGCTTTTGAGATGTATGGATTTTTTTTTATTTTTTTATTTTGTTTATAGATGAAAGTGAAGATGCAGCCAACCATACCAAGTCAACTCACAAGGAAGCCATCTCCCAAGTTTCATCTTTTTGAGTTACCTTGTCAGAGACAGGGGATTATTCTTTCAGTTCTTCAAGTGGATGGCATCTGGGTAATCTTTATGGCTTTTCCTAAACTGTACTAAACATAGTCAAGCACATAAATGCACTTATAAACAAAGAAGCTAGACTTATTTCATATTTTTCAAATACACGTAACAGTAGCCCGTTGCTGCTATGGAAATGTGAAAGACTCATCTTTTTTCTCTGTTTTCGCTTATCCCTATGCTCCACTGGTTTCAATATTACAGTGGAAAGAACAAATGTCTTTATATTTGTCTGGTACATCCTGTTGGCTGTCTGTGACTTGCATATACAAGCAATATTAAAAATGATCATGAGCAGGGCAAAACCGCAACTTCAGTATTGCCCTGAGCTTTGTCACAATGCAGGTCTTACAACTATTTGGTTCTCTCAGGCAATTACCGAACATTTTGGTAAACTGCCTATCATGCTTGTGCACTAGAAATGACCATGCATAAAAGAAAGAGGGAGAATGAGTTACTTATAAAATAGAATGTAAGTAAGTTACTGCTGTGCATGCATGTCTCATTCCAATGCAGCATGAAAATCTTGTTTGGATATTTATAGAGGTTGAAATAATACAACTTGGAGAGTTTTCCACTGGCTGAAAAAATCATTAGCCTTGTTTCCTCTTTTCCATGTACTTAACTTCCAGCAATCCTGTTTCTGTTCTTCAAAGGAGGTGTTTAGCTAGAAGTGTCTGAGCCAGAAGACTTGTGCCTTCAGGTGGGTGGTGGGGAGGACGTTTTTAGTTTGCTTTTAGTTTCTCACTCTTCTAGTCTGTTAGCAATAGAAAATAAATTGTATTAATCTTCCTATGCTCTGTTTTGCCCATGATGGTAATTGGTGAGTGTTCTCCCTGACCTTGGGAGAAGTGGGCCCATGTGAACCTTGTGAGGTTCAACAAGTCCAAGTGCAAGGTGCGGCACCTGGGTCGGGGCAAGCCCAGACACGAGTACAGACTGGGAGAAGAACGCGTTGAGAGCAGCCCTGCAGAGAAGGACTTGGGGGATGAATGGATGAATGCTGTGAAATGTTAGCATCTCTTTTCTTTGAAAGAAAGAGGAAACTCAGGATGGTGGATGGGGAGAACAGTCCTGTCCTGCCTCGGGTCTGTGTCTGCTGGCGTTCATGCTGCTGGGGGTGAATGGGATATCTGCATTGTAGCAGTGACAACCATAATGTAAAAGCCAAAATTCTTCCACAGTACCTTCTCTTGGGATTTCAATGGACAATGGATCTGGCCTCTATATTCAAGTCCAATTTGATGTGGGCTCCTCTGAGTGAAGCAGTTTAATTAGTCAGATGATATAGTGGGATAGATGTTTTCAAAGTATGGAGGGACAGGAGCATGCATCCCTTCATCAGTCTTGCTGCGTGTTAGTGGAACATGAGCTTACCCATCCCTGCTGCTCCCAACCATGCCTTTGAACTTCCCCCATTAATACTTGTCCTCAGTTCTAGCTGAGCTTTCTTGAAACATGTTGCTTGGAGTGAATGCTGCACCTTGAGATACGAATCCAAAATCAGTCTCAGCTCTTTGCTGTCTCAGATCGTCTATGCTTTGGTGTATTTCTAAAACCAGACTCATGAGAGAGAATTCTACGAATTACACTGTGATATTTTTGAAGGCTGTTAAAGGATTTTATAAAAATATTTGGGGATTTATGCCTCATGAACTACGTAATCTCAAATTAAACATATACTCTATTAAGGCATCAAAGCAACAGCTTTAATCTGTTTTCCCTGTTTCAACAATTTAAGAGCCAAGCCTTATCAGAAATTGTTGCTGCTAATGACAGCCTAACATTCACTATATATTTTCAATTATTTTTTCCTCCTGCATTTATCTCTCATAACCTATTTGACCTATCTGTAAAGAGTGACAGTTTGGCTGGTGTCTGAAGGAGAAGGAGTACAAATTCACTTCTTTTGTACAGCCAACTTCTGTGTTTAAAAGTCTGTACTGTGGAAGTGGTATCTGATGATACTGCAGAAAAACAGTAACTGATGTTTACCTGCAGTATGAATCAGACGGAACTTCTTTAATTACTACTGTAAGTGCGTTACAGTGATTAAATATATACATAGCTATGTGTTAATTTTTTTTTCTTAGCGTTCGAACAGGTGGCATTGAAATTTGTACGATAGCAGCTATCTGCAAAAGTGATCTTTGTATTGATATGATTTTCCCCCACCCAAAGAACTGGCCAGCAAGGAAGCCCTCCTTTAAGAGAGCTATGGGGCATTTAAGAAGGTGGAAAGGCCCAATTCCTTGCTTTACAGCTTCCCTCAGTAAGTAGTGAGTCACAGTTGAAATATATACTGCACAGCTCCTGGAATATGTTTTTCTGCCTATGTGGAGAGGCAGAAGGCTGTATGGGGTACCGTGCAGAGCCTAGGCTGTGCAGAATACTTTGCAGGTTTGGTATTTTATGTTTAATGTCTTTTAAAAAGTGAGCTAGGAAAATTTTTGAGGATATGTGAAGGGAAAATAATTTTGTGGAAGAACAAAGGGACTTTACCCTCATTTGTACATGATTTGAGGCTTACACTGATATATTTCAAACCGCAGCATCATTTAAAAAATATAAATGTAGAGACTGCATGATTAGAGAAGCAGGTCCTGTTCTCTTGTTTGCAATTTTTCTTATGTTTGGCTCAACTTTAATGAGGGTGAACTTTTGTTCATTTTGTTTTGATTCTGTTTTGATGATGTTGTATAGTACCCCAAGCACCTCAGTTATGCCAATAGGGTTTTATAAATAAGTTATTAATTATTATTTATGTATATGTAAAAGAGAACAGCTTCAGAAGGAAAAATAATCTTCCCACTTAGAATTGCTTTCATAGAAGAAGTCTGATTAGTAATATGTTTCATGAATTTTTAACTGCTTTTAAGATGATTTAACAGCAGGAATCAAGCAGAGAAGCCATCATCATGGGATCTGTCTCCTCTCTGAAGACTAGTAGCAAGCCCTCTGCAGGTCACAGATGGTCTGTGGGCCAAAGTTTCAGAACCAAAGCACTAATCAATCAGAAGTAAGACAGCACCATTAATCATTTTGGAGAGCTCATTCTTTCATTCACAGAGCTCTGACGTTGGTTTCTCTTTAAAAAGAATAGCCCCTTTAAGAAATACCTTAAAAAGCAATTGTCTGTTCTCAGTGGAACAAACTTTCATATATGTCAAAGTTTCCCTGTGGAAAAAGATGACTTTTTTCAAACCCAGACCAGAAACGAGTGAGTAGAAATGCTGCTTTATAACATGCAACCTTGCCACTGTATGACAGCAGAAGAAGCTCCTAGTCAGCTCAAGGTACCTACTTCAGAAAGTTCTTGTGGAAGTTGCTGTTTGGCTCACTAGAAAATGAAAGGAAAACTTGAGAAAAAAAAATGGCTAATCTATTTTGAACTATCCCACCACAAACTGGCCCTCCACAACTATAAACTGTGTGGAAAATAAAGGACTACAAAAGAAAGAAATAAGCAACAGAAATGAAGGATAAGAAAATAATAAAGTTTTTCTTTTTTTCAAAAAATAAAAAAGTATTAAATGTATTCTTATAAGAATAAATGCTTTTTTTTTTTTTTTTTCCCTCTCCAGAGATTAACTGAAGTGTTTTAAGACTAATTTCAATGGCTTGGCCTTCAGTTTGGTCTTGTACACATACGAAGGCAACTAGCAAGCACTTCTTCTTGCATCAGAAATGGAAAAAATAAACCAATTTGACCTGATATCATGGTGAGAATGGCCTGGCATTCCATGGGAGCAAGGAGTCATATTGCATATGCATATTGCATAGTGCAATACCCACACTGCAGTTGCTTCTACTTCTTGTGTGTGTACCTGGCTTCCTGCTGGTGACGCTTTTTACCAAATTAGAGTGGATTTGAATCCAATAGAATATTTCAAAAGTCGGGACACTTGCCATATTATTTTATTTCAATTTTAAATGGCTTTTGCCAGCAGAGTGCACAACAGGCACAGACCACTTTGAAACTTTGTTTTGTCATGTAGGAGCCTAACCTGAGAGTCTAGATTGAGAGTAAAACATTTGTTTGCAAGACTTTTAAAATAAGAGTGCCAGTAGGCCACCCAGGAAGGAAGGTAGCTGCCTGCAGCTGCTCATTGCACACAGACCTGTGTGCTACCTGGGAGGGAAATTTTGCTCACTCCTGTCCGGGTCTCCTTTCTGCATTGTGCTGTGAACTCTGACAGTCAACAGGAGCAGGGAATAGGCAGGCTGGCAGCAGAATTATTCAGGAATGATACAGCTTCCCAATCTGTTGCTTCTTTCTTTTCCTTCACTGGTAGGATAATTGCTCATCCTTCAACCTAATGGGAGAAAGCAGTTGAATCTGAGTACATACTAGATTGTAGTATTCTGGCTGTCTGACCAGGTGACCTAAGAAAACTTACTCAAAAATTACCTAAATGTTCCCTGAAAAGTAGTATCCTCTGCTTTCCTTCTCCCTCTCTTTCTTTCTCTCTCTCACACTGTATGGTGATCATGTGTTTTAGACGGCCTAACAACCCAGACCCATCTTTGAAATCTGTATTTACACTGGTTTAAAAAACCCTACCACATTATTCTGCACCTCTGTTTTGAAAATTGATAATGCTTTACATTTTGCTTCTGATTTTTCTTTGGATGCTGAAGATGCATTCTTTAATTTTTGTTTTATTTTATTTTATTTTTATTTATTTATTTATTTTATCATCAATCATTTTCATTGGCAAGATCCCAGGGACAAGGACAGTCCCTCCAGAAGAAATGGTATTGACTGCCCCTGTAGTTTCACTGGGATTATGGCCCCAACCCCACATTAGCTCTGAATCAGCCATTCACTGTCAGGAACAGGCAGTATGCATGAAAATGATGGACGTCAAACATTTTCATTGGCTTTGGCTGCAGAAAGATTTTGCTTTCTGAAAAATAATGTTGAGTAACTTTGACCTGACAGGGTTCTGCTATACCAAGAAAATTTTCCATGGGTTTGTTGTCCTGAAAGCATATTTCTAGGAGGAATTAGTAATCTGAATGTGTTGCTTCTAGTTATTTCACCTGCCTAACCTTAATTAACCGTAGGAGAGATCCAGAGTGTAGAGAGGAACCTTTGGTACCTTTCCTAGGAGAGCCTGAAGAAGAGACAGCTGAGCTTTGCCCTGCAGCCATTGCCTACTTCTGTGTTCCCACATAAATAACTAAAAGGGTGCAAAGCCAGTCGGCCACCAGGGCAGCAGCACTTCTCCCCACTAATGAGAGTGACCTTTCAACCCACAGCTTCACATGACTGAAATCAGGGGAAATTAGTTTATTCAAATCAGAGCTTGTATAACTGGTGATGCTAGAGCTGAAATTCTTGCTCATGGTGTGCTGAATACATTGTGGATCTATTTGAAAAAATTGTAGAAATCAGACTGAAGATGAAAAGACTGCAACTGAACCAGCGAGATCCTCTGTAGTTTCTGACAGATAGGTGTAGAATAATGATGTCTCCAAGGTGTCTGTCCTTCCGTTTGGTGAATTACACATTTAACTGGAAAAATCACCACTGCTGAACCAAAGGTCCTGCTGCTTACACGGTTTACAAAGGCCCTTAAAATTATGGACAAGAACATAGTTTTTTGAAGAAAGGGAGACTGCTGTGTGGGTTGAAGGGTAATGTTTAAAAGCTTTGCTCATCCCAAAGCAGCCACATCACTTTTCATTGGCTGTTATACTTAAGCTTGAAAAGGGACATTGAGATCTTAATTATCTATCTATCTATCCATCTATCTACCTATCTAACCAATTTCTTCCATACTAAACACTAACAAAACAGCTGATATATTTATGGAGTACTTTAAATATTTTAAATGTAATTTATGCAACTTATATATTATTTTATGCAATAAAAATATTATTTCCAAAGGAAAAAGAGCCAACAAAAGACACCTAAATGTGCTAAAATTAAATTCCTTATGGAATTGTACTACTTTCTTACTTAGGACTAACACAACCCTCACTTGAAATATAAATGAACAAATTATTTATTATAAACATAAAATGCAACAATGAATTTCAAGACAAAATCTTCCTTTGTCATGTATGATACATGCAATTATCGTTGTTTAAGGGTAAGCTTTAACAGCATTTTTTTCCACAGATCGCCTTTCAGGAGTTGTCATTGTCAGTTTGCCAGAGGTTGCAAATAACCTTAGTGTGTATAACTGGTAAAAACACATCTAGATAGTTTTTATTCAGCTGAATAGAGTTTGTTCATTTTTCCCTTCAAACACTTTGAAAAATAACTGCATTGAGTATACAATGTAAACTACCTAGACTTCTTTAACCCAAATCCTTTAGGTATTTCTGGGGTTATACAAGCTATAAAGAGCTTGTCTGTGACAGCAAGGAAAGTGCACTTTGCTTGTCATATTGGTATTAAATTCCCCAAACTGATAATTTAGAAATATATAATAAATTTAATGAGTTGCTATAGTTGTTTAACAGCAGTGCCCTTATTTGGTACACTTGGGATCTACTGAATGCCATCTACCTTATATACTTGAGATTTTCTAAACTCTACGCATGGTAAAGCTGTGTCTGACCTTACTGGTTCATGAATAATCAGAATACATAGCATTTTTTCCATTTAAAATTCAAATCTTCTGTGAGTTCAACTTCACAATCTGTTCAGGGCACTAGAATACATTAAGGGTTATCTTTAGGTGGATGAGTAAAAATATATTATAATTTTTGTTAAATACAAAATCTATAGTTTGATGAAAGTATTTTCCAAAGCTCCCTATTAAAAAAAAAAAAAAAAAAAAAAAAAACCCTAAATGAACCATTCCAAACAAAAAATTTTGTTGGGCCAAGAAGGAATAGGAATAGGATTTTAAATTAGTTGTTGGCAGTTGATGTGTGTTTCTCAGGGTGACATTCTGGAGGAGCCCCAGGTTGGCTCCATTTTAACCTACTGTTACACATCCAGAAGCTCCATTTCAGTCATGTTGAGAAACAAACTTCCACTCTCTACATCTCATTTAAAGTTCTACTTTAGACTTTTAGAAATCTTTCTGGACTCTCCAGCTTTCTCCGACTAAGATCTCCTGAGATGGTTATAAACTCAGACATTCTTAAAACATAAGCCGATAGAATGTGACTATGATTTTTTACTATATTTGATAATTTATGGTAAGTTGATGATGTCTTCCGACAGTTTTAAGATCTCTCTACTGATTCTTTTTTCAACTTTCTTCACATTCATTCGGTCTCATATTTATCACAAAGACATTCAGTCAACTCTTTCACCTCAGATGTCTCAGACTTCGTGACATTTAAAGGGCTGTAACATCCATCAATCTCTTTCTTAATCTTCTTCCCCTACCAGAATTCCACTGCCTAAACCATACCAGTTCTCCATCTTTCATTAATTATGTTGCTCTCTATTGTTTGTAAAAGACCCATCAAAGTTACTCTTTGCTGCGTCTGATCAGGACAAAGTATAGCTCAGGTCTATAAGGAGACTAAATCATACAACGAAATATTCAGTGACACAGGAATTTCAGATCAAGACCTAGAATTCATAGCTTCTCTGTATGTTGTCTCAATCATTATCCTACATTTATTCTTAGTTTCTCAGACAGTAGTCTAGTGATTTATAAATCAGAGGAAAAATTGGAACCACTAGAGAGCTGACATTATAATGATACTTGTTGGAAGTTATCATCTTGCTCCAGGCCGTAGAGACCCAAATACAGAAATATTTCACAATGAATTTGGCTGGCCAGACTCAGGGCTGCTACACAGGTCTCATGAGAACTTATTAATTAGGTATAGCCAAAATCTCTGAACACCTCAAATTGAAAGCGCGGATCAGTGCGTTGATTTTCAAATGGAAAAAAACGTGGAAGTATACAGTTGTGAAGTACTTTCTGCCCAATGAAGTCCAGAAAAAACAAGCAAGCAAACAAACAAACAAACACCACAGAAATCCTTACAAAAGACATACCTCCTTGCAAATCCAGATTGCAGCATACCATTTGACAGATGAAAGAGTAGCGATAGTGTGAGTAGTGTGAGGAGATGAAGGAAAGAAAAAGAAGAGGTTATAATTGCCTTTCTTCTGTTGAAGAGGCTGCAGATAATGAGTCTGGTGCAAACTGCTGCATCTCATCTGAGTTTAGTGGACATTGCACTGTCACACTGTGGTCGAGATTGGCACCACTCAGCCTGACAGGTTATATGTGGATCATAGAAAAGTGTCCAGTTGTAACCGTTGGCTTGACCAACCCACACTTAATGTGTGGAAGGGAAAGGACAAGTCAGTGGGCTGTGTCTACAGATCACTGTGTTCCTCTGAGTGTAAGGGTCAACAGGGTGTCACCTCCTTCTGACAGCAGTGCAGGCCACAGATGCACCAATGCTTTGTCACTCTGTATGCCAGGCAGGCTTGGTGGGCTTGGTTTGGTGGTGTATCATCAGTCTGCCAGGTTCCAACATGGAAGGTCACTGGGCCAGAGAGGCTCCTGGCAGGGTGGATCTGCCAATATGAGGCAGTGGGATGGAGAGGGCAGCAGTGCCAGGCTTATTGCTAACCAGAAAGTTTCCACAGCATTGCCAAAGAATTTCTGGTCCCTCAAAGACAAGGATGGAGTCACGTCACATACCGCACCGCCTTCCAGGACCAAAAATTTTATGAACCCTTACCACTTCAGGAATTGTACTGAGCTTCAGCAGTGGTAAAGTGATACAGTTTGATCCTATAGCTTGAGCCCTAATATAGTTTACATCAACCACCAAATATCTAAAGTCTTACTTATTTGTAAAAGCAAATCAAACTAAAGACAGTTGATGACCTTAATTAAAATAATCCTTTAAAATTACATATGTTTTTTTACTTCAAAATTAAAATGATGAGGACTTATTATTATTGTTTTTAGCAAGTAGAGTAACAGTTATACATTATTTGGGGGATATCAAATGTTTTTGCCATATTTGTTCTCCAGTTTCTTCTTTTTTTTCTTTTCCACAGATCAATAAAATAGTTCATCTATTTTTAATGTATAAGAAATTCTGAAATCTGAAACATAAATAATAAATAAAAAAGACAAATAATATTTTCTGCATTTACTTTCTATTAAAAAAATACAAGTTTCATAATTCTTATTAGATTTGAGAATATTTTTCTTAAAAATTAACTTCCCTTCTAAATTTCTTTATTTAACCCCAGTACATCTTTTTCCCCTGTTGTTGGTCATAAAAGAAGAAGAAAAATCATAGTTACTCTGACAGAAACAGACACTTAAGAAATACACCATATCTCCATTCTAATTGCACTAATGTGGTACAGCAGTTTTCCCCTCTAAATGCATTTAAAAGACAAATTATAGCTATTTCAAGGTGGTTTTTTTTTTCCCCCTTTGGTGTGGAGAATTGGGTCTTCATACAACTCTACTACATAGTTGACTGACGGTCAATTTGATACATATCTTCTTCAAAAACGTCTGAGTCATCTTACAGTCTTGGCATTTCCAGCCCCTTCCACCTGCATGCTCTATTGTATTTACACCTCTTCCAAAAAAAATCCTTAAGCATTACAAAAGGTCTTGTAATGACATTCATATAAACACTGTCAAGTACAAAGAAGGTAAGAAAGTAGGTACGAAAGAAAGTAGAAAGAATAACATCAAAAAAGAAAGAAGAAAATAGAAAGAAGAACAATAGAACCTAAGAACATAAAGACATCATATTAGGCCAAGTCTATCCAGCTCTATCCAGCAGGTGTCTACGAAGAGTAAAAGGAAAGACAAGCATTTAACATAGTCCTTTGAAGAACAGTCATTTTTGCAGAAGACTTCCCTGAATATGAGAAAGTTATGGTTGTTGTTTCACATTTTTGTAAA
The DNA here is from genome assembly GCA_013399475.1 of Chauna torquata. Taxonomy (NCBI): domain Eukaryota; kingdom Metazoa; phylum Chordata; class Aves; order Anseriformes; family Anhimidae; genus Chauna; species Chauna torquata. The sequence continues at coordinate 34,867 of VXAL01018450.1, forward strand.
GGTCATATAAGGGAATGTTGTTGTAACCAAGACATGAGACAATCTAGTGAGAAACATAGCTGTGCAAGTGGACAGGAAATACTATATTTTAGAGAAGCTATAAAAAGATCAGAAAACTGTACTGTTAACTAGCTAGCTCAGAAATAGTGGCATAGCCTAATGTCAGAAGTACAAGGAATGTCCAAAGTGCAAACCTGTTTAATGGTGTCCATAGTATAGTACCTTTTATTATACGTTAATGGTGCAAAGTAAATTAAGATAAAAAAAGTGATATTGAGATTGAAGCTATCTTTTAGACTTTTCTTAATGAAACCACTTCACCCCAAATGGAGTAATGCACTTAAGGGGCGAGTACTGCAAATGGAGCTGAAAGCAATGATGATTTACATAGTATAATATATAAAAAAACACCTGTGATTGAGAGTCCAAATTGCAGCTTACACCAAGAAGAGGAATTGACTTTTATGTTGGTTTGGTAAACAATTCTGGGGGAATATTTGTTGCAGAAGTGGTCTGTAAATCACTAGAACAGAGAGGTAAGTTAGCAAGTAGTATTCCTTGGCTTTATATTTATTCGTTATTTGTTTAATATTTTGGGGAATTCTGCAATCCAATGGACTGATGTGGAACGGTTCTCCAAAGAACTTGGTATTTACTGTTTGAGTTGCATCTGTCTGGTCATATCTCTTGGAGATGGTTTTTCTTTTCCTTCTTGTAAGAAATACATGTACACCAAGACTGATTTTCAAAAGAATTTGAGAACCTAGTGGGACTTAGACATCTAACTATCTTTGGTTATTTTTGAACTTGCATTAGGTGCTCTGCTTGCATCTTTAGATGCCAAATACCTCTTCAAATGTGTTAATACTGTTATGAAGGTTTTCAAGATTCAGTTTAGTGAAGTTCAGTTAAGACACACCAAATTGATATTGAAGGTCATACCTATTAGTGCTGGCCAAATTCCTTCCATCAATGTTTGTGGAACACGAGTGAAAAGAGATACTTGGGAATCTATGTAACCCTCAGCAAAGCAAAAATGGGACAGCATATTTATGGAGTGTTACTTTATTTCATTAATCTCCTGTTCATGTCACTAAACATCATCCATGTATTCAGAACTAGGTCATAGAATCATAGAATGGCTTGGGTTGGAAGGGATCTTAAAGATCACCTAGTTCCAACCCCCCTGCCATGGGCTGGGATGCCACCCACTAGATCAGGTTGCCCAAAGCGCCGTCCAACCTGACCTTGAACTCCTCCAGAGACGGGGCATCCACAGCTTCTCTGGGAAAATGATGTTAAATAGATGTTAAATAGATGTTAAATATTATTACATGTAACCGCATGCCTACATCTATGGGCACTAAACTGCCACATCCAAGTCTGTTTCATACCTCATACGACTTTTTGCTAGAGCAGGATAAACGTGGATTAGTGCCTAATCTGTTAATGAGTGTCTGATCTGTGAATGTGCAGAAAATATTTGGCCTTTCGTGCTTCTACATGAATCAGTTTTCCCATTGACTTGGTCACCAATTTATCTGTCCTGTGAATAAATGGGAATATTTTCAGCCAGAATTAAATGAGCACAGGTACTATGAACCAAGAGAAAGATGTATTAAAGTCTGTTACTAATTATTTATACACTTCATCAAAGACCCAGAGCTCTTGCTGTGCAACTCGTAATCCTTGTCTAGCCATGGCCCTATCCATTTTTAAATTTCCCTTTTTTTTTTCTCTGTAATAGTCTTTTAGATAAAAAATAATTGGGTACTTAAATATTTCTAAAGCTAGCAATTAAAAAATACTTTATTACATAACCACTATATCTTGCAATGAATACATTATGGAGAAAGAAGACTGTCAAGTGGTCCACAAATTAGAAACCAAATACAAGTGCCATGTCTTCTGCATCCTACTTATAAACAGCACAAAACAATATTATTGAAGCCGCTGATGAGACAGTAGAAACGTGCTCCCTTACCACGAATTCTGTGTTCTGGAAATCTTGAGCAGAGGAAAAAATGTGTTTAAATTGAATAAATCTGTCACCAAAATCTAAAACTAAGTGCATATTGGGGAAACAAATTTTGTGTCCACAACTTAGAGGGAAGATAGGGAACTGTTGTGCTCTATATGAAGTACATTTATTTGTTGGTTTTGAGTTCATCAGTTGTATCCCTATACACATAGTTATATTCAACATAGGTTCCTGACCTGGCATGACTGGCTTATTTCAAACTGTTAAGGAAGAAAATTTACCTATGAATGGCCTAAATTGCTATTAGAATGAAAGAGTAGTTTGTGATGGGAAAAGATTTTGAAACAAGGTGAACTCACTCTCTCACCTTCTGTAAATTGCTGTGGAGCAATTACAACAGACATAACTATCTGAGGACACGGTAAGGATTTGTGGTAGATAATTATTAATATAAAGTATTCAGGCTACATAATGCTCACTTAAAATACCGCAGGTGTTCAACAAAACTTTTTGGAAAGGCTAACAGCTGAAGGCTAAATTTTCATTTAACTAAGGTTCCACTACCCAGAGCTCTGTAAAGGGCCCTTGATAAGTAAGAGAACAGCAGTATTTAGTCTTGTAATAGGAATATTCAAATGCACTGCAAAGACAAGTGCATGAATACATATCACAGCTGCAAGAGGCACCCAGCAGGTCAAAGCTTGAGTCTGAGAACTACTTTCCGGACTATTAATGCATTTTACTATCTGTTGCACATAATATACAGGAACTGCCTTTGAAGCATGGGCTAGAGTCACATTCCCAGGCTCACTGCTTTCTGACCTTAAGACTCCTATCTTCTACAGAGTAGCTCAGATTCAATGGAAAGGAAAGAATGTGTTCCCCAAGAGTATCTCTTATCCCTTCACCATTATCCCAGCAGTAGCTCTTTTTAGCCTGATAACACATGCTTTCTGGTGACAGGAGGCCTGTTGACTGAGTCTTCTTCAGGGAGAGTTGGGGATCAAGCCTGGCTGCCTTTGATTCACTTGGTCATGAGCCATAAGGCTGGACTGTGAAAGCAGAGGAAAAAAAAAGCCCTGCCTCTTCCTGATACTGCATTGCAACTGCAAAATCAGAGGAGTGGACAGAGGTGGCCCACAGCCCTAAATAAGCTGAAAATTTGAAGACATATCTTTTTGCTTAAAATTTTGAAATGGCAGACCTCAGGCACCACGCATTATGCAGGCTACACATGTACCTGACATTGTATCTTTTCTGCTTGGCCTCCTGGGAAGGTTTGGGTTTTGTCCTAATAACCTGTGTCCTCACACACATTATCTAGAGACCTCAAGTGCCTAACTGTTGGATTGTGTATACCTCATAAGAAGCCCGATATGAGAAAAATAGATACTATATCATCCAAGTTAGCAACCAGTCATTTTTGTTCCATATCCCAGGACACACCATAATACCAAATCCCGCGGATTCACTAGGACTGACTTCATGAAGATACTGCAGGCATCAGAGATGGTGATGTCTTGCACACCCAAACTGTCTGGATAAGATAACACAGTTGGAACTTTAAGAAAAATGGAGAAGTTGGGGATAATATGTAGGCTTTCCTTAACATTGAAAGAACTCTGAAAAAAAAGAACTCATACCTATCATCTAAAAAGGCTAACATCTTGAAAACTTGCTATTTCCTACCTGAACCATTGGAAGCCTATGAGATTTTGTTTTTTTTTTTTTTTTTTTTTTTTCCCTTGTCTTCACAAGAAAGGAGAGAAGATTGCTTAGCTAGCCAGCCACCCTGACGAGGATACAGTTGACCTGTGGAGGTAGCTACTAATTTTCAGAGTTAGACTTCCGAGGGCAAAGATTTATGCAGAGAGGGAGAACATGGTAAAATAAACATATCAGGACTTACCTATTTCACCAGAGTAAATTCTGCTGGATTCCTTAGAGTTTTTTATAATGTCTTCGGCTTATCCTCCAAAAAGATAAGCACAACTTCAGGTGCTGTTTGGAAGAAAGGTGATATAATGCTATCAGAAGGACTTCCAGTATGACTAATACAGAGAATTTGTCAGTGTACACAACAACTCCAATGACGGCCTCTCCAAATATCCTGATACAAAACCAGTATCTTTTGCATTTAAACAGTCTCTTTTGCATTGGTTTCCTTAGGTATTACTCATCACTACTTCTTGTATGTAGTGTTCTTATGTTAAATGATAACATTTACTATAATATGCTATTTCATCAGATTTAAAGATATGTCAATAAACTCCTCATACTCTAACATATGAAGGATTATGATTATAAATTCAAATACATCTTTTCATGATCACAAGCTGCTTATCTCTTGAGTGGCTCACCAGCTATATGACTTTTACTGTAAGATTGGGAGAAAGCTTGCCACTGGTAAACAGAAGAGTACTCTAAGGAATTTTCTGGACATCGTTTTCTTTAACGTATTTATTGTCAAGTTATCCTGTGCCTTTGATAGAATTAATTAAACTAGTACTCCTGGCTGTCCATTTGTATTCTTCTAGACTAAAAGATCTGCTACAAGTTTTAAGAGTAGAAGATCTGGCACGAATTATTTTGACTTAATTCAGTCATGGGTATGAATTCATGGATAGAATTTATGTCTTTGTACCTGTAGCAAGAGGCCTTTACTGCTCTCCCACTCCACCCATCATACCCCTCAAGATCTGCCCTGCATGTTCCAATTTAATTTCCTGATGTGCGAAAATAAGAACTATTACTACAGGTAGCAACACACTCAAGTTTAGGAAAATATTATAGTGCAGACCGTGTACTTAACAGATTTTTTATCCAAAACTCTCCAAGTGAAACCCAAAGAATTTCCATCAAAATCCAGATTTGATGAAGTGAATGAAATCGTACATATTTAAAAGTATGGATGCCTATCTGGACTACTATCAACATAACAGACACTTGGAATAGAATATGCAAATACAGAGTTTGCAGGTTCATATGCGTGTTTTTTTTTGTTTGTTTGTTTTGATATAATCAACCTGTTTATGAATAAAGTTTCTTGGAATTCTTTGCTCTTTAAATAACTGTGGTTTTGAGATTGGAAATGATTTCAAACTAACTGTAAAAGTTGAGTTACTAATTAGTAAAGATCCACTAAATTATTCGATTAAACACTCACATATAGGTAGGTCCACTGGAAAAATCCAAGTCTGAAGTTAAATATTTAACCATAAACAATTTTTTATGCTTCTAATACTTTATGCACTATAGCAGACTACGCTTCTTGTCTGTATTCTAATGATGTAATCTTGACAGCTTTGCATATTACTTTGCTTCCAGAAGACTGTGAGAGAATTTTCAAAGTGGTGCATGAAACACAGGGGCACAAATCCTGTTAGTAGCTAATGGGATTTTTTTGCACCTCCTGTGCACCACACTGAGAGACCCAGCCTTGAAATTTCGATTGTCTATATTTGTTCAGAGATCATGTCTTGTAAATACAGATCCTTCTGAATTGTCCAAGTGACCTATGTTTGACAGGTTAAATCCATAATTACTAAATTGATCTTACAGATACTTAGTGTTGTTTCCTATTCCTTTTGCTGTTACCCAGTCTTATTCTTCTCCATAAGAAGAGACGAAGACACTTCCACTTGTTGCCATTAGCATCTTCAAAGAGAATAGACACATGACATGTCAACTTGATTGCTTTCTCTAGGAAAAGAAACACAGACTTTTCATAGAAATGCTTGCATATATGTTTTCCTCCAAGGATACAAGTAATCCTGTTCAAATGGGGTTGAAACAGCAAGGTGGGGTGGGGTTGAGAGTAGGGTGGAAGGGAACAAGAGAGACTAAATATATAGAATAGGAACACGTAGCATTTCCAAGTCATCAGATGTTTACTATCATGATAGACTTGACCTTGTTTATTATTCTCATTACGACAGGTATTTTCATTCTGTACTAAATCTGTCCAAGTATGGGACTCTGTCCACTTGTGCGACTCCTGCGGATGCCACAGAAAATCGAAGACGTCAGTCACATATTGGCTGAAGCAACTAAGTATTACCATTCATGTCTTCAGTGTCATCCTTAAAGCTTTTCTGCATTTGGCTCTTTGAATTCTTGATATTCCCTTTACCATAGGAGCATGCAATCTCTTTTATTATCTTGAAAATCACCAGGCCACAATAATACCTTGATGACGTTGGTGGCATAAGTTAATTCATGAAATTCTCCATTTTTCGGGGAAAAAAAAAAAAACACCCAGTCTACTTGTTTTAGAATGTTTTATTACAAAGACATGTCGGAAACACACAATAACATATATGAGTGCTGTGATTTCACACCGATGGGCAGCTAAGCTCCACCATACCACTTTCTCACTCCACCTCCTCAAAAGAACTGGGGGAGAAAATATGATGAAAAAAAAA
>VXAL01018452.1:1291-14889 GCA_013399475.1 Chauna torquata
ACTTACAGGAGCTCGAGTCTGCCCGTTCATGGTCCAGAGATGGCATGGTCTGCACCAACTTCCATTACATCATATCTCATTAGCTCCAACTCTCACAAATGGCAACATCTTCAAAAAAGGCCATAGTGGAGATAGGAGACATGACATTAAATTATATCTCCCATTGCTTTAGGAAGGACATCATGGTCTTTTTTGTCACTAAAATGAAGAGAATATGATATGACACAAATGATAATTTCTCTAGTAGTAGCTTTCCAGAGTTTTAATATGAAGAGAACATTGTTTTTCCCCGTTCTGTCTTCAAGAAAATATGTTTTCAGAGCAACAAGTCTCAAGTTTCACTTTCCAAGCCATTTGTACATTAAACAACTGAGTGGTTACAGTTCTGTTTGTTTACTTGAGAGGAAAATTGTTTATGAATCAAAAGAAAGCTTGTTCAGAAGTTCCTCAGAGTTCACTGTAGAGTTATAATCCTCTGATAACGAGGAATAACCAAGCTAACTTTGACAAAATTTTAATTATAACAGCACTACAAAAAGCCCCCCACATATTTCACTAATGATTGTAATTGAAACTGTGATTACTTTGCTGTCACTATTACTGTACTTTTAAATCCCAAGGAGTCACAGCCATTTGGTTTGTGAAGATGTGGTTTAATACCAAAATAATAAATTTGGCTTTAGATGGATAAGGTATGCTTAAAGAGCTGCACAAGCTCTAGTTTAGCCTAGGTACCACAAGTAAAAATCTGCAGGCTCTAAAAGAAGCATAGTTTTCTCAATGCATGTTTGTAATGTGACCAACTCTACCAATAGCTTATTTTAAAGGCATGTTTGTAAAGGTGCCTCAGAATGAGAGTGAAGTGCATCCTTTGTAATTTTATCATACAGCTGTATGCTAGCAATACTTTTCACACAATTTTGTGCTCCTAAAAAACTCAGAATCCAACACCATAACCATACTCAAGGCACTTGTAAGACAATGCCATTTGACAACGTGAATTAAGGGATCTTCTATTCAATATGTTTATAAAAATATAAGCAGATAGCATTCATGGGTAAAAAAAAAAACACGTCCTATTTGCATTGGCTTTGAGAAGGTGGCTTGTAATGACATACAAATACCAAAATGCAAAACTTCGTGGGGTTTAGCCTCCCTAGTCTGTTCCAGATTTGGTGTTTTGGGATCCAATTGCTGCTTCAATCTGTAATTAGTTCAGCAATACTTAATGGAAAAAACCTTATACCCAAAAGTTCTTTGTGGCCTGCTAAGTACCAAGTTATATCATAAAGGCTGGCTTTTAGAAAATGAAGCAGCTAATTACAAAATCGTGACTCCAAAACACTGATAACCATAGTACTCAATGGAAAAGTGGTTTGTAAGACCTCAAAATCATAGTTACCACAGAATTGCAGACCTAGTCCTGCTCTCATCTGAAATAAGTATCCAAATTCTGCTGACAGTTAGTGGGAATCTAAGCAGGTCCTAAATCTGCTGCTTAGAATATTGGCTGGGTTAGAAACCCTTTTATGGAAGAGATAACAAAGCAAAGTGATTTTCAGAGACTTCAAGGAGTAAAATTCTAAATCTCTTAGAAAATGTTTCCTTTGGGCATGGAACATTTTGCAGTGGTTTGTGAAGGGGACCAAATCTCTGGTAAATAATATGGATGGTTCTGAAAACCAAATGAGTGAGAAATTTATGCATGGAAGGAACTTAAAATGCAAGGGAACTAGAGTTCTTTGTTCAGTAGCATAGAGAGTTACCGGCTCCCAGATAGTTCTCCTCACATTCTTCCTTCTCTCTTGCTTTCTTTTCAGTTCCTCTGGAAGACAAAATCTTAAACAAAAATCCTTCTGTTCCGATATTCTAGATAGTAATTTGCATCTCTCTCTTTTTTTTTTTTTTTAAATCAAAAATAATGTATTACAAGCATTCTGGCTTTTGAAGAAGCCAAAATACCAGAGAACATATGTTATCCAGTGCATCTAACTCAGTAGTTCTTAAAATAAGGTGAAGTTTTTTGCTTTTTCTTCTGTAGAAAAGCTTTCAAATTTTCAGTGTTTTTTCAGCTTTTTTAACTCTACAAAAAGCAATTCACGTATTTTAACGTATTATTCTTGCAGAAGAGGTTTGATCTTAATATTCGTAAGGAACCTTCAAGCAAAAAAGGAAGTCAAGATTAAAAGAAGTAGTAGCAGGAATGCCTTGTAGGTGTAATGTTTGTTTTTACTCATGACAAATTAAAAAAGAGTGTAGTATAAACTGAAATGATACATATTCATGATTGCTGATGTGCTACCATAATTAGGAATGTACCCTATAAATATGCTTTAATTCTCATACTATTTATTCATTTATAACACCTTAAATTTCTTGCAATTAAGGGTTAAGAAATGTTATGCAGACTGGATTCTTACAAGGAAGAAATACAAGCCCAGTTTGGTATTCAACTACTATTTTTAGATGTTATTTGCCAATAATGAAATACTACTTCTTTCTGAGATACCATTTTTATTGCTTTCCCTCCATGTCCATTCTGTCTTTTACAAAGATAAATGCACATATGTGCTTACAAAGTTGGTTCATCAGGTCACAAGTTCTAGCTTTCCTTGATATAATAACAGGAGTTAGGGGCATTGTACTTGAAGTGTAACAGTTTTGTGTTGAGAGGGGAGGAAAATTATAGAAAAAAAATATAGAATAGATAACTCTTTTACAAATTCTATATTATCACTGAATATTGCCCTCACCTACTTTAGCCCATGTAAGTGGAAATTCATATATCCAATTTCATCAAAAGCTAACTGAAAAAGTCCTGATGGGTTATAACACTAATATCACTTGCCTCTAATCAGCCATATGTACATTCACATTTCATCATTCCCTCCACTGCATGACACCCCTGTTACCACTTCAGACTTTTTTCTAGTCATAAGGACATTCTTCATTGTGTTTTTTCTCATACCAATTTGTTTGTTTTCTGCTTCTAATGCCAAGTGTGTTACCATTCTTATTTCATATTCCTCCTTGAAAGCCAGTTCTAGCTTTTTCTTTCCTTACCATGCCTATCAGGGCCAGCATGAGACTATCAGATGCAACAGTAAGTAGCAAGCAATGTCACGTTATGTTTTTCTTTGTAATGGTTTTAAAAAGTATGCATATGTACTGAAACTCACGTTCTGGTCCTTCAAATCAAGGTCAGTTTAAAGCAAAACCAGGCTTTACTATATTAATTTATCTTATGTTTCCTTTGTTAATCACAGCAATATTCCCGCTGCTTATGAAATTAGTATTTTATTAAAACAAAAATAATGAGATTCTCTCCAGGGATATTTTAAAGTAAAGATCTCCTGTCTAACTACAATTAGTAATATATTGATCAATCCATTAAATACAAAAACAGCATCCAGTTGTTGATTTAATCTATTTCTAAATACATTAACTTTTGGAGATGCTCATTTGTGAATTACCCTCAGAGCTGAAACTTTACCAAGCTTCTCAAAGACAGGCACTTGATCAACTGATATTAAACTCTTCATCAGTGAGGCAGAATTTGCATAGATTTGATTCCTTATGCTCAATGACAACTAAATATTTCCTGAATATTGAACAATATGAATTTCAGATGAGAGCATTTATGTCACTCCTAATGAATTTGCCATTAAATTAAATCTGTAATAAAACGGAATACAAGCTATGCTACCAAAGCAATGTGAAAGGGGCCCAGAAAACAAAGAAAAAGGGTATGAAGATGGGAGACTGACATATTTGATAAACTGACTAACAAAGAAAAGAAAAAAAGCTGAGGAAAAAAGAAAGAAAGAAAGAAAGAAAGAATATAACTTCTTAATGTATTGTATACATCAAATACACTGTTATCCAAGAAGCCATCGCCAGCTGACATGTATGACAAAGTACTTTGAACAGGTTGTTCCTCTACAGAAAAAAAAAAAAAAAAAAAAGTTCAAGGATGTATAAAAAATACTAAGTATTGTTTCAGATGCATTAATTTAATTCAGTCTCCCCTGGCCTTGAGAGAGGTATTCAGAGTCTTGTCTAGTAGGGTCATAATTCTTCATCCTTGAGCAACATTAGAAAATAAGATTACAAAAGTAGAGTTACATTATAGACAAGGAGACAATAACAAACCTCAGAAAGTTCTGGTTTTTAGTTAAAAACGTAGAGTTCATAAGCATTTTCCATTTCCACTCTTCCCTTCTGACACACAACAGATAACTGACTGTTCACCTTCTGCAACCACGTGAGGGAAGAATATCAGACTACAAGAGGAATATCAATAACTGTATTTTAACTTCATAACTCATCTTTCAAAATCATTTTCAGAGTTGAAGATGGATAGCCATATAGGCACAATGTAGAGTGAAGAGTGCAAGTTAGGAAAGTTTACAAAGAAAACTGAGTGTGAGCCACCCAGTCACACAGGCTGCTTACAAGCTCATTATTTCTGCCATATGAATGAGAAAAATTGTGTTTTCCAAGCTGAAGCTTTATCGCTCATGCAAGATGCGTTCTCCACTACTGCCATGCTCCTGACTGCACCAGGCATAACAGGCATATCTGAGAAGAAGGGATCACACAGCAAATATAGTGCAAATATGGATGAAAAAATGCCCATTATGACAGCCACTAAAATCTCCTGTTGTTTAGAATAGCACTATGAGATTGTGAGGCTAAATATAGATGCTGTTCTCACTCCTTCCCTAGCAACTTCCCCTGTTCCTGCCTCTTCAGAAAAGGACTTGTGAAATCAAGCAATAACAATACAGGAGAGCTCTGTAGGAACATAACTGACTAATGAAATAAAATGTTTAGCAGCTGAACATTTAGAATGAGAAATTAAAACACTGATATAGAGAAAAAGGAAGAAAAGCTTTTGTTCTTTCTGAAGCTGAGAAGCTGTTTACTACAGAGATTTGTTTGCTTAACCTACTAAGTGACTCACTGCAGCAGAGAATTGAGCCCTTCACCTTAAACCATCTGCAGTGTAATAAAGTGGAAGAATTAATAGCTGGTTGCTGTGATCCAAAGAGATTTCCTCTATAGTGTCAATACATAGGAAAGATTTTTAAAGAGAGTTTTAAAATAGCTGAAATTCTCACATCACAAACTCTCCAATAAAAGAAATTTACTGAGTACCCTAAAAACTGAAGAGAGAAAGCTTATTCAAGCATTGCTTGAATAACATTGCCTACAAAAAAAAAACCAAGTCTCTTAATCCTAATCTATTTGTTCTAAAGAAATGATTGACACATTTCTCCTTTTTAAAGAGTGTGTGCATTTGCAAAAAAAAAAAAAAAAAAGGAAGTTTAATTTTAAGCTGAACTTTTACATTGTCTTTAGTTTGCAGGAATTATACACTCATACACACCAAAAAAATATTCAGCATAAAAACATATACATTACAGGGAAACACTTAAACATCCTATTTTGATTGTCAAAAATATACAGCATATGATCCTTCTTATTTAAAATTGTTGTTTAACATAATTATTGCATAATTCTGTCTCAGTACTGTTTATCTTTTCTCAGAAAAGAAGCATTACCCTGATGCTCTATCTCTGTATAAATGTATTTTCTATTTAACATGGGTATCATTTAATAAGATTGCAAGTATCACAAAAAACAGAGCAAACATTCCATCTTCAAAAATTATTTCCATATTCAGATGTTGATTGCTTTCCCCAAATTTGCCATTTTCTTACCTGTCTATTCTACTTTGTTCTAATGTGCTCTTCATGTATTATCATTGTTAATTTCATCATTCACTCTTAGTAGTAAGCCCTGCCTAGAGAAATCTTTAAATTCAGATAACTTTGAAATTTTCCTCAACACGAAATCCAGTCATAAAATGTAATTTAGAAGGTATTCTGTCTTTTGCAAATGGTGACCAACTTACAACTTCTATTCCAAATGATGCAAAAAACACTGAAGAGGGTCCTTGGCATTATACAGTGTCATGGTTTTGACTGGGACAGAGTTAATTTTCTTTGTAGAGGCTCACACAATGCTGTGTTTTGGATTTTTGATGAAAATAGTGGATGAAACCAATGGTTTTGGTTGTTGCAGTTGCAAAGCAGTGCTTACACAGAGCCAAGGACTTTTTTGCTTCTCAGGCTGCCCTGCCAGTGAGGAGGCTGGGGGTGGACAAGGAGCTGGGAGGCGACACAGCCAGGGCTGGTGACCCAGACTGACCAAACAGATATTCCACACCATATGGTGTCATGCTCAGCAATAAAAGCTGGGGTAAAGAAGGAGGAAGGGGGGGACGTTTGGAGGGATGGCATTTGTCTTCCCAAGAAACCATTACACGTGATGAGCCCTGCTTTCCTGGAAGTGGCTGAACACCTGCCTACCCATGGGAAGTGCTGAATGAATTCCTTGTTTTGCTTTGCTTGTGCGCGTGGCTTTTGCTTTACCTAGTAAACTGTCTGTATCTCAACCCATGAGTTCTGGCACTTTTACCTTTCTGATTCTCTCCCCCATCCCACCTGGGTAGAGTGAGCGAGTGGCTGTATGGTGCTTAGCTGCCTGCTGGGGCTAAACTACAACATTCAGAAAATATGATCCAAATTCTTTAAATGTACGAAGAATACATTCAGAACAAGTTATGATTTTAACACTGGATTTGTGGCAACACTACTCCCCTTTGCATTTCAGTGAAGACCTCAACTTTTTCTGAAAAGTAAATTTAATATTTAATAATTAAAAATTAATAAATTTAATAATTTGCCCAGAGAAGTTGTGGATGCCCCATCCCTGGAAATGTTCAAGGCCAGGTTGGATGGGGCCCTGGGCAACCTGGTCTAGTAGGTGGCATCCCTGTCCATGGCAGGGGGGTTGGAACTAGATGATCTTTAAGGTCTCTTCCAACTCAAGCCATTCTATGATTCTATGATTCATTCTTTGATTCTATGAATAAAATTGTAAAGGAGCTCAGCTAACAGAAGAGTTATTCATGATTTATGGACAGATCTATGTGGATAATATACTTGCTGATATGAACATGAGCAGAAAAAATGTAGATACAATAATTCCATTGTATTTTCTTAATCATCTATAACAGCTAAATTTTCAGAAAATAATTTTCTTTCCTTGAAAATCTGATACGGATTTTGCAGTAATACCACAATAAGGAACTGAACTATCCCAGGAAAAAATTCAGAAGTTTGTTTCCCTAGACATCTAAAACATCTTCCTAATCTTCCACACCTGTTCAACAGAAAACAACCTTTGATTTCATTGTCTAAGATTGTGTAAAATAGATCAATAATTTAAGTTGAAAGGTTTACCTTATGCCTGGATTATCTGATCTTAGCTGACTGAGATAGGCTTTTCTGATGGAGGACACAGATTCACTGAATAGCCCTTGAAGACCTGGACAGATATGAGATGAAATCAAACGTAGTTTATGGACTAACAAAACAAAAGGTTTTAGTGATATTAATTAACTCTTTAGATACAGAGCAACAAAACTTAGAGATTTACATGTACAGTTTTAACTTAGAGTCCTTATCCCCATACAATACCCAAAATCAATCAGCTCCTGTTCCTTTCCAGGAGGGACTGGCACCCCAATTTAGCTTTAATTATTGGAACACATGTTACTCATGACCTGTAGCTATACTGCTGTTAAGATGTTACCAAACGGGCACTTATCACAGTCCAGGACTCTCTTGGCTACCGTAATGGAAATATGTGCCCAGGTGATGGCAGTGGGGGGCTGCAGGGCTCCCCTGTGAGGCGAGGCCGGGGCTGCCCCGTGCCGGACACAGCCGGTTCCAGCCGGCTCCAACGGCCCCACCACAGGGCACGGCTGGGCCCCGCAGCCAAGATGGCGGCGCCTCTGGGAAACTATGTTTAAGAAAGGGCAAAAAAAACTGTGCAACAGCTATGAGAGAGAGAAATTAGAGAAACAGCCCTAGAGACACCAAGGTCAGAGAAGAAAGAAGACGAAGAGGTACTCCACTCCTGGTGCCAGAGCAGAGATTCCTCTGCACCCTGTGGAGACCATGGTGAAGAAGGTTTTCTCCCTGCAGTCCATGGACGACCACATCGGAGCAGATATCCATAGTGCAGCCCATTGAGGTGGTTTTACATTGATGAGTAGCTAAGTTTCACCATGCCACTCTTTCATTCCCCCTCCTCAACAGAACAGGGGGAGAAAATATGATGAAAAGAAAGCTCATGGGTTGAAATATGGACAGGGAAATCACTCCCCAGATACCATCATGGGCAAAACAGACTCAGCATGGGGCGATGAATATAATTTATTATCTGCTGCTAACAGACTAGAGCAGTGAGAGCTAAAAGCAAACTACAACACCTTCCCCCCCNGTTCCAATATGGGTCTGTACCATGGGGTGCAAATCCCTCAGGAATGGACTGCTCCAGCACAGGTCCCCCAGGGGCAGCAGCTCCCCACCAGATCACCTGCTCCACCATGGGCTCCTCTGAATGGGCTACAGCTCCGGCCCGGAGCCTGCTCCTGCGGGGGTTCTGCATGGGCTGCAGCCTCCTTCAGGCCACATCCACCTGCTCCACTGTGGGTCTCCTCCACGAGCTGCAGTGTGGAGATCTGCTCCATGTAGTACCCCATGGGCTGCAGGGGAACTTCTGCTCCAGTGCATGGAGCACCACCTGCCCTCCTTCTTCACTGACCTTGGTGTCTGCAGGGCTTTTTCTCTCACATTTTCTCACTCCTCTCTCCCCCAGCTGCTGTTGCACAGCAGTTTTTTTCACTTTCTTAAATCTGCTGTCCCAGAGGCACAACCAGCGTCTCTCACTGGCTCAGCTCTGGCCAGTGCTGGGTCCCTTTTGGAGCTGGCTGGAGCTGACTCTGATCTGACATGGGGCAGCTTCTGGGCTCTTCTGACAGAGGCCACTCCTGCAGTCCCCACCACTTCCAAAACCTTGCCACGTAAATCCAGTAAACCCATGGAAGACCTAATGATGCAGGAAGTGGATATGCCCTAAAGCAAGCTGCAGCCTGCAGAGAGCATATTCCTGGCAGGTTCCTGGCAAGACTTGCAGCCCATGGGGAGGAGCCCACACAGGAGCAGTTGTCTGGTAGGAACTGCAGCCCTGGGAGGACCCACAGTGGAGCAGTTCTTGAAGGAGTGTATGTATCCCATGGGAGGAACCCCATGCTGGAGCAGGTCAAAAGTGTGAGGAGGAAGGAGCAGCAGAGAGGAATGGCTATGATCTGACCGCAATCCCCATTCCCCATTTACCTGCACTGCTTGAAGAGGCAGAGGAGGTAGAAGAGTTGGGAATGAAGGAGTGAAGTTGAGCTAGTATTGGGGGAAAGGTGTTTTTAGTTTTGTCTATGTTTCTCACTGTTCTATTCTATTTTTAATTGGCAATAAATAAAATCAATCTTCCCAAAGTTATGTTTGTTTTGCCCATGATGGTAATTAGTGAGCAGTTAGATTCTATCCTGTTCTCCTCTTCATTTCAGGTAATCATTCTGCCTTCTGAAGCAAAAATATCTAATATACAGTTCAAGAATGATTAGATAATCTTTTATTTGTTCATATTGTCAAATTTAGGAAACCACCTGAGGTCCATGAGTTGACTACTACGGCTACTGTAGGGCATTAGCTGCCATTATGTTTTAATCATCTCTATGGTGGATATCCATAGTGGACTAAAATGTGTTAAATCCCATTCATTTTTGGCTATGTTGCTTTCTGACAAATATCCATGTTAAATTACTCCATAAGTAGCAGGTCTTGTCCTTTAGAGCTTCTATTAAAAAAAAAAAAAATTTAAATTAAAAAGTAAGCATTATAAACATTTAGAATACAATTCTGTGCATAGTTTTGGACCCAGACGCATTTTGGTACCAGTAGCTTTATGGGTTTGGGAGAGAGTATGGAAGAAAAAGGAAAAAAAGGACCTTTAAATAAAAACTCAGATGAAAACTTGACTATGTGTCCATTGTGTCCTCTTCTATAAAAAGATTCTGTGATAAGAACCCAGTTTTATATTGTATCCTTACTAGGCTAGCCCATTTTATCCCTTTTATTTTCCATCTCCATTGCACATTTATTCTAACAAAAATGATACACAGGTAGGTGTTTGCTTTTCTCATTAAGTCTAGCATTTACAATATTGTCCTTCTATGATCTCGTGTTCACTCTCCCTTACAAAACCTATCTAGTCTTTATTTAAAATAATCTTTTAATATTTCTATATTACAGTTAAAATACAGTAAGCATGACAAGCTTTGCAGAAATATACAAGACACTGTAAACTTTATCAAAATGACAATAACTGTTTGTTTGTTTGTTTTTCCCCCATTTGAAACTTACTCCTTTGAATCTTACGGGAGATACAGATAATCACAATCAATTTATTGTCTGTTGTTTAGAAGCTGCTTTCTCTCAAGAAAACATGAGTGCTCCCAAGCATAATCTTACTTCTCTTTCCAGTCCCAGTAGAAAAAAAAATAACACACTCACATTACTTCTTCAACATGAAGCATGGTATTTTTCAGGTAAAGAACACTAATGATCATTCTGACAATTATCTGTGAATGTCTTACTAAAACTTAAGTCTGTTCAAAAGAGTTTATAATATTTCCTGGATACAGAGATCATTTGGTAATATCTTTATTCTCTAGCATTGCAGGTACATGAAGCATCTAGGTCTGTAACTTTAAAGTTTAGTATTTCTGCTACATTGCGAGCTATTGGGCTCAGCTATAAGTGTAACTGGAGGAAAACAATAGCTCTCCAAATGCTTTTGAATGACTCGTAATCTGACCCTATACTTTTTTTTCCTGTTGGAATAATTTAGCTTTAACTTTATTACAATCAATCAATTTCAGCCTTTCTTCCTTTTTAATACATTACTTAGAGCTTTTAATATTATGTCTGAAAGATAATTAGTATTGTGCATTTGTAATTTTTTAGAATGTTCGATCTGTTATGGATTATTTCTAGTCTAAGAACAGTTTGTCCTACTTGAAGATTATGTTAGATTCTCTCTTTTTTAAGCATGATGTTTCTTTAATAAAATCATGTTTTCAGAGCTGCTTTCATATAAGAATCATTTACTACATCTCCTTTATTGGCATTATCTTTATGTTACATAGTATGTATTGTAAGTAATATATTTGTGATAACTTACAATCTAATATAATGCTAAATAATATATTTATATATTACTTAATATACATGCAACACATGGCTGCTCAGAGAATAGAAGTGTAGCCTACTGTCTTATTGAGCCATGACTCTTCTGCTGTTCTGTTCAAAATAACATCAACGCTGATATGAATATGCCAGGTTTATAAGGGTTTGAATGGGGTTATTTCATTTAAACAGGTATGTATTTTGGAGCATATTTTGGAGGAATACATGATTTGTTAGGATTTTTTAAACTAGTTTTAGTCTCAATATCAGCAGATGAAGGGTTTTTGGATGCTTTGCAATCATTACTTTAAAGGCAAATATCTAATCTGGTAGCAAAACTCCCTTGTTTCTAAAGACTTTATTTTTTATTATCTTATTTACATTTTTATTTTCTCTTCTAATATATAAATTATGTTGTGCATACAGTTTTCATTTTTAATTGATAACCTAAACCAAATGCTTTGGAATTTTCAGCCCATACCCTGCTACACAAAAACAAGGCTTGCATTCCCTTCACAATGTGTTTGTTCTTTTTTATGATAGCAATATGTGTAAATTAGAAAACTGTATTTCCCTCTCCCTTTCTTTTCTTTTCCAAAGTATTAGTATACTGAAAGCTTAGGCAAGCCATCCACTATCTAGGCTCTTTTCAAATTTATTTTTAGGAAACTACTTGTATTAAAAAATTATTCTAATCATTATGCTGAATCAGCATACCTCAGTGTACTGTTCTGTCTTAATAATGAGCAAAGTCAAGTTTATATTAAATTACTATCCATCTGTTATGATTACCTATTTTTGTATTAGCAGATATTATGCTATTGAACCCAGCAGAAACATCACTATTCACTAGATTTAGATCAAACACATTTCTTTTTTGAAAAATTAATTCTATAAAATAGTTCTTCATAAAAGTAGAGCTTGAAACCATTTTTCCTGATTTGCATGCTGTCTTGCCTTCCTGCTGTTACTGGAGAATGTTCTGCATTTTATTTATTTGGATGGTTACTTCCTTGGTTGGTTGGTTCTAGTTTCTGAAGACAGCTCTTAGATTTGAGAAATATTTAGCCATATCTACCTCTTTGCTGTTTTTTTGTTTGGTTGTTTGGTTTTGTTTGTTTGTGTTTTGTTTTTCTCCAAAATATGGGAAACAGGGATTTAGGAGCTCTTTTAGTGATACAGACAAGCATATTCTCTACTAAAAAGTCTGACTTACTACAGTTTCTGAAAGACTGCAAATTAATAAATTACTTTGATAAAGAGCTAGGTTAAAGCTATTGTATTCTGACTTTAGCTGACCAGAAACTGTATTTCAATTCAAAGAAACACAGGGTAATTCTTCGTTTCACCTTGTTCCACATAGGAGAATAATTGTTCCACATAGGAGAATAATATGTGCTAGGCCTTTACCTAGCAAAGCTTTTTTTCCCCAGCTTTTCTGGTGTCTGAGATGTCTGGGGCACCTATGCAAGTATCAAAATCAAATTCTAACTGCCCTTGTTCATTTACCTGCAAAAGAAGAGGAGCCCCACCATCATGGGAGCTGTCACTCACTGTAGAGCCTATGGCAGAGGGTGTGCTGAGAGCATTGAGACACCTCAGCATCTCCTGTGTGCATCATCTATTCAGGGAGTGCTTCTTTGAGAGCTCCCAATGGGAACAAGGCACCCAAGTGCCTGTACAGATCTGTTAGAAGCCCCTGGTTCATCCTCTGATGCCATCAATCATCCTACCACCAATCTAACAAAGAAGTGTGATAATTATTAAACCTCAATTCAACAGAGAAATCAGAAGTTTCTCGTTATATCAATGGTACATTTTGGTCCATTTGGAACATAATTTTTATGTTACTTAACAACTCAGAAAAAATAAGCCTCAAGTGTTATTTAGTGTTCTCACATTCAGGATGTGCATCCTTCAGTGCCAGAGACCATTTGTACCCATTTTACACAATCCTTCTGGTAGCACACCCAATCCTTCTCCAATGAGATGTAAACATTGCTCAGTAAAATAGCAGTAAATTCAGAGTGACTCCAGTAAAATGAGGATAATTCCACTTTTTCAGGACTTTTAGTATTAACATGATCTGTCTGTTTGCATTTAATGCAAAATTGTATTGACTTTAGTAAAAACAGGATTATGCTCAACATTAGTGGTAATCCAAAATGCAAGACAAACTTAGTATAGAAAGCTTAATATAATGTAAAATAGGTTTTGTATAAACAAAATATTCTATGATTTTAGTTTTCACAGAATCATAGAATGGTTTGGTTTGGAAGGGACCTTAAAGATCATCTAGTTCCAACCCCCCTACTGTGGGTAGGGACACTTTCCAATACACAGGGATGCTCAGAGACCCATCCAGCCTGGCCTTGAACACTTCCAGGGATGAGGCATCTATAACTTACTTATCTGGGCAACCTGTTCCATTGCCTC